>CM061161.1:24570071-25087571 GCA_030710495.1 Labroides dimidiatus | reverse complement strand
AGGTACTGAGTTCCCCCAGGTTGACTGGATATTCTTTTTCAGGTCAGCTGCCCTTGTGTTGAGCTGTCCTGCTATTGGGGCTTGTTACCCAATTTCATTGGTTGGTGGTGATGCTGAATTCACCCCCACACTGACCGGTTGTCCTGGCTCCCCCTTACCGTAGCATATTTGTACCTTGGTAGAGGCGCATTGCACCTCTGCGATTTAAAATTCTGATTTTTTGCATTCTTATTATGGTTGTGTTTGTTGTTGGATTGCACTGCAAACCAAATTTCCCCTTGAGGATAGATGTGGGGTATCGAAGCATCCATTCCTCCCACATCCGTTGCATGTTTCCTCTCTCACCGGGGTTGCAAGTGTAGTAGCACTCCAGCAGTACCCTGTTATTCATCCTGCTACATGTATGTCTTGTTCCAGTAGCCCACTTGCGATCAGGGTGCTCTGGTTACCTAACACGCTTCTGTAACTTTGGGGTAAAGGTTTTGATCATGTGGGAATCAGAGTGAAAAAAGTGCAGAGGAGACTGTATTTCTGACAGACTTGAGTATACCGGGTTGGCCAAATAATGTCCATGGGAAATTGATACAGATAAGTTCAATAAGCTTTATTCTAACAAACAAACACCCCAAAGATAAAGACTGGCCATGCCAGATGCTAAGTTTAATGGGCTGAAGATAAGTCCCACTGCTGACTGAGAGTAAAGAGCCCCAAAAGGGTAGTAATAGAGGCTCTGTGTCTCTGAGTGACCAGGATTCGCCGTCTGCTGGCTGCACAGCTTCCCTCCCTGCAGTTCCTTCACTGTTTGCACAAGCATAAATCCACACACTGTTGATGTGAATGTGGTGCACAATGAAAAGTCATTTGGAAGTCCCCTCTGGATCTGTCAAATGAATTCTAATGTTCACTATTTTCCCTCTCCATACTTTACTCACAGCAGCCAAGCGTCTGCAGCTCACTGTATGATTCTATTAGGCAGAGACACCAGACAGCCTGTGTTAATGCCTATTTATACTGATTCATTCCTGCTCTGCTTCAGAGCGAGCGTGCTGCAGACAGTGGAATACATTACTGTGAGTAAAGCTATTTAGAAGTGCTCCATAATACCCAAGATTTCATTCCTGCTGTGTGTTTGTGTGCTAATATGTTTGTGTATATGTGTGTGTGATTGTGTGTGTGTGTGTGTGTGTGTGGGGGGGGGGGGGGGGTTGTGTGTGTGGGTGTGTGTGTGTGTGTGTGGGGGGGGGGGGTTGTGTGTGTGGGTGTGTGTGTGTGTGTGGGGGGGGGGGGGGTCTCACATGCTGCCTGGGAGGGTAACCTTAAGAGGGTCACTGCCTTCAGAACAGCTCTCGTCATCTTCACTGGACGCTAGCTCCATCGCTTTAATTGCAAAATGCTGTTGTGGTGGCCTATGTTGAGCACAGCACGCATGTCATTGAAGTCCATGTTTATTTCATGGCGCAGCCATAAGCACTCAGGCTCTCTGCCAGTGTGTATGTGTGTGTACGAGAGTGTGTCTATGAGAAGAAGCTCAAAGTGATGTCATCAACCTCCTCTTCATCAGCCCTCTTTTATGATCCATGCTCTGTTACTCTCTGACGTCTGGTTTCCCCTCTCTCTCTCTCCTCAGGTGCTG
Source organism: Labroides dimidiatus (assembly GCA_030710495.1). Classification (NCBI taxonomy): domain Eukaryota; kingdom Metazoa; phylum Chordata; class Actinopteri; order Labriformes; family Labridae; genus Labroides; species Labroides dimidiatus. The sequence goes on along the minus strand of CM061161.1, from coordinate 25,085,938 downwards.
TCTTTGGGTGCAGATGTGTTGCCAGAGTACAAGCTCCAGGCTCCTCGCATCCACAAGTGGACAGTGCTGCACTACAGCCCCTTCAAGGCAGTATGGGACTGGCTCATCCTGCTGCTGGTCATCTACACCGCCATCCTGACGCCATACTCAGCCGCATTCCTCCTGAACGATCAGGTGGGCTCTCATCCAGGAATCAAACCGATCACAAGGATCTTTTCTTTAAACCATCCATGGCTCAATCACAAGCTGCTTTCAGAGCAGAGCTTCATTCCTTTATAACATGGGATCTGTGCCAGTCTGGATCATATAACCTGACTATAAGGGCACTGTCTGGACTTTATTTTAAAATAATCTCACTTTGATACATTTGCCCATTCATAATCATGATTAAGAGTGAGATTATCGGCACTAAAGGCACTTGGCTAAAGGCTAAACCACAGACTGAAGGCTGAAACACTGGCTAAAGGATAAACCATGGGCTATAAAGACTAAAACACTCCAACCTCACTGATTGGTGAGGTTGGAGTGTTTCACTGATTGGTGAGGTTGGAGTTGGTAGATGAGCTCTGGTAGAACATAACCAGGATTCACTAACGTTACACGTTACAGACACGTCTCAGAGCTCCGGGCTGAGAGGAACACTAAACAGATAGTCTGCTCACCTTCAGGACACTGAACTACAAACTGACTTTACAAACTTTGACTGGTGTCACCTTCAAAACTACAAATAAATACATTACCTCATCGCTTTGCATCCTGGGAAAAGTTGTCTTGAACAAAGAAAAGTAGAGTTAAAAGAATATTTGCTCTCTGTTCATAGACATGATAGTGCTCATGGGAAACTACATCCTGAAAAAACATCCCAGGTTGTGGTACTACAGTTGAATTGCAATGTTACACATCTTGGATCAATAACAAAAACATACTTTTTGAGGGTGTGTGACCACCCACAGCTTTGAACGGAGAGAACCAAGAACCTGGATTATATGGTGCTTCTTTTTCTACATCATGAGAATTGACCTTTCCACATAGTGACCATTAAGTATTTTTAGATTCATACTGTATTTCATATTTGCTTTTATATAAATAAAAAAATCACAAAAAATACACATTTGACACATCAGGCAGTTGCATTTTTCAATGCAGAAAATACGTATTTTAAAATAATTCAGCAATATCATGAGTATGAGTAACAACTTAGATGTTACCACAACCACAACCAACTTCTTGATTTTCTGAAAAAAAGTATGTGAAATCAGCCATTTTTAAAAGGACCAAAATTCGACTTAGCTGCCTGAAGTAGATTTATAATCCTCGAGAGGGAAGAAAACATTTTTATTCAAATTTAACTTGTTTTTAAGGAACTAAACTCATGTATCAAATATGATATGTTCGGGTTAGTCAAGTTAGTCTAAGTTATCTTTTATAAAACCGGCTCATCTCATTTACTGGGTTAACATTTCATGAAGTAAGACTGGAGATAAAAATAAACACTTGGGCTTATTTCTTTAACAATTCCCAGGGTTAGCACATGTAATGCATGTCATGTTTGTGTTGATGATGCTTTAGCACACATAGTTTGTCTCCAACTGAAAAACAAAGTAGAACAGACGAAATGGTGTAGTTTTAGTGCCAGTAAGTTTGACTGAAAAGAGCAATGGATAAAGTATCAGTGCACAAACAAAGAAGATGTGAAAAGAGTCAAAGCTGGGATAAAGATAGATGCTCTTTTTGTGGATAAAATAAATGAATTAAATAAAGCCTCTTGATCATATCACTGTTTGTGCCTGATTTGTTTATCAGAGTACTGTAGCTCCTCATAAGTCCTGAATCCTGTATTTTGTGTCACTTCTTCATGTTTTGTCTACAAATATATGCAAATTACCCTGACTTCCTTTATGCTAATCCATCTGAAGGAGGTAAACTGTTCTATTTTCAGAGCAACAGATTAAAGCTGTCTTTTTTTTCTCTGTGTCCGTCTCTTTTCTCCCTCTCCTCTCAGGAAGAGGCAGCCATGCAGAGCTGTGGATACTCCTGCTCTCCTCTCAATGTGGTGGACCTCATCGTGGACATCATGTTCATCATTGACATCCTCATAAACTTCAGGTCTGACATTAACACACGGCTTGATAGTGTATAATCTAAATATGGATGATATATATGTCATGCTTTGGAGTCATGTAAATGTCTGCTGAAGTATAATTTAAAAAAAAGACAGAGGCACTTCACTCTGGACGATCAGCCTGCCTCATCATTTTTCATCTCCTGTCACTGCGTCTCTGCTGTGATTTTTTTAAACTTCACTGGACATTAATGTCATTTTAACATTCAAATACAATAAACGTTCTTACAAAACAGAGTAAAGTTTGCATCATAACTCAATTCAAATAATTGAAAGAAGAAAATAATAAAAAGTTAAAAAGGAAGGTACATGAGTACAGATATATGATGATAATTCAAATTAAAAAAAGCAGTGAAGATCACATTACTCCAAGTAGTTCTTGAATAATAGTCACACTTTTAAGACATTTCTTATTGCCCATCATCTTTATGCATCTCATTTTGGAATGGAAGGTCTTTGTGGAAATTAAATTTTGCTGTAAGGATCATTAGATTAATGAGATGTTGATTTTCTTTTTTTTTTAATTTATATATTTTTCTGCATTTCTGCTGTGATTGGCCGATCACTGTTGCCACAGTGAGGTCACTGGCTTTAAAAGCTGGCGCCCTCTGCTGTTGTGGTAATGTAGTGGCTCTAGACAACGATCAGCATGTGTAAGTGGTTTGATCCCGGTTATAAGATTGCCCCAATTTTGGGAAAACAACTTGTATTATATTCTGGTCAATATGGTAATTTTATAATTGTGTAAACTTTCACCATCATTGGCGGCATAATTTAATGGATGAGGGAGCACGGAGATGGAGGCGTAACAGCTAAAGAACGTGTGGAACTACCTGTCTGTGTAACACTTTAATCTCTTTTCTAATCTATTAACATCTTCTATTCATTTTCAGTCTGTTTAATAAACACTTAGAAACTCCTCACAGGAGCTTTACCAGGATAAAGCAGATGCTTTTTCTCTAATGTCTCAGAAAGATCTGCCTAAGACGTCCCAACAAACACTGACTGATGTTGTTTTAAGATCAGCTGCTTCCTTTTTCTCAGGACAACTTACGTGAACACTAATGATGAGGTGGTGAGCCATCCAGTGCGGATTGCCGTCCACTACTTCAAAGGCTGGTTCCTCATTGACATGGTGGCTGCCATCCCCTTTGACCTGCTCATCTACCGTAATGGAGAAGAGGTATGTGAGGGCCTGTGAGCACCAGCTAAGAGGGAAAAGGGAGGCAGGAGCAGAGAACGAGAGCATTGACACAGAGCCAGTCAGAGATTACTGATGCTGTCTGAGATCGTTGAATAAAATCAGACTGACAGAGGGGATGAGAGACAGAGAGGTGGAAACCGAGAGGAGGTGAAGGATGGAGACAGGGAGGGTGTGGGATTCAGAGTCAGAGAAGCTGAGGTGGGTTTGCTTCTTGTTTCCTAATTTAATTGTCTCCACGGGGAGTCTGACTGCTGTCAGCTGCAGTGGAGCATCAAAACAAATGTGTCTGCCTCACGCTCTACAATGGGTTGAGTAAGACGACATTGATAAAGTAGGTGGCTTGATTAATACTCGGGAAGACACTGACTTTACAGAACATCACATTCTGATAGTTGATTGACTTTAGTAATGACAGTAAATGACTTCTTAATGTACTGTCTATAATCTTTAATAAGCAATCAGCTTTCATAGACTCAGGAATATGTTTTGCCTGTTGTTGCTTTACTTTTCAGGTCCTTAATTTACTTAGAATTCCTCTGAAATCTCCTCACAGTGGGTGCTGATCTGCACTGAGGTTAAAACCACACACCACAGCCACAGAGACTAACTCCTCCCTCTTTCTTTCTGTCTTCCCCCTGTCCTGCGGGGAAGAAATGCCCACAAAGCAGTCCTGAAAAGAATAAATAAGTTTGCCTCACAGAACTCTTGCTGTGAGAGTCAATCACACTCTTTTCACCCGCTCACCCCTCCTTACATAAAACACTCAGTTTGACTATAAACTGAGCCGTTAATTGAGACAGTTATGAATCATCATCCTTTGGCGTCATCACTGACAGCTCAGAAGTGGCACATGGGTAATTTTCTCATCAATAAGGTTTGAAGCATTGCATTTTAGGATTGTTGGTGCCATTTATGCTCCTTTTGTTTCATAACTTGAGTTTCAGAGTGAACTGTACAGAGCTCACATACATCCAGTGTCAGGCATAAACTCCGATAAACAGAGCGGCTCATGTTCAACATTGCTCTCCTCATGTCTCATCTTATGGCTCCAAATTTACCTTTCAAAATCAAGGCTCTATTTTAAAGTTATTTTTATGTACATATGAGTGTTTGCTGCTCTCACATTGGTCCTTCATATCAAATGTTTGTCAGCAAATATCAGTGGGTGTGCATCAGGATAAAGGCTTGGGTTTTATATTTAAAAATACAGTGGAAGGACTTACTCAGAGGGACCAAAATTGCTTTCCTACTCTCACCACGATGCAGAGTCGAGATTTGTTCTCCTCTTCTTTCTCATTGACTGATAGCTCACATAATACAAACTTTCATTCCTTTCTTAAGTGTAAACTTAATCAAATTGTGATAATGAAGCTCTATCTTGTTTTGTTTTTTAACTGAAGAGAGCAACAGAGACAAAGAGGATGTGCTACAGTTGTTGTAAAAGACTGGATCCCATAGAAAGCAAAACTGTTTGTATAAAACTGATAGACATGCGCTCCCTTTAGACAAAAGTAAAGCCAAAATATCTGACAGCTGGTGCTGTACATGGGCAGACGCAGACCTTTTCCCTGGGATGGACAAACTGACATTTGCCAGTGTTTCTTTCAGGGAAGACAGAGTTATATTCACTTACCATTAATGTCTGATCAGAAACAATTAATTCAGCTATCACTCATTCATCATCTATCCCTCTTACCCTGTTCAGGGTCACGGCTAGAGTCGACGCTATTTTGGTAAACAACATCAACATAATGGAGTATGGGAAGTAACATCTGTTAGATGATTCTTGAACTGACTTCAAATGAAAAACTGTTGATCCATCAGCAGAGAGAACCCAGAAAGGTATATTGATTTATTAAATATTATTATTATTATTATTATTATTATTATTATTATTATTATTATTATTATTATTATTATTATTTGCAAGTGTAATCAATATATGGTTTAAAAGTAAACTCAGGGTCCATCCAAAAATTAAAATTTATCAATAAGTGGAGTGAGTGTAATGAACCATGTTTTGTACCAAAATTTCAAAGAACATGATTTTTATTTTTCATACTAAGAACAAGCCTGTTGCTATTGAACAAGTGTTGCACAGTCTTGAAATCTCGTTGAAAGTTGAATTGAATTTGTATATATTTGTATTTGTATATATTATTTATTTTTTATATATATTATATATTTTGTATATCAGAACAGTAAATAAGAGTGTCATCAGCATTAAGACATTAAGATGAACATGACAGGTTGGCCACAAAAGTAGAGTGAAAGTTGTAATAATGGAAAAACTTAATAATCTGATGATACTAAAAAAAAAAAAAACTTCTCTGAAAATAACAAAAGGATATACTTGAGAAAACTGAAATGACAGTTACAAATCATTTAACTTTTATTTTAATCCTACTCCTGAACCATGTCCCATCTGTTTTGGTGTCACTTTTGAAGAGCTGTCATGTTGTCTATCTCACATGTCCCATCTGTTGATATGACAGCAGTGGGCTTTGTGAAGTTTTCTGTAACCAATCACGAAGGAGCAGAGCATGAGCACAATGACTCAGCTTCACTTTTAGGGGATGTCCTGTGGCCCATCTTTTTACACACTATATGAACACTGACAGGCACCGATTGAAAATAGGCTTGTTCTCCTCTGAAGTTTCAGGAGCAGTTTTTATCAGTGCTGTGCTTTAATAAATTATAGAAAAGTGAAATGATGGAGGTTTTGGACAGAGAATTATATGATGTGGGAGGTTGATGTTAGTAGGAAGTGGTGGGAGTAAGATGAAGAGGGAGGGGAAGGTGAGTTACACATGTGGGCTGCTGCAGCCTTCTGATCATACTTCCCACGTAATGAGCAGAAAAGCAAAGTTGATGGAATCACTCCACACAGCAGCTCAGAGCCATATAATTACCAGAGTACAGGCTGATTAAAACGCCTTTGGAAATAACAAGAAGCATATAAGTAATACTGAAAAATCAATCTGTGATTCAGCCTCCATAGATGAATGTGGAAGTTCCCCAACACTCTGCTCCAAGTTCCATTTCATTGATGCTGTCTGTGAGAAGCCACAGAGCCAAGAAAGTAGAGATTATCCTCAGCAGACAGTGATTATTTACTGTGAAGACACACACATGCATATACACACACACACACGGCTCCCTGCCAGCACAGTAATCGGCCTGTTACTTTATTTGTTGTATGGACATGGAGGGGGCCAGTGCAGCCCACAGAAATAAAAAGGAGTCAGGATTTACCTCCTCCACAACGGTGAATCACATCAGGACAAGCACGGGGCTGCACCACCAGTGTGTGTGTGTGTGTGTGTGTGTGTGCATGTGATAAGATGACAGCAGGTGGGAATGCAGTGAGGTGATATCAGAGTCACTCTGTTTGCTGCTCTGCTTTATAATACCTTATCTGGACTTCTTCCTCCCATCAGACCACCACTCTGATTGGTCTGCTGAAAACAGCTCGTCTCCTGCGCTTGGTGCGAGTAGCCCGAAAGCTGGACCGCTACTCAGAGTATGGTGCAGCTGTCCTCTTCCTCCTCATGTGCACCTTTGCCCTCATCGCTCACTGGCTGGCCTGCATCTGGTACAGTTTTATTTTATTCATTAAATGATCCCATGTCTCTGTTGCATACAACACAACTTTAAAGTTTATAAAAGTTTATAAAGTTTCATAAAAGCATCAAGTTTGTAAAAGTTTACTGAGGGACGTTTTGCAACCACTACTGTCATGAAGTGTTTTTTGACCACAGGAGTTTTAACCCCCAAACTACGTGCATTTCCACCATCAGAACAAGAGTCTAATTTAATTCTGGGGGTTAACTTTACCCTGCCTGGATGCAAATACTTTCCAGATGTCCAGGAACTTTTGGGGGCAGTGCTTGCAAGGTGAACCTTTCTGATTGGTGGAGCACCTCCCTCTGTACATCCACAATAAGCTGACCCCCCAGCTGTGGTGGACTTGGTTTAGTAGCTCCTGGTCAATCAACGGTCTTCTTTGAGCCTGATAGTCTGAATGTCAACTCCTGGTGTTCCAGTTAAAGAGTGACCCTGTAAACTGGAGACCTTCAGCTGAACGTGTCGGTGGATATCCAGTTTACAACAGCTGTTCAAAGACAGAAGAAGTCCTTAGGAATAAATCCTAGTTTAGTTTGATATACGTATCATAATCTGCCCATCAGATAAATACTTAATGATCTAAAGGTCTTTGAGAAGGATGCATCCTTCCATCTCAAAGTCCTCCATCAACGGGCTCACTTTTTAAGCCTATACACAGGTCAGTCAATGCCATCTTCATGCAGAGCTGTCCAATGTTTCCCCAGTTAAAGCTGTCTGGGGCTTTTTGGAAGCTGCCTCAACTTTAACTCAGCTTCATCTGCAGAGCTCATTTCCTTTCAAGTGTTAACAAGTCCACCTGCAGTGAAATAAATCAGGATCAAAACCAGCACAGGCTGAATCTCCTGCATGCTAACAGGCTAACTGTGGTGCTTCACGTAACAATGCCGGCCTGTCCGTCTCCGTCTATGGTCATGTTTTTGCTGAATGCTCTCGCAGCATAGTGCAATTACTTTTATTTTTCCTCACACATTGCTGGCCTGAGTCCAATTAACTACTCAGGTATTCAGCCTGTGGTAGAAACACAGACGAACTACGGACCACTGAAACTTTTAGGCCCCATTTACACGAAAACAGTAGTATGATGAAACAGAAAGGTATAGTTTCGTTTCAGCCTCTTCACTAAACAGAAACAGCATTTTAGCCAACCTAAAACAGAGACTTTTGAAAACGCCCCCCAGAGTGGAATTTTTCTGAAGAGCTGAGGCCGCCGTGTAAACTGCAATCCGAGTTTTCAGTGGAAGCGCTAACATTACGCACCGCTTTACACTTTCATAGTGGGAACTTTTAATTTCCATACAACAGTAACAACGATGGACTACCTCGTTCTGCTTGTGCTGCTGAAACTGCTGACTGCCTTTAACTAAATGTTAATCTGTTTCTTCTCTTCTGCACTTAGTTAAGACTCATTCAATACATACACCAGATAATCAGCCCATCTCTTCTTCAGCAGAGGGCTACCAAAAGACTCTACTTTAATATGGCCACCTACAGGCCTGGCATGCATACTACAGCGTTTTCAGTCGCTCAGTTTCTGAGTAAATGCAGATTTTTTTTTCTCTGCTTTGTTTGTGTTTTCAGGTCGAAATGCTGTGAAATGTTGTGTAAATGGGGCTGTGGTTCCTGGGAATATTTTACCAGAAACTAAAAGATCCTGGACCTACTGCTCAATAAAGACCTAAAATGATGCTGCTAAAATTTCCAGTTACATTTGCAAATTTGACCTGAAGAAAATTATATTTCATGCCACTCTTAACAACTTCAGAGTCTTTCAGTGGGCTTTGTTTGGTAGTTTTTACCATACTGTCAATGTTTGACTTCTTTCCAGGTATGCCATTGGTAGCGTAGAGAGGAGCGGCTCTATTGGTTGGCTCCACACCCTGGGGGACCAGTTGGGAAAACACTACAATGACTCCATCCCAGGTACTAAAAGAGAAAATACTCTGGTAGTAACAGAAGCCTGATCTTTATGAGTCAGGCACGTGTTACTGACTCATCAGTATTAACTAGTCATTCCATAACAGTCATTCTGTCATCAGAAAACCTTTAAGAGTGTGTCATTTGCCTCACAGGCTCAGGTCCCTCCATCAAAGACAAGTACGTCACAGCTCTGTACTTCACCTTCAGCAGTTTGACCAGTGTGGGCTTCGGAAACGTTTCCCCAAACACCAACTCTGAGAAGATCTTCTCCATCTGTGTCATGCTCATCGGATGTAAGTACAAACACTGTGCCAAAGGTTAATTATCTAACATCTATAGCTTTTTTTTATCTGCTCCACTGTCTTTCCTTTCTAACTCACCTGGAAAAGGTTTAGCTCTTATTTCAGTGACATATGGCTTGAAAATGTGGTAAAAGGATAAATCCCTTCTGTATTTTGTTGGTCCAAACATTTGCACGACCATCATAAAAATTCAGGGTCCACTGTTTTTTGTGAACCCTGGTCTCTCAGCCTCTGTCCAGTGTGAGTAACTTTTCACCAGTTTGTGCCAATTAATACATTTCTGCTGCTTTTGATGATTTTTTTCCCTTGACTTTAATACTTTTCATGTCCCAGCTGCTGGACAGAGCCATACATCATGTTCGTTGTCGTGAAAGCATATCTTCTGATGATTTATTAATATAACCCCTCAGCAGGACTGCAATTTCCCCTCACATAACTAAAATCCTCTTTGAAAAGTGATTTTACCTCAGCATGCTGACAGATGTAACGTAGTAAAGAAATTACCAGAAGGTGACACTCACACTCACACACTCACACTCAAACACTCACACACTCACACACTCACACTCACACACTCACACTCACATGCTTACACTCACACACTCACACTCAAACACTCACAAGCTCTAACACTCACACTAACACACTCACGCGCTTACTCACACACACACACACTGACACACTCACTATGAAACGCTCACATTCACTCACTCACACACTCACAGGCTCACACTGACACACTCACACATTAACACTCAAACACTCACATCCATATCTCACACTTACACTCAGGCTTAAGACTTAGTCTTAGACTTAGTCTCAACAAGCTGAAGCTTTAACACAGAAGGAGACAACAGTGCCATCTTTCACAAACACAGACATGAAGCTGTCACAGTGAGAACAGAGTGTTTTAGATTTTTTTTAAAAAATGAAAAAAATGCAAAGGTACAGAAATGTTGCCGCTCTGATTGGATGTAGACTGATGATTCTGTGAAGAGTTATACCTGGTTATACATTTTACCAGGGATAATAACAGGGACCAAGAAAACTGGACAGATTTATTTATAACTGTAGACTTTAGTCTTAGCAGTGTGAGCTCAAAACGTGTTCATAAACAGATCTTGAGCTATGACACTAAATCTGTATCTGTACAATAAGATTTATGTCTCTAAAGAAGTGTTTCCTGGTCTCTAATTTACAACTCATAAATCATATTTTGTACATCAACTTGTTTTTTAAACTGGAAACATATTTAAGTTCGGAGTCCAGAACAAGTCAGACAGAGGGAGGAAGACAAGAAAAGAAGTGAGTGAGATGTGAACCTCTAAAGAGCCCAGAACAACCACCAAACTACACGAGTTCAGGACTTAGAGGAGTCAGGGGTCGTCCAAATGTCAAAGAAGACCTGATGTTCCAGAAATGGACTGCTGTGGAGGATGGAGGTCAAGAAAAAGTCCACTTCCACAGAACAGAGAGAGAGAGATAGAGTGAGAGAGAGAGAGAGAGGGGGGGGGGGGGGGGGGGCCTTCAAGCCAGCAGACTGAAGGATGCTAAGGACCATCTGGAGCTGGATTCTGCAGGCTGGAAGAAGCCAAAGGGTTCTTGGGTCACCCAAAGCACACTGCCCCAGCCTCACAGTTAAACACGGTACTGGAAGTATCATGCTTCAGGGCCCAGTCTGGAACTGGGAATCTCATCAGAGTTAAAGGAATCATGAAGAAAGAAGGATATGTGAAGGCTTTGAAAAAAAAAAACTCATGCAGGCAAAAGCAAAACTGGGTCTGGGTCTTGGTCCAAGTCTTGGTCTGGGTCGTGGCTTTGTCTTCCAACATGCAAGTCAAAACATGGCTCCCAGTGAAGACCTCCAAGAAAGCAAAGTGAACTTTACTGACTGGAGTTAAGGCTAATAATTTTGACTTCATCTGTAAATGTTAGGGTTGAACAGGAGGAGTTGTAAGTTAGAGGCACAGATACCATTGATTTATTTAGTTATCTATCTATCGATTCATTTATTTATCTATTTATTTATTTATTTATTTCGATTTTTTTGTTTGTTTATCAGACATTCACAGACACAGATATAGAATTACATATACAAACTACTGTTTTAAACAAATAAATTTGTTAAATATTATAGTTTATGAATACCTTAAAGTCTGTTTTGAACCTGTTTAACGGTCAAAAAAGGCTTTGTGTGTGTGTTGTTTATGATCCTCGTCTGAAGACTGAACTGTTCAGGGAACACTGAGGCCCTTAAACTGACTCTTATCCTCTTTGTCCTCAGGGGTGAAAGCAATCAGAAGCTCTCAGCTCTAAGTGATGCTGAATGATATTGTTGATGTTGAATCATTGATTATGGCTGAATTATTTTAGATGAAAGATTTGAATAATAATTCTTGCACTTGAAGCACCTGAAGCAAAACAAACTTGAAGCACTTCGTCGCTCTTATAACAAAGGTTTTTCCTTCATGTTTAAATTCTTGTTTGTGTTGTGTCTCTCAGTGGACAAAAGCCTCTGCTGAATGAAATTGTAGATTCCTTTACAAATGGTCTGTGTGTGTGTGTGTGTGTGTGTGTGTGTGTGTGTGTGTGTGTGTGTGTGTGTGTGTGTGTGTGTGTGTGTGTGTGTGTGTGTGTGTGTGTGTGTGTGTGTGTGTGTGTGTCAAGGATTATGACTGTATTGACTTGTTTCAACAACTTTCTGATGTATGCTAACAGATCTTTACCATTAGAAAGCTGACTCTTCTCTTCATCTCTGCCTGCCTTTCTCCAATAGCAGGCCACAGTTTGATGTATATGAGATTCAAGGGTGTCAAGCTTAATATTACATTTCTTAGTACAGGGAGAAGACAGTCAGTCAGATATGTGTCAGCTCAGATCAGTGTGGCTGTGCTCATTCTTTATGTGAATGTGTTTTTTTTTTTATCTTGCCATCTGCTTTCTGTTTTTTCACTCTGTCACTGTTCTTCTAATTCCCCTCATCTTTAACACACCCTCACCCTTCCTTTATCTCCCCCCTCCAGCCCTGATGTACGCCAGTATCTTTGGGAATGTGTCAGCCATCATTCAGCGGCTGTACTCAGGGACGGCCCGGTACCACACGCAGATGCTCCGAGTCCGAGAGTTCATCCGCTTCCACCAGATCCCCAACCCGCTCAGGCAGAGGCTGGAGGAGTACTTCCAGCATGCCTGGTCCTACACCAACGGCATCGACATGAACGCTGTGAGTACCCATCATCCAGTGTGTGTCCACACCCAGTCTCTTCATGTTCATGAGTGAGTGTTAGCATGAATATACACATGTAGACACAGAAGGCTGGATGAACGTTGTTGAGCCTGCGTTGTACATTAATAGGATGATGTGAAGACTTTGTCTCAGCATGCATGGTCCGACACCATCAGAGAAAATAGGAATGATGTGAGTATCATACATAATATGCACACACACACACACACACTTGCATATGCACAGAAACACGAGCATGTTTATGTTTGCAAGATGTGAGCAAAGTTATCAGTCGGTACACATGCAGGAAGGCTTTAACTCTACAAGTAAAAATACACACAGAAGTGTTTCATCCATGTAGAATAATACCTTACACACACACACATACACACATGGGTTAAAGGAGCAGATTCAACATGCTTGTTGGCCTCTTTCAGAACCCTGAGTCACAGCCTATAGGAAGATGCTGGACACACACACACACACACACACACACACACACACACACACACAAACGCACGCACACATTGTCCCATCACATCTTCTGTTTCTCTGTTTGTCTCATGAAAGCTTTGACTTATATGTGACATGCATGCAACCATAAAATGCACACACATGTAACCCTCAACATGTTAGCCTGTGCAGATGTGTTGATGTGGACTCTGGCTATCTTCTTTAATCTACATGTGACATCATGTGTGGTATAAAGGAGCAGAATATATGGACTGAAAACCACACATTGAACTCTCATTTGGCTTCTCAAATCCTCTGAGGCTTATCTTTTCTCTATTTCAATGTTTCAATCTGTTTTATGATATAAACCTAAAAAATGAACACTCCGTCACTGTGGAGGAGCAGAAGGGAAAGAGCTGGGTGAAAAGTTTAGCGTCTTGTTCTGATTTTCAAATTGAATTGTGTCTTATGTCTTTGATTCAGTATCAGTTTTTTTAGTTTGGTTTGTCTTTATTTCATTAATGTTTTTAAGTGCAATTTTTAAAGCTGCTATGAAAAGTATCTTTGAATAAATATAGTTATCAGAGATTTGAGCAGGGTCAGAGCCAGTCTCAGTTTAGTCACTGAACTCCTGCTGCATTTCTGTGGAATAAACTGAGATAGATAAAATAACTAATGAAAAGAATCCATACGAAGTCCTCTTATCCTCCTGTCCGTTGTTCTGTATCCTCTCTACATCTCCTTGAAATATAGCTTAGTGAATTTGTTCTCCAGTCACTGTGTGAAACACACCTCTCATTTCATCTTCCTCTATGTCCCATTCGGTCTGCTGCTGCTTTTTTTATCCATGCGGACATAGAGAAAACTAGAGCAGTTCTGAGGACGATATGATCACTTAAGGAGGACAGATGAGCTCCAAATATGTATCATAACTCTCCTATGGATGATTAGGACATTAAGTCTGCTCTGAAGTTGCTATTTTGCAGCTAATCTTGTTAGTATCCAACTTATATAGACTGAAGCACCGGTCAGAAAAACTTCTGAGCAGCTGAAACATCCAGACTTGAAACCAGAGTGGCAGTGCAACATCTGCCATTCTTTGAGTGTCCACTTGAGCCAAAAGATAAGAAACACCCAAATAAAAATATCTGTTTTACAGCAGACAAATTTCTTTATGTGTACACCAAAGACTGTTAAGAAAAACAATAAATAACAAATAAAAATGGATGTCATCTCGATCAGCTTGAAGTAAAGCATCAAAAAAACTGCTCCCCCTAATGACTGACTGCAGTATAGATCAAAAACTGCTCCTCCTGGTGACTGGCTGCAGTATAGGTCAAAAACTGCTCCCCCTGGTGACTGACTGCAGTATAGGTCAAAAACTGCTCCCCCTGGTGACTGACTGCAGTATAGGTCAAAAACTGCTCCCCCTGGTGACTGGCTACAGTATAGATCAAAAACTGCTCCTCCTGGTGACTGACTGCAGTATAGATCAAAAACTGCTCCCCCTGGTGACTGACTGCAGTATAGGTCAAAAACTGCTCCCCCTGGTGACTGACTGCAGTATAGGTCAAAAACTGCTCCCCCTGGTGACTGACTGCAGTATAGGTCAAAAACTGCTCCCCCTGGTGACTGGCTACAGTATAGATCAAAAACTGCTCCCCCTGGTGACTGGCTGCAGAATAGATCAAAAACTGCTCCCCCTGGTGACTGGCTGCAGTATAGGTCAAAAACTGCTCCCCCTGGTGACTGACTGCAGTATAGATCAAAAACTGCTCCCCCTGGTGACTTGCTGCAGTATAGGTCAAAACTGCTCCCCCTGGTGACTGACTGCAGTATAGATCAAAAACTGCTCCCCCTGGTGACTTGCTGCAGTATAGGTCAAAAACTGCTCCCCTGGTGACTGACTGCAGTATAGATCAAAAACTGCTCCCCCTGGTGACTGGCTGCAGAATAGATCAAAAACTGCTCCCCCTGGTGACTGACTGCAGTATAGATCAAAAACTGCTCCCCCTGGTGACTGACTGCAGTATAGATCAAAAACTGCTCCCCCTGGTGACTGGCTGCAGAATAGATCAAAAACTGCTCCCCTGGTGACTGACTGCAGTATAGATCAAAAACTGCTCCCCCTGGTGACTGGCTGCAGAATAGATCAAAAACTGCTCCCCCTGGTGACTGGCTGCAGAATAGATCAAAAACTGCTCCCCCTGGTGACTGGCTGCACTATAGATCAAAAACTGCTCCCCCTGGTGACTGGCTGCAGTATAGGTCAAAAACTGCTCACCCTGGTGACTGACTGCAGTATAGATCAAAAACTGTCTCTCTGTTCATTCCAGATGGGCTGTGGTCAAACTTTAATAATTTAATACACCTTGTAGAAATGCTGGAAATGCTGATCCGTGTGCTGTGGTGATATTTAGATATTATTGGGCTGCATTGTGGTCAATTCCTCTTTTTTCTGAATTGTTTCTTTTTCATTAGTTATTAGACATTAAAAACAGGATTTTACATTTCGTTTAATGATGATTGACAGCTGCTGTTCTTGTGTAGTTTTTTCCAGGAATAGTAAAATACACCAGGAAGGAGAGTTAAGAAAAGATTAAAAAACCACTTTGATTTGTCACCCGGCCCCGTTCAGATTCTCTACTGCACAGACTCTGGCTTTATGATGGTGGCGCCTCTGAGGGGGTTATTTGGCTTTAAAACCGTCCAATGGTAAAAGGTAGAGCTGCGCTGTCCATTCAATACAGTCTATGGTGAACATGCTGTGTATAGGGGCAGTTCTAAACCTGCTCTGCTTTGGAACCACACTGGTGGCATCAGTGAGACTTCGTCCATGTCCACACAACCACACTGTGGTTTGGAGGCAGAGGTTTTTTCACAGCTAGATGTTGCTTTCAGACCCACTCAGACCATAACATGTCTTCAAAAGGTTTCAACAGAAAGCTTTTTAACACAGTCTGTGATTTAGGTTATCCATCTTGAGACGTCACAGTCTTACTGTTTTCTAAAATTCTGTGCATAATAACCATAACACAGAAAATTATAATCTTTGTGAACTGGATTTTATTGCAGCAAATGATGAGTCAGGGACAGAGAATGAAAATACTATCCTTCAAATGGAGCTGAAGTCTGTGCTTGCCTCACAGTTTGAGCTTGAACTACAGTAGCATTTTTTTTTTGGTTTGTGTAACTTTTGGTGCTGTTTATGCCTTTATTCAGAGAGGACAGGACTGTGGATAGCAGAGGAACCTGGGTGAGAGTGGGACTGATGTGGGGAAAGGTGCTGCAGGGTGGATTCAAACCTGGGCTGCCCACTCAAGAGCTAACACTGTAGAGGCGTGACCTAGACCACTGAGCCATACAGGAGTCCCATACATAAGTGTTTTTACTTGACTTTACATACTTCTCTTTTTATTAGAATATTTGATGAAGGATCAGAAATTGATATCCTTAAATCTACAGATTTTTGATACTATACAAAATGTTGATTTTTCTTTCCTTGTTACTTTAGAATCAAATATTGGCTTTAATTTTCCTACAAGTGGTGGAATTAGGAGGGTTACATTTTTACTGATCCATTTTCAAACCAATAATAGTAAAACTTCACAAACATTTTGACTTTTTAATATCTTTTGTTTTTCTGTCCTGACTTTAATAATACAGAATAATTTCAAAATATATCCTAAATAAAGAAATATAAAGGCACAATGAAATGAAACCAAGCATACTGATTTAATATGTCCTGGTATAGTTTTACACATAGAACACATCAAGTGTCAAGTCTGATGCTTAACAGAGCGTTTATGAAAAACTGCTTAAGTACCGTTTTTTAAAGCGGGGGTGTAATGCTTTTTTAAGAGCAGAGGTTATAGTGCTTTTTTTTTGAAATTGAAAATAGGATCCAAAAACATGAAATCAGAACTGGCAAAACAACGAAAACTTTACAGACATGACCTATAGTGGGTTTTTTTTAAGTGGGAGTATAGTGCTTTTGTTTCAGTCTTTATCTTTACTCATTTACAGCTGGAAAATTTGCTGCATATTTTTTTTCAGGGGGTTTTAAATAAGTCTTAATTTCAGCCTTTATCTGAAATACTGTTTTAGCTCCTGTCTCTTTAAGGCTCTCTGCTTCACAAACCCCCTTCCCTCTGATTGGCCAGTCTTCTGGAGACCAGTTGGAGGAGAAGCTATAGGCAGATCTTGGTGTTTGAGGCCCACCCCTTTAGTGTGTCATTAACAACTGAAGAGATCGTTAGGTCTAGTGAAGATCTGGTCTAAATCTCACTGTAGGATGTTAACTACATACTCTGTGTGATGCCAGATGATACCAGTTAAAATGAGGGAGACAGCTTTCTATAAGAGGGAACTTTAACACAAGCTGTCCTGAAGAGAGAAGCTGCACAGATCACGATGATAAATCCTGACAGTAAACATTTAAGAGGAGCAGTGCAGTCTGGAAGGTGCAGCGTTTGTTAAACGCACCAATAAAGTGGAGCCGCAAGAACACGGTATCCATCTGAGTTCAGAAATCTGACCTCAGCATGTTTGGAGGTTTTACCTGGAACCTCAAGTAAAGTAGAGTGCTGTACATGAAACTGCTATGATTCAGATATGCTAAAGAGGAATGTGAGGGGTTCTGCAGAGGATGCTGTTTCTTTGAACATCTTTATGTATGCTTGACTTTGAAAAGGAGGAAGAGTCATTTTCCACGCTGTGTGTGAAACGGAGGGAGATGGAAAGAAGTAATAGTGAGTGAAAAAGAAGAGTGTTTCTTTTCACGAGTAAAAGAGTCCAGGGGTAGAGATGCCGAGCAATGGGGCTTGAAAAAAAATGGAGCAGCACAGGAGGTGTAATGGCTATTGGCTGAAAATGAGCAGAAAGCAGAGCCCAGTGAAGGCTAAAATGAAGAGAGTAGCTGGAAACAGATGAAAAGCAGAGAGAGAGAGAGATGGAGAGGCAGTAACAGCATGTGGGTGTACACACGGTGTACAGCTCTGTTCTGTGCAGTCAGCCAGAGAGTTACGAGAGAAGCTCAGAGCCTGCCGCTTAAAAGAGACGGGCTTCCCTTGCTTACAGTGAGCTCATTAAAATTTCACCAATTCTTCACATTAATTACACTCAGAGGGCCTGCTGACTCTGTTCCGGCAGGCCCTCTGAAATACACCTCCAAACCATTCCACTGTGAAACTCCACACACAGCCTCTTTCTAAGAGCAAGAACCCCAAACTGCTGATTCTTTTCCTGCACTCAGGTTTCAGTCATTAAAGATTCATTTCTAAAGTAGAGCTTTTCTTATTGTGAGGGCTAAGATCCTCTGGTTAATGTTAGCTAACCTGCTTCAGTCAGGTCAGTGTGTGAAATGCTTCTATAGCAGTAAAGACTCCCAGAAATGTTGAGTAGTTGGGATAAGGATGATAAAGTTCATTTCTTTAAAGGCCTCTTTGATCTCTGACCGTTCTGTGACCTTTCTGTGACCTTTCTGTGACCTTTCTGTGACATTAGCTGATGTTCTGGACTTGTCATATCTCTCATCGGCTGCTAACAGCATGTATCCACACTAAAGCAGCCCTCTCTCTCTCTCTCAGTTTATATTCTCCTCCTCCTTTTGATTCTTATTGAGTTTATCACTTTTCTCACCTCTTTTGTTCTGTCTTTTCCTTTACCTTCCCTTCTTCTCTGTCCCTCTCTGTCTCCATGTCCTTGCCTCCTCTCCTCAGGTGCTAAAAGGTTTCCCAGAGTGTCTCCAGGCAGATATCTGCCTCCATCTGAACCGCACGCTGCTGCAGAACTGTAAGGCTTTTAAAGGCTCCACCAAAGGATGCCTCAGGGCGCTGGCCATGAAGTTCAAGACCACCCACGCGCCCCCGGGTGACACACTGGTCCATGCCGGGGACGTGCTCACCGCTCTGTACTTCATTTCCAGAGGATCCATCGAGATCCTGAGAGGAGACGTGGTGGTGGCCATCTTAGGTACACGTCATGTTTTCAGCACATTTCCCTTTCCTCTTTGTTTGTTTGTTTGTTTGATGGATCACTTACTGCTCAGAGAAACAGGAAGAACCAACCTGACAACCTGATGAAATAAATGAGCTCAACACTGACTGAGGAGAGTCTCTGTTGATGCCGCTCTCATCATGGCTTTACAGTGATCTGCTGGCTGAAGGCCGTCGCTTCATTAAATGAAAATAAACATGAGCTCGTACTGCCATCTGCTGGTGAGCTTGGAGCATTACTCCAGTGGGGAAACGGGACAAAAAAGAGGCGTGATCAGGGGTCATCTCTGTTGTTGCCCTGTGTGAGATGATGATCAGACATCTTAAACCCTAAAAGTCAACACACCAGATTAAAGGTGCTCATCTAAAGCTTTTATCAAAAAAGGGACACTTTTTTTTTGTTTTTGTGAAAATGACCGAGGACCAGCAGCTCATACTGACAGATTTATTAACCGTTAAGGTAACACACGAATGCTTGATGTGTTTCTCTGAGTGATTTCTGTTAAAATCACTCTCTAAGAGGCTCAAACCTCCTCGTTCCATCATCACAGACTAATGAAATCAAAGCTCACCTGTCCCCCAGGTGTCTCACCTGTCCCTCAGGTGTCTCATCTGTCCCTCGGGTGTCTCACCTGTCCCTCAGATGTCTCACCTGTCCCTCAGGTGTCTCATCTGTTCCTCGGGTGTCTCACCTGTCCCTCAGGGGTCTCACCTGTCCCTCAGATGTCTCACCTGTCCCTCGGTT
The DNA here is from genome assembly GCA_030710495.1 of Labroides dimidiatus. NCBI lineage: Eukaryota > Metazoa > Chordata > Actinopteri > Labriformes > Labridae > Labroides > Labroides dimidiatus. The sequence goes on along the minus strand of CM061161.1, from coordinate 25,066,346 downwards.
GTCTCATCTGTCCCTCAGGTGTCTCACCTGTCCCTCAGATGTCTCATCTGTCCCTCAGATGTCTCATCTTTCCCTCAGGTGTCTCATCTGTCCCTCAGGTGTCTCATCTGTGCCTCAGATGTCTCACCTGTCCCTCAGATGTCTCACCTGTCCCTCGGTTGTCTCATCTGTCCCTCAGGTGTCTCATCTGTCCCTCAGATGTCTCATCTGTCCCTCAGATGTCTCATCTTTCCCTCAGGTGTCTCATCTGTCCCTCAGGTGTCTCATCTGTGCCTCAGATGTCTCACCTGTCCCTCAGATGTCTCACCTGTCCCTCAGGTGTCTCTTCATCTCTTCATCAGTGGTCAGTTCTCTGTAGTGTTACCTGCTGCATAAACATCATCAAACTCTGCTTCTGACCAAAGAACATGTTCTCCATTAGGGGGCGATATGGGACAAATATGTCAGCAGGTTGTTGAGTTTCTGTTGAATGTACAGATCATTAGCTTCATACAAGCAGACAGTTCAGAGGGAGTTCAAAGAACCAACAGATAGACTTTGGTTTGAGACCTGACAGAAAATGTAAATGTTACATTTTCTTGAACGTGAGAAATCCCCTCTCTTTAAATCATGACGACTCTGTTTTTTCACCTCTCCTCAGGGAAAAACGACATCTTTGGCGAGCCCATCAACCTGTATTCACGAGCAGGTAAATCCAACGCCGACGTGCGGGCTCTGACATATTGTGACCTCCATAAAATCTTACGAGAAGATGTGCTGGAGGTGCTCGACATGTATCCTGAGTTTGCGGACAACTTCTGGAACAACCTTGAGATCACCTTCAACCTCAGAGACGTGAGTTTGAATCCAGCAGTGTGTCTGATCCAGAGGCATAAAGTGAAGACTGCAGGAGTTGTGTCTCCAGTATTAAAGCTGTAATGGCGTCATGCTTCAAATTCATGGAACTCTTAGTCAGAGTTTCTTTTCTTCATGGTGGTTGGTTTCACCAGAAAACATCCCTCCATGTTTCTTTTTACTAAAGCTAACTCGGTGGGGATTTTTGTTTCAGACCAACATGATCCCAGGCTCCCCGAGCAGCGATGACTCAAACTGTGGGGGATTCAACAAATTACGCAGACGCAAGTTATCTTTCCGAAGACGGACAGAAAAAGGTAACACATCTCTCACTGCAGTAACTCAGCCCACTGACACATGAAGAGTTTTCTCTAGAAACACTCTGTAAGTGTGCACCCATCATTCTCTTTCCTAATCTTCCCTCGCACACATCTGTCCAGATGATGCAGACGCTGGAGAAAAAAAGCCCCATAAGTCTGTAAGGAGACGACAGAGAGAAGCAGCCAACAACCAAAAACAGGAAGAGGCTCAGAAGCGTCAGTGGGAGGCTCATCGCAGCTCCATGTCTTCACACTCCAGCGGTGACGAGGTAGAAATGCAGCTCTCATTAATTCTTCATGGCTGCCTGTTCTGCGGTTTCATTGGTGGCAAAATAGAAACAGCTCTGACTGTCTGAATCCATATATCCCTCACAGGGAGAGGAGCCGGTTGTGGCCAGACTCGCCCCTCCACCCATGCTGGACTCTCCACATGCTCAGGCCCCGCCCATGAACTTAACTGACAACACTGAAGGTGATGGAGACCCCAAGACTGGGAACACCTGCAATGCCCTGTCAGGTAAAAAACCCAAGACAACATCCAGCTCATAACCACATGTTTACACAGCACAGTGAGGCACACGCTCACACTCTGCCTCACATACACAGGTGCATTCTCAGGTGTGTCCAACATCTTTAGTTTCTGGGGGGAGAGCCGGGGGGCCGGTCAGTATCAGGAGGTTCCCAGCTGCAGCCTGGCATCACCCCCGCCCCTCAACACGCCATTGCACAGCCTGAGCCGACAGCAACGCAACCAGCTGGACACACGTCTCGACCTGCTGCAGAAACAGCTTAACAGGTACTCCTGAAAGTGTGTGTGTTAGAGTGAGAGAGCGTGTGTGAGTGTGTGTACGGTTCTTGTGCATGTGTGTGTATGTGGTCTGGCTTCTGCAGCTCTTTTTGGTTTGGTATCAGACAGTCATTGAAGAAAGACAGCCTTGCTGCATCTCCTGACAGTTTGAGTCAGAGCCCTCTTTTACCTGGCTGCCCCTGAAGGGAGCTGTGTGTCTCCACTGGAGCAGAAAAAATAAACCGTCTCTCAGGCCTTTAGCTGGATGAGCCTCCTTTGTCAGGTTTTGTTGAGATCACAGGCTGTGTGTCTTTGCTTCACCTCCAGCTGAACACCCAGAGTTTTAACGCATGATTGAATGGATCCATCTGCTGGATGGGGTGTGTCAGCAGGCAGAAGGTGCAAGTGTGTGTGTGTCTGTGTGTGAGTATTGTGTGTAAGGAGAGAACTTCTTCCTCCTCTCTGTTGAGCTCAGAGACTTCAGAGAGCTGAAGAATCATCAGAAACAGTCCTTGAAAAGTGCCTTCATGCCTCAGATAGGAGCCAGCTGGAGATTTTGATCGCTGATTAAAATCTGAAGAAAATTAAATAAAGGAAATATTATTTCCACAGGGAGAAAACAGAACAGAAATATGATCCGAATGGATTAATCCAACAGGACAACGACATTTACTTTCATGTATATATATATATATATATATATATATATATATATATATATATATATATATATATATATATATATATATATATATATATATATACATATATATATATATATATATATATATATATATATATATATATATATATATATATATGCAAACTGAAAATTACAAGATCATCCTGGAACTGTTAAGGTTTATTATCATTTTTTATTGAAAATGTTTATTTCAAACATGTAAAGAAAAAAGGCAAAAAGAGACTACAAATAACAGAAAGCCCAAATAGAGCAAACTTTTCAAACAATGCAAAAAGTAAACAAACCCAGTTACTCTTAATCTGTACTTTAATTTATGTTTGCAGCCAAGACTCTGCTCTATGCTCTGATCATGTCACACATGATCCCTTACATGTGGCTCAGTGGTAGAGTTGTTGCCTCTCAATCAGAAGGTCAAGGGTTTGAGTCTCAGCTCCTGCAGTCTCATGTTGAAGTGTCCTTGTGCAAGACACTGAACCCCAAATTGCTCTCACTGTTGGTCAGTGGTGTGTGAATGAGTATGAATGGGTTAGGTGAACTGATGGTCCCTACAATAGCATTTGAGTGGTCGGTAAGACTAGAGGCGCTATACAAGCACTGTTCCATGTCATACTGTATCACATGCTGGGGTCAGGCAGGGGAGACGGACATTAAGCTGGATTCTCTCTATGACCCTCTCACCTAATGACCTTTGGACAGTCAGCTTTTTCTGTGAAAGCCACAGCTCAGTGGAACACCTGACCAGGTGACATTAAGAGCTGTGGTTCTCTCAGCAGCTTCAAAACCAAAATGAAAAACACTCAACACTATCACCACTGACGTTAGAGTTTAGTCTCAACTGAACTACAGCTCTGTGTGTAAGCATCAGTTGAAAAAGGCAGAAAAAAAAGATTTCCATAAAACTGGTCTCTTGTGTGTGGGACTTTACCACCTGCACCCCAAAAATCTCTATCTGCCATCTTGGAAAACCAGATCCGTCATGACTTCTTAAAGACCAGCAGGTGTCTGTCACTGCAGAAAACCAGGCACATGATGGGAATGCAGGCAGTTCTTGTGACAAGACTCTGTCTTGATTTGATCCACACTGGACGAACAGCTTCAAAGTCCAATATATGAAGGGAGTTTTCCAAAGTGCATCTGAAAACATTTTCATTACTTTTGTCAAAGTACTCCATTTTAAAACTTAAAAGGTGATGTTATGGGTTATGGGTGTTTTTACTGTTGTCTAGTGTCAAAACGGGTCAAACTGAGCAGTTTGCAGGGGTTGATCTTCATAGCCTAGACTGCAATAAGCATAAAAACAATCTGTCTTTTTTCACACATGGATTCAGTTTTTAAAGTTGGTGCTGTCACAAACCTTGAACAAATAGAAGTATAAATACTCCATCTGTTAGCTCTTATTATATGTTATGGTCCCACTTTTAAATTCTAAACTTCCCTTGATTGTAAACCACTCAAACTTCCTTCACAATGGATCACAACCAGAGGTTTCTATCATCAAACCTGAGGGCTGAACCTGAAGGGTTTGTAACTCCATGAGTGTGATGTCCAAACTGGTCAAATCAGACTAAGCAGGACGCAGAGCAGTTCTTTTCTTCTTTTTATGTGAAGCATTTCATATGTGAGAGAATGGAGCTGTCTCCCCTGTCCTCGTTAATGTCATTAATGTAATGTAATAATTATATGTACAAACTGTTCATTAAAGGTTAATGTGTCTTTTACGTGGGGATTAATTTACCACACTGTGTGTGCAGGCTGGAGAGCCGCATGTCAACGGACATCGGAGCCATCATGCAGCTGCTGCAGAGACAGATGGCCCTGGTTCCTCCCGCCTATAGTGCTGTCTCATCACCACCTCAGGTAATACACACACACAATCACACACACACACACACACACACACACACACACACACACACACACACACACACACACACACACACACACACACATATAAACATACTGGGAATGTGTGTGCAGATGTATAACGTTTGTTGTCTCAGGTATTGTAAGAATAAACATCTGTCTTCAGGCTGACTGAGGCAGTCTGTCGGCTCAGAGTCTACCTGATGGAGAGCTTTGTTGTTGTTTCGTAAATTTTCCCTCTGATGAGATGTTTGTTTCTTATCTCAGGCCTCGCTGTACCCTGGTCCAGGACCTGGCTCAGGAGACGGACTGGTGCAGTCGGTCACACCTCTGGAGACGGACACGATGGCCTCTCTGTCACAGGTGAATGACAAAGAGTTAAGTTTTGAATAAGTGTGATCGATGGACCGACACACTCTAATTTACTTTGAACTCATCCCTGTTTCCAAATTTAAGATTACAGCAGTCAGGGTCAGTTCTGTTATTTATGTTTTAGCACTGTGACTCTCACCTGAAACCTAACCTGATGTTAGGTTTAGCGTCGTTTTGTTAGTTTGTGTTTGTGCTGATTTTTTGGGGGCTTGGCTTGGCCAGAAAATATCTCCCAAGCAAAGCCGTGTCAAATCCAGAGGATGAACTTCAGCTCTGCTATCATCAGACACTGTCTTCCATAAAGCTGGAATAAAATATTTCCTTCCTCTGCTCATGAAATGATTGTGGTTTGTAAAGGTTAATTGTGGTCTAACCTTCGTTTTAGAATGTTTGGAAGAGATTAATCCACACAGTTTTGGATCCTATTGTCAAAACTTTTTGGTGAGAAGAGGTAGAAAACATTTTATTCCAGCTTTATGAGCAGAGGTGTATCAAAAGTTATTTTGCTGTTTTTTTTTTAATGTGTTTATTTTTAAAGTAATTTCTAGTTTTGAACCTTTCCAGTCTCTGCAGCCACAGAGAGTGAAATCATGGGTTTCAGGTCACACTACTGGACCAAACTGGATCTGTACAGAGCAGAGACACCAAAGTTTTTGTGGTCAATCCTGACATTGACATCATGCTTTTCTCTCTCTGCAGATCTTGGACTCCCAGGACTTTGAAGAGTTCCCAGCCAAGCCTCTCGACTCCCTTCAGCCCCAAGACTCTTCTTTGATCAACACCAGCCAGGCCCAGCTCGCCTCGTCTGGACTGGACACCCTTGGCCAGAATCTTGAGCTGGAACTTGGACTGGGGACTGGAACTGGATCAGCAGTAGGTTCAGGTTTAGTGCTGGATTTAGGGAGCAGGGCAGCAGGGGGGTCAAGCTTAGGAGCAGGCTTGGACTTTGTCTCTGGGGTCTGTGTGGGGGCTGGGGTTGGGCCAGCAACTGAAACTGGTGGATCTAGTCTGGATCCTGAAAACCAAAGGAGGCTGTCTCTGCAAGAACCACAGACACCTCTGGACTCACGGACTCCTCAGAGACACAGCTCTGACCCAGGAGGGAGCTAAGGGAGAGAGAAAGGGGGAGGGGAGTGGGATGGGAGGAGGGATTCAGAGAGAGAGAAGAGAAGGAGAGTTTTCCTCGTGGCACGTTGGAGACCAACAGACACCTGCTGTACCTACAAGCCTTTAGGGAACCCTGCTGCTGTCCCCACTCTGCTCACGCTTCTGCTCTGACCTCTGACCTCTGAAGAAAGGATGACCAGCCCCGAGGAGGGATCAAAGAAAGCACGAGCCCTCTCTCTGTCTCTCTCTCCGATAAGCCTTTCCCCTCCTCATGAAACATCTGGAGCTTTCTGAACTCCACCGCCGTACAACCTTTAACCAAAACCACAAACACAGCAGAGAGGAGCTCTGCTTCTTAATGAACACACTCCAGGTCAACCCAGACTCACCTGAACCTCTGAGGCATGTGCTGAGGACATCACATCCTCACACACACACACACACACACACACACACACACACACACACACACACACACACACACACACACACACACACACACACACACACACACACACACAGATGACTGCTGAGCTGTAGAAGAATCCCTTTACTGCTGTATCCAGCTTTGGATGACTGACAAGAACAAAAGAAAAGACAACAATGGACAGAATCACGACGAAACAAGTAGCCATTTACGTCTTGCACTGAAAATCCTATTGATATGATGATTATTCTCTTCTCTATGTCCGTGGCGCTTCCGATAAACTCACAAACTGGTTGGTAAATTGTAGTGTTAGCTGGCCTAACAGGAAACCTGCTGTTCCGTTCTGTTAGTGGTTCCTTCCCTCTGATGTCCTGCCCTGAGAAGTGGAGCTCATGCTCCTTGTTTTCCCAAGAGCACACTGGATTGGCTGGTTTGCACCTCAGGGGTGGGAACTGGAGGGTTAAAAGCCATGAATATACTCGATGAACATATCAGCTGCCCTATCATCAATATTGTACAGATTTGCTGGTGAGTGAGGAAGGTATGGCATGCTTAGGCAGAGTCGCTAACAGGTAAACTGGCAAACTTACAAGTTTACCACAAGAACAGTGCACCACAAATAACTACACTAATGAATATTCAAACTAGCAGAAAAAAACAGCAAGTAGAGCCCATGAGCTATGAGACATGACTGTATGGAGAACCAGAGACGTGTATGAAGTGATAAACACTACCAACCTTTCCTGCTTTGATTTGTGAAACTCAAAGCACACCTGAGTTTTAGATGAACAAACCCAGTGGAGTGATTCTAGCTGAGTTGAATTTGCTACCTCAGATTTCATTGGTCCTTATGTTGTCCACCTGATCGAGCACTCAGAATGCTTCTACCTTGTACATACTGGTTTGTCGTGTGATACATAAATACTCAAGTTTGCCAGTTTACAATGACCAGCCGAATGCGCCATTATTCTATGTAAGGTACAATATGCAACACTGTCCTGACGAGTGTGTGCGCTTTCAAATATTCATCAAGTGTGTGATAAGTTCAGGTCCAAAGCTCGTGATGTGTGTGTTTGTCCTCGTTTTCGTTTGTTTTTGCCTTCCAGTCTGCAGAGCATGGCATTTAGTTCGTTTGCTCCCGCACACCGTCGAGGTCCACTGGATACGAATGTTTGACAGACCTTTCTTTAATTCCTCTAAAATTATCCTCACTGATGTTTTGACAAGAAAAAAAAGAGTGTATGAGTTTTTTAGTCCAGACAGCACAAATCAAAACCCTTTACAATGTCGGCTTTAAAACACCCCCTGAGGCCGGTCAAGGATTTTTACTTTGTGAGTTTTTCCAGGGAAAAAAATAAGGGTATTTAAACTCACTGTTTAAAAATTAAACCTCCTCTTTCCTTTATCTCAGCATGAAACAAAACAAAGATTCTCTGTTCCCTGTAGGATGAATTACTGACTGTAACAGTTTTCAGACAGCAGTGATGAAGGTGAGACATGAAGAGACATGTAAAGGTGGAGTCCAGACACTCAGGGCAGAGAGAAGTGTGTGAAATAATAAGAGCATGTGCAATGAGCGCCCTTTACAGCGACCCTTTACCCTCATGTCCTTTTTGAGGTGTTTTTTTTTCTGTACAAGGGGCAACTTCTGCGAGGGTATGAGTACAGGCAAATCCAATTTACAACAGAAAACGGTCTTCCTTTAAAAAAAAAAAAAAAAAAAAAAATGAAACCGCTCCTTTTCTTTGATTGTACCCTGAGATTCACACCAGAGGAGGGAAACCCTGTTGTAGTGCAATAGTCCTTTAAACAGTTCTGACTTGTAGCAGCCTCTGTTCATTTTGAGCACTTTATTTCTTAAACAGTGCAGATGTTTATAAGACTCAGGAACATGTCATTGATGTTAGAGGGTTCATTTTCTGTCTCACAACTCAAAACCAACCAATCAAAACAAAGGACACTGAAGGAGCTTCACACCAACAGAGTGAGGTTATATAAACACTCTGTCCAGTCTCCCCTTTAACGCAGACGTATGAAGATTGTATTTTGCTGCTTGCTGGACTAAGCTACTGTATTTATTTATTGCTGTAGGATTTTTGTGTTTGTGGATTTTATGATTTGTGTTGGGTTCACGATCAGCTCATTGGGCGGAGCAAGTGAGGGCTTTGAGTGTATGTGTTTAATGTCAATGTGCTCCTTTGTGGATAACCCTGCTGCACATTCATTCAACCTTTCACCTTATTTATTCAATATTTATAAGTAGATGTTTAAGAGGAGTTGCAAACATTACTCACACTGATTTTTTAATCTGTAATAATTCAGTCTTTAAAGCCACCACAAATACACAGAGTGCATGTGGCCTGTCTCACCAGTTTTCTCTGTTAAAGACTGGGTTAAAAAAAAAGTGTCTGTACAGGTTTAGCTTTACTGTCAACCAAAGCAAGTAAATGCTGTCACTTATGATCACTGGTGAGGTTTAAACTCATGTCATTCAGCTCTCAAAGTCGAAATGTGAATGTTATGAAAGTTGCTGATTGGTTGACTTGAGGATTTTTCTGCTTTCAAAGTTCAACTGAAGACATTTAAAGTGACTGTTTGGGATTCAGGATGATGATTTCAGGTGTAGGCATGGGGGAGTTGTGAAAAGGAAAATTTGTTGTTGTTTTTTTTCTTAATTTATTTTTATTTCATTTTTTTATTTTTGGCATTTCAATATAAAAGAGGGCAATACAGGGAGGTTCATGGTTCAATTACCAGCTGGGTAGGTGCCTTTTTGAGTAAAGTTTGCATGTCCCCCCTGTTCATGTGTGGGTTAATTGATGATAACAGTCTGAGAAGAATAATCAAGCTTTATGGACTGTGGGGTATGTGAAGCAACTAAAAAGGTATCAGGGGCCTGTATAAGTCTAAAAATCAGCACACTACCCTCTCTTCCTTTTCATAAGTTGTTTTTTTTCTCCTGCCAGGTTCTAACAATGGACATTTCCCGAGGACTGGCTCACCTGTTCAAAGATCTGGGTTATTCATACACTTTAAAAACAGATTCTTGTTACTCTAACATGGATTTTTGTTGAACATGTTTCTGATTTACAGCTCGGTACAAAGATGCTTGAATCTCTCTGTGAGTGAAAACATATCGACAAGCTGACACTGACCGTGTCCTTTGAGGTCTTCTTACTGCTGAAGCTATCTTTAGCTGACTGCTGTTGTTTTCTTTGGTTTGCTGACACCTGCTGTTGGTACTGTTTTCGCCAGCAGTCCCTGCCTCTGGTCACATAGATTACAACCCAACCCTGTGAATCTGAAGCTCAGTCAAGTTTTATTCCTGTCTCTTTTTTCAGTGCAGTGCTGGGGGATTTACTCTCATCTGTGGGCGCTCCTCATCATCTCACCCTCTGTAGCGAGCGTGTTGTTAGTGTTCAATAACAGTCACCTAGTGGCCTGAACTGTATCTTTACATTCAGAACTATGACCTCAAAACTAGAATGTGCTTGTTGTAGACTCTTCTTATTTGACCTTGTACGTGTTTGTAGAACTTAGTGGAATATTCCATGCTAGAGAATACATTTATGTAATGCATACTGCATATTATTATAACAGTAGAGGGTGCACTTTGAAAATATCCATGTGGGTGGGGAGTGGGGGATCTGAGGTTTAAGTGTTTCCCCTTTTCATATGAACACAGATACAGAGAAACACTTAGCTTAGCCACATCTACACACACCTTCCTTAATGGCTCTTCCATAACGCTGAGCTTTTTTCAGCTCTGTACAACTTTCTATGAGTTCTGACAGACTGGGGTCTTGTATTTGTAGATACTTTGAGCATTTGGGGAGGGGGGTTTGGGGGGCTTTGGTACCACAACACTGGATCTGCTCTGTCACATGCCTGTACATACCAACTTCTACTACTTGTAAAGGAATCATGGAACTCTTTGGCACTCGTATAGCCACCACTATGCAGAAACTGAAAACTTTCTTTGGCATGCTTTGAAATGCAGAAAACTATAGAGGAAAAGTATACTAAATAAATAAAGTCTGCTCTAATTTCTTATTGAAACAATCACCTTATGAAAAAAAAAAAAAAAAAAAAAAAAAAAAAAGATCATCCATGGTGAAATGGATATGATGATGATGATGATGATGATGATGATGATGAGGGTGATTAAATGTGATTTGGATGATGACACTAAAGACTTTTAATATTGTGCACATTTTAACTTGCATGCTGCACTGAAAATCATCCAGAAATGAGAGGGTTTCACGTGCAAAGCAGCTGATTTTTGCTGTATGCTTGCAAACTGTGTGTAGAGTGTAACACTGAATTCTTCCAGCTAACGGGAGAGTCATATATATATATATATATATATATATATATATATATATATATATATATATATATATATATATATATATATATATATATATATATATATATATATATATACTTCCAGGTTATGGAAGAGAGAGCTACTGAATAGCTGCAAACCTAGCGATCATAGATGATATGCATGTGTGGCAGTCCTGGGCACAAATATCTCCCAAATGTCAGGGGGCTCTTGATTTCCCTCATGTGGGCTGTGTTTCTATCACTGCCTGAGAAGTTAAATGAAGTACACCTAGAAAATTACAAATTCTGCTTTTTACCAGCTGGGATTGGCAAAAGTCTGGAGAAAGACTATTTTCAACCCATCTGAGTGCAGTTTTTGGATCAAATCTTACTTCTCACTCATGAAAAGTGGCATGTTGTCCTGAAATGCACTCTCATGTGTTTTGAGAACAGCTGGTTTATTTAAACCACAGCAGTCCCTGGAATACTGAGTGAGCCATAGATTTATAACACGGGGCTGCTGAAGGATTGCTTCTCAAGGCTCGTGATACATTATTCATATCAAATGTTGAAGAGAATTGGAGGGTCAGTGGTGAAGCTCCAGGTTCTGATTGTGTGATAGCATTATCAGTGGTTGAACTTTATAAAATTTCAAAATATTTCTTTCAATAAACCTCTTTGAAAGCTAAACCATGACATCAGTACTGGTTATTTATGTGTGTAATGTTTAACTAATGCTAAAAACAGCTCCTCTTTCTCATCATAAGTTGACTTATCACAGAAAAAGCCTGATTATAAACTCATTTTAAGAGAGAAGAGCCCCAGGTCTAACCCTGTCATAAATACAAATTGATCTTTTGAAATGTATGCATATACAACAGCAACAGGCATCCAGCAGGAGTAAGCATCCAGTTCCTTCCTTTAAGCTGTTCACCATGGCCAGAGAAACATGGCCCTCTCAGAATGAAAAACACTACAGATCCTGAAAATCCATAGATTTTTCGGTGGTCAAGGTAAGAAGTCGTCCCACACCGAAAGAGTCTTACATAAAGACTGGCATGATTTGGGGATAATCAAAAGTAAACAGTTCAAACTTTCTGATGGCACATGCTCTTTGAGTTGGAGGAAACAGTCAGACTTCATTTGAGAGTGTGGCCTGCTGGATTGAAAGGTAAGGTGTCCCTATTTCTGATGGCCAGCAAGGGGCACCCCCATAGATTACCCTACTTTCTTTATTTATCATCCAGGTGGGAATATTTATATTATCATATTGAATTTATTGCTTCAGTCGCTGTTGAGTAAATTGTTGGTAAACCAGGGTACGCTCTAAGGGCATGGCCCAGACTATTTACCTTTACTGCACACATGGTTAAGTATATGGATCAACATATAAATAGTGCATTAGCAGTATTGTGTCTCTTTATATCATACCTTTCTGAAGTCACTTTGTTTACAGCTGATACTCACCTTCTCAAACTGACCCAGTTTTCATTTATATATTGGGACATTTGCTGCACCCCACCTCACATTGCACTTTGTTTCTTTATTGTTGTATTTGTCTTTTCTGGTCTAAAATTAGGCTATAAATGAAAAACACTTTTTTATTCACCATGTGTCAAAGATGATCCTGTTGTTTGAGGTTTGATTGATGAATTTTCATCCTTCTCTGTCATAGTGATCATTATTACCACTAAACTGATGGTCTGATCCAGTGGGGTGCACAAACTTTTTGAACGGCAGGTGCAAAAAGAAAGAAAAAAGGCATCATCATTTTTTAACCAGCCAAAGAGTCATTTTAGAGTTTTTTCACCCGAGAGGTCCGTTTAGTGTGTTTTAACCAGGGGTCACTTTAGCACAGGTTTCAGCTCCCAAGTGGGCACTTTAATGCATTTTTCTTCCAGCAATTTTATTATTTTATTTACTCAGACACATGAGATAGAGACAATAAAATATAGATCAGCTGATTTCAGACTGAAAGAAGCGAGTTCTGAGAATTGTCATGGAGTAAAAAGTATATACATGTCCCCCTAAGCCCCACCTGCCACACTTATTTTAATGTACCACACTTTAAACCACTTTGCACCCAGAGCAGCATGAGGTTTAGAGATAATGTTTGCTTGTTTGGGGATCAAGGAACCATAGTGACCCAAAAATTAGACGAGGTTCTTTTTGTTAAAAATAATGAGAAAAAGTGGTGTCGTCTTATAATCGGTGTCTAACCAGTGACACATGCTGATCATTGTCTAGAGGTGCTTCCTAGCTGCAACAGCAGAAGACACCAGCGTTTTTTAACGCCAATGACTTTACTGCGGCTGCAGTGATCTACCAATCACAGCAGAGATGCAGTGACAGCTGATGAAAACATGGAGAGGTGCGCTGATCGTGTAAAGCAAAGTGGATCAAAAGTTGGACAAGTTAACAGACAAAGTTGTGATGTTAATTTTAAAATAATGATGATACATAATAATAATAATGCATAATAATGCAGCAGAGACGTCAAACAACCATCAGGAAGCAAAAATATACAGAGTTAAAGAGTGTTGTGTCTGAAGATGGAGCGTTCCATCTGAAAAATACTAACAGTAAAAGAAAAACTGATGGTGGTCCTCAAAGCGTCTGTCTCAGAGGGACTGACAGGAGGGTGTGTGAGTTTGTTATTGAGGAACGTAACAAAGGCATCATTACCAGAGCTCTCATCAGGATTACAATTGAAATACAGATCTTAGTGATTGTATTACAGCCAGAAACCAAAGCAGTCTCTGTTGTTTCAAAGATTTTCTCCAAACAAAGTAAATTTTGGGTTCAGGGGGCAGGTGGTGTTAGTGGCTGGGCCCTTGTGCCATGTCCCTCCTGAATTGGGCCCTAGCACTTTGATGGAGGGCCAGTGGGAGCCCTCCTGTTCCGGTAGGGCCATGCTGCACCCGGTGGTCTCCATGGTTCTCAGGGCATGCTGACTCGGGTGCATTTGCAGTCTGGGGTTGGAGTTACCTTGCCCTCGTGGCCCCACAGGGCTTGGAGTAGCACCTCAGGTCCTTCGGTGACGAGCTCACCAGCATGCGTCTCAACTACACAGCTCCTGTCGGGGCCCATAACAAAGACCAGATGGGCACTGTCAGAATGAGTTGAGTCACTTTGTAAGCTCAACACACAGCTTGGTCCCACTATCACCTCCTCTCTACATCACTTTTCCTGGTTAATCCGCTTTCCTCTTTGATTATCACTTTTTAGGTGTTCAGTTTGGTACACTTCAAAAAAAAAAAAAAAAAAAAAGTATCTTGATGATATTGGTAGGAGTCACAGAGCATTCTCTCCAGGACAATAGAAGCACCTCCCTTGTCTCCTTCCCTGTACCCCCACCCAACCCTCCCATTATTTTTTTTAGTGTTATTTCTTGCCTCCTTTTCACGAAGGTGTTGCACTTTGAGTGGGAAATTTTCAATAAATAAAGTTTGCTAGCCTAGTTTTCAGAGAGGGCTGGTGTTGGTCACTGAAATGTACTGAAAAACAGAACAGAAAAACCACATTAACCTCAGAAAGACTTGATAACCCATGTGGTGTAAACATAGACTGTATGTTATGGATGCAGTCTCTGTGACATCACCCATCTGTTTCTGAAATGGATTTCTAAAGCAAATTGGCTAGCACAGCCAAACTGGAAATGAGGTGGGCTTTAAGTCTCCAGTGACAGCCATAGGGCGCCCGTCAGTCACGTGAGCTGAGCTGTGTATCCGATTGGATGAACTTAAAATCTCCTTAATTGCCAAGTAAGAAAAAAATTCACACCCCCTACAGAGTATGCGGAATCTGCAATTCAAAAGGGAGACATTTTTTGTATCAGGCTATAAACATTTCGTTTATTTCTGCTGTGAAAACTTTTTTTTGTTTGTTTGTTTGTTTTTTTCAGCTTGGTGTGTTTGTGACTTCTGGTACTTCCAGAGCCTTCAAGCCTCAAGCGGACACTCAAGGAACTGCAGATTTTAGAACTTCGGCATTCTCTCATATTTTCAGACTGGTGGTTGCTGTGTTACACTGTGAGAATAATGCAGACAAGGTTAAAAAAAAAAAAAAAAAAAAAAAAGTATGTCCATGTCTTTAATGTAGAAAACACGAGAACCAAATACTCAAGAAATGTACTCAAGTAAATCTACTTTATTATTTCCCACCACAGCCTAAAAGAGTGATGAGGTGAAAGCTTGCGATAGACGGAGGATGATGTTTGCCATTTCTGTCACCAGGTGTCACTATACACCAAAATGTCTGAGGCTGAACCGTTTGGAAGTTTCACTGTTTGTAAATCCCCCTCCCTGATTCTTTGAAAAATGAACGTGTTTTAAAACTTGGCCAAAGAAATGGGTCAGAAATCTGCTCTGACAGTTTCATAGTTTCTTAATGTTTCTCAGATTTACCTCTTATCATGTGCAATAAGTTGAAATGGTTCTATTAAGTGCATGAGAATAGAGGAGGACGGCTCAATGTATAAATGCTTAAAACATGAGGGAATGACTTTGTAGCCTAATTCAAAGAGCAGCCTGGACCAAACCATCGGACAGTATGTCCTCTTTATTGTACCGGTGTGCTGCCTCTCCTCTGGCGGAGTCTCTGTTTTCTATAATAACTGACTACTGTCATCCTGGTGACATTCCAGTCATCTAGGCGGTTTCGGGGCGTCTTCCTGGGCCTTGTCCGTATTCAGAGTCCGTTCTTCCCGACGATTGGACCGGCACCGTCCCGTAAAAGGAGTCAAAACTTCTCTATTGTATGTACAAGGTGTCTATCAAAACTACAAATTGTGACGATGACGGGCCTGCCCGGGATTTTTAAACCTGTGATTGGATAATGGCCTTGTCACCCCGAGCAGGAGCTACATGTCATTGGTTTAAACAAATGCCAATCATTAGCATCGCTCTGTGATTAGAGGAGAGCAGCTCCAGGGAGGAGCATGTTCGTCTGACGCCAGGAGATTCACAGTCGGGTGGGCGGATCGTAGCGGTGACAGCGACGCTCAGAGACTCCAGACAAACTGTCAAAAAACACACAACTAACGGTGAGTCAAGTCTAAATACTAATGTCGAGTTTTTCTTTCGCACGTGGGGACATGCGGTGTTTGTAGCGAGCGTGGAGTTGGCTCGTGGACAGACGTGCTCTGAGTAGCAGTGAAGGGACGGTGATTTTGGATGAGTGATCTCACAGCACGCATCATAGCCACGGTGGTGGAGGATCCTGCTGCCTTCAGGTGCTCCTTGGAAACTGCTACTCTTGAAAAGCTGTTAGCTAACTGCGCAGTGGAGATATTTCAGCCTTTTAGTAGCGATCAGCGGAAGGTGGTTGTTTTACAGCTTTCTTGCTCGTCTGTTTGCTTATGCTTGCAGTATGAACTTTCTTTTTCATTCCCTGGTTTATTACTACGGTGCTGAGTTCACGTGCAGCCGTGTGTGGTGGTTGGGTTGTACCCAGCAGCCCTTGAGGTAGCATGGAGTGTGGTGTCGCTGCACTGTCACAGTACACAAAGTTATGCAAGCGAGCCAGAGTCTGTGTTTATAATCTGCTCATTCATCGTCAGGAGAAGTCCACCACTGAACGGCAGAGTTGCTTGTGTTGTTTTGGATAAACCCATAAGCTGCACATTTTAATATTTATCTTGTAATTAGTAAAATGTGCAGCTCTTATCACAGCTTTTCAGGGGGAAAAGAGATTTTATGCAGGTGATACGCCAAGGAAAACCTTTCAGCCTTCAAGACGAATGTCTCATAAAATTACACCCTTATTCTCCTACCATTACAGTTCTGATCTTGAAGTCCTATTTTTTGCTGTGATTCTTTTTCATTCATTTCAGAGGCTTTAACTTAATCTCAAAGCTGAAAAAAACAGCTTTTTTAACTCTGAAAATTAAAAAGCCGGTCTGTTTTAAAGACAGTCTCTTTTAGAAATGCATTCCCATTATAATAAAATAGAAAAATAAAAGCCTGAATTTCTCCAATACTCTTTCTTCTCTTAAATAATCATCATGTATATTGATAATACTATGATGTTTCTTGAACTAATACCTGGGCCAATTTGTAATTTCAAAACTCTAAGCTAAAGAAATAGTCCCTGATTATGTTGAGACATAAATTCCATCAATTTGTTATTTTTGTGCAGATTTTATGCTCCTCTTTCAGAGTGCCAAGGAGTCATTAAACACACTAAAACAGTAACTGTTCTAATCAATATAATTCTGTCATGGAACACGGTGATATAAAATCACAGAGAGGATTGTCATTCTCCCTCCCTCCTTCCCTCCCTGTCTCCCTCCTTCTATCCAGATTACACTCCAATCCTCCCCCAGCCAGATTACAGTGTGGAGATATAAGAGGTGGGACGGATCTGCATCCCTGAATTCATTATGGATCTGATCCAATCCCATCCCTCAAATGTCCTGGTTGTTTGTTGCTCTGCTGTAAGCCTGACAGAGTGATCAGGTGACCAGCCTGAGAGGTTGACAGTCACCAAGCATGACACAGGAGACACTCCCTGTCTTAAACCAGTTCTCCTCTGGGTGTCTGAAGCGCTCCTGAATTTCTGTGAACACTTTCACAGTGTACAGGGAAAAAAGGTGGAGAAACACATGCTTTGTGTCTCCCTGTGGATCAAACCCCACCTGAAATTTCTGGTTACCCTCAGCTGGGTCTCTCCCAGCAATAACAACACTCACTTTCACAGAATAGAAGAACATGTAGCTATTTGAGATCATCCTGTTTCCAGGAAATAAAGCTGCTCCTAGTTTGAAAAAAAAAAAGCCATAATCCACAAGCAGTTCTTTATGGAAGTCATTGTTTAAGTCATTATAATTTTATATCTGGGGATTTCATTTCAGAGTAGAGCAAAATCCAAGATAGAAAATCCAAAACTGAAATCATGCATTCACTGAAATACTGACTGTACTGGCACAGACTTGGGTGATTTGTGTGAGTGTATATAACTCAAAATAAGTCGGATCATTCTGTGAGTAGATCAGCAGTTTCTCAGAACATATTTTTTACCCATTTTGTCCAGTTGGTTTCTTTAGGCTCATCTAATTGGCTTTAGCCTGGCTCGTCTCTACTAGCTAGCTAACAAACTTACAAGTGAAGAAAGGTTGTGAGAGGCCATGGTCACGTTGCATCAAACCTTTTCCCACCTGATACACTTTCACCTGAGCTGCACCTGAATGGTATAATCGTTGCTGTCGTCTACACCTCCTTATATGCTTATTATTATTACATTAATAAAGCGACAGCACAAGCTCACAGCATCCTGCACTTTCAGCAAAACTCTGTTCATTGAACTAATTTTGATCTAATTTTCTGAGGTAGCTCAGCAACATCTTTCTTTGCCAATGTGAACTTGTTTATCCACATATCAGCTACCAAAACTTCATTTATGTATGCTTTATATGTATGTATGTATGTATGTATGTATGTATGTATGTATGTATGTATGTATGTAATGTATGTATGTAATGTATGTATGTATGTAATGTATGTATGTATGTATGTATGTATGTATGTATGTATGTAAAGTAAGTAAATCAGTGACATTTCATTCCATTGTTGCACATATTAGTTGGAGGCAGAGGACAAAATCTTGAAAAGCATTTACTGCATAGAAATACCACAGCAGGATTCGTGCCTCTTAGAATAAATCTTTCCACTGATGAACATGTCTTAAAAAGAGATGCATCTGTTTTATTATTACACCCACCCTACTCTTTATTTTCTGCTGCAGGATCTGTCCAATATACTTCACATGTGCTCCATTTTCCTAAACTTCTTTCATTTGCAGAAACGTCTTGCCAATCTTAAATACCACCCTCACCAGTTTTAGAGTCTACTCTTAATGGGGAGTGTTCTAAGCACTGATTGTGACCATTCATAGAAAAAAAACATTGCCTATCATTACCAAACTCAAGTCTATTAGCTCTATCAAGTTTAGTTTTTTTTTGTGTCTGACTGAGGAGATTAGTTGTCAGCATCTCTATTCTCTACTGTATAAGGCTGCACTATGCGCTCTCATACTGATGGAGCTCGAATCTGTTCTTGAGTGAGCTGATAGGGTAGGGGGTTAAAAGTTAAAATCATGCTATTTTTTTCATTACCCTTAACATTGTAATCAATGCTTGACAACCAAAAACTGAACTTTAGTTATCCCTAATTGTCACAGGTCATGCATGATGTTCAGTGAAGTTGATTAAGAATTGTATGCTTAAAAATGAAATTACCCACAAAGAAAGTATTTGGTGCAAAAAAATCCAAGAATATAGATACAATGCTACAATAAGAGTCAACTAGAAAAATAAAATGTAAGGGTTAGGGTTAGCCCTAACTCACGCAATCCTCGTCTCCTTCTCCTCAGCTCGCGGGGAAAATCAAGCCTAGCACCCGTTAGCATCAACATGCTACTGGCTGCTAACAGTTGAAATTTCATGGGTAAACAATGTGACTATGGTTACACATAGGATCTCTGGACATACACAGGAATGAAAAGAGTAAAAACATAACTTCAGACAAAACCAGTTTACTGTCCGTGACCAACAAATTAGTCATAAAAAGTTTGTACAGACTCCAATACAAAGAAGAAAAAGAGAAGAAAAAAAGGAGAGTAAAGAGGAATGAAGAGAGTGCTACTGCAACAAGCTGCCACTCGATCTAATGTGGGTTATTAACTCAAAAAGAGGACTTTGTTTAGGATGCTGTCTGTTTGGCAGGGCGGTTGGCCATTTGTTTGCCAATAGAGGCTGATAGTAAAGAAAAATAAAACCAACAGCCCCAAAACAACAACAAACTTTTTCTACTTGGGACTGTGACAAATAAGGGTTGGTATCAAAATCTACCTTAAACATGTTCAAACAACATGTTAGATGTTTGTTTAAATGTGAAGTTGTCATTTCTGTTGGTGTCATAGTATTTTATGACATTTCTACCATTTTGAACCAGTTCAAGAATTATTCCCATTAAACTGTCAAATGATGTATCCACAAAAGCATGACAAGTATTAAACAATTCACCTTCCTAGAAAGTTATGACAGTGTGCTGATGAAATCAGATATTAGTTATGAAATATCATCTGAAAGAAAATATTTAATTTCTAAACTTAATTAGATGGTTTATTATACTGAGTGAGTCAATATGTCGTAGACATTGATGTTTTCTCTCTAATTTTTGGCTCAGCTGGATTAAAATCATTTTGAATTTCAGTTTTTACAGTGTAGTAGGCTGATAAAAATCCGATTCAGAGGAACTTTTTTGCATAGTATCATATTTTCTATGAGAAAGATTGGTTACACCAATTGACATTTTTCAGTTTAACCAACTTGCAGAGTTTGCTTTAGCGTGGTTTTATTGACAGGATCTCAGACTAGCATTTTTTTTCCTACAATTTTATTTCGGTAGTAAAATATAAACTACTTCTGAAGAGGATATTTACATGATGGTTGCATCCATTTTCATCACTAAAACATGTTTTATTGTACTTTCCTATGTTGGAAGCACTTCTTTCCACTGTCATCTCTGCAGCACAGCAGTACTTAATTTGAAGTGTTTGATCTGCTCTTATCCTTTTAACGTTTGAAGCATGATCACACATTTTGTTTCCTGTCTCTAGATTTGAGAGGATGATTTTTTTTGTTTTTCTATATTTGCACTTAACTTTCACAATTTGTTTGTATTGAATTTAATTCTTTACCTGTACAAACTTTAATGGGTCCTCACTCTGCAACACTTCCATTATGTTTCCTGACCATCTGATCAGTCGTATACAGGTATGCTGGATAAAGACAAGCCAGTGTCACTGAGTTTATTAGTAGGGTAAATGGTTTTGAAGTAGTATATTTTTCATACAGTAGTTAATATTTTCAATCACTGATGAAATGTAGTGTGTTAATAAATCTGATCAGCACTGTGACAAATTATGGCTCAGGAAGGACTCACACTTTAGCTTTATTTCTGTCAGTCATTCTTTATGTTCAGCTATAACTGCTCAAATAAGAAAAACACGAGACCTTTTTCTACCCTTATTCTACAAAACGTCATTTTTTTTATGGTTGACTGATGCCAAAAATGAGAAGGAGACCCATCATGTGGCTGACCTTTACATCAAAATCTGATCTTTTTGCTTTCCCCCTGGTCATTTTGAGGACTCCCTGTGGTAGCTTTTATTTTTTAGGTGGAAAAGAGAAGCAAAACATCAAACTGAGGATGTGTTGAGTTTCTAACCTGTATGGTGGGTCCATAAAAATGTAGAGTGGATTAAAGAGTCGTATTCATTGATCACTAGTGGACAGTACCATTACACCACATGCTGCATACCATCACCAGTGACATCTGTAGACTTGGATGATTAAACTGGCAGTGTTCAAATGCCAGGGCAGCAAAAGAACCAAACCTGATTGTGGTTTCATCTGTTTCACCTCATGGAGTGAGGATATTTCCTTTAGAATAAACAAACACAAAGGAGAGGAGCAAGGAGCACTGGAAGGAAAGGGTGAGTCAGGATATAATGAGCCTTGCAGGAGGGGGAAGGAAGGAAGCAAGGGAGGAAGTATTTAAGTGAATAGACGGGTTCCTCAAGTCACTCTGTTGTACAGATCCTGAATTCCTCCCAGCCTGTGGAATGTCAATTGACTAAACCTGTGAGCTATTGACTTCACTGGAAAAAAAAAACATCACCTGATGGATGATCTACAGTTGTTTTCTCATTTTTCCTCCCATGACTGGCTGTATAGATTCATCACAAGATTTCTTAGAGTTATCCTGTGTAATTTCCTAACCCATGCACTGAATCTAAGAGTTTTCCAGGTCATGGAAGAGTCAGGGTGAAATCTGGGGTGCATGGGAAGCTGATACCGATGTCCTAACTGAGGGAGGACCCTCTCTTCAAGGTCAACGTCTGTCTAGGAATCAGGAAGCAAAGGAAATCCATCTTTTTTTCTCTTATCTATTTTCACTTCTCCTACCAGACAATGCTGAGGGTAGACTGGCATGGGACAGGAGCTGCTTTTTCAGCCTTCTATCATGAAAAAAATCCTTCTCTCTTCACCTTGATTTGTTTCCTCCTAGTCTTCAGCAGTTTAGGAATCATTTTTAGACCCAAGCTCATGTATTGATCCCTCAGCTGCTGTCTCCTCATTAAACAGTATGAAGGCTGGATGTGAGTCAGCTGTTAAGATGCTTTCTGTCACAGAACGGGCAGCATTGATGGAATGATGAGACAGGATTATGTTACAAATTTGGCTGGAGGATCAGATGATTACATCCTGGATCATCCTACAAGTGCATGGTGATGAATTAATGATGAATTAATAATGAATGAACTGAAGCATTTTCAACTTAATATGGTTGTGGGTGCAGGTCCGTCATACAGCTAAAATACAGTCATCAGCAGGGGGTCATTCTGCAGTTTATGCCTCCATCAGAATATAGAGTGGAGGATGAAGTAGAGAAGAGACCCACGAGTTGTTCCTTTGATTCTCCTCATCTCTCCTCAGTGCTCTCTCCTCTGAGCGAGAGCCTCTGTATGCCCGGTCAGCATAGCAGGAATAAAGCTACTTCTGGTTTGACCAAGGAAATGTTGGTCTAAAGCTTTGAGAGGCAAAGCAAATGTGTTCACATTTAAGATTACTTTGAAAATAAATTACAGTGCAGACCTGTTATCACTGTTCTTTCCTTGTGAAGACACTTCAGTGGCAGCGAGCTCTGCCACAGCTCCACACCCCTGATATTCACCACACCTCAAAGAGCGTGAGGCTGTGAGGCTGCTCAATGCTGCTTATAGCTTTTATCATTCAGTTATCCTTCAGAATTAACCCTCCTAAATGTTGCAGGAGAAAATGTTTAAGAGACTTCACCCTAACTTATCCTCAGAATGACCTGTTTTTCATGTTTGCTTTCTCACCCTCAGATTGGTTGGCATGTTGGATTTTAGTTACCTGTTTGAACTACATGGATGTTAGTCACTTAGGAACATCCCTAGTTTTGGATGAGGTTGGTTTTTTTAAGTAATGTTAGCATTAATAATTGTGCAAAACATTGACTGTATAAAGATGGCCAGTGTTTCTCCATCCCCCCTAGGGCTGCCAAGATTAGTCGACTAGTCACGATGACGTCGACGATCAAATTCGTCGGTGACTTATTTAATAATCGACGTCGTCGTTTTAATATTTTTTTAAACTTCATTTTTCCCTCAAAACTGCCGCTGTACTTTCACCTGTCTCGTCTGCTGTTCTGTCCTTGACGCATACGCGCAGAAGTGGTAACCGGGGTAACCTGTGATGTCACCGGATAAGTTATGCCCAACAGTATCATGGCTAGCCGGCAACAGAGCTCGAAAGTTTGGGAGCATTTTTCCAAAATAAAGGAGAAAAGTGTGCAATGTAAAATCTGCAAAGCAGAAATGACCTTCCATGACAGTACGACGGCTATGCACAAGCATCTGAAAAGACAGCACGCCGTGGCTGATTTATTTTCTGATGAAGAATGACAATCTCGGTAAGCTAATTGGCTAGTTGGCTGCTAACAATAACATCAACCTATTTAATAGCAATGTCATGTTTGAATAGAAAATTGGTACATTAAAAAAATTGTCAGAAATGCTGCTACAAGCTGCAGAGTTCATTAAAAGTTGAATGAAGTATAATATTAACTGTCTTCATTTTTAGTTAGTACATACCTTAAACACTTGAAGCTGGAAGCTAATGATGTTAGCTGTATGCTGGTGTAATAAGCTGCAATTTATGTATGATCCGAATAGTCGACTAATCACAAAAAATAATCGGTGACTAGTCAATTATCAAAATAATCGTATGTGGCAGCCCTAATCACCTTGCACTGTTTTAAAATGAGAGTTATGAGCTGAGATTTGTGCCGCCAGAAACTGAATTTTACTGTTTTATTGAATTATTGTTTTGAATTTAAAAAGCATGATCTGAAATTCAGTTTTTGATTTTACTGATTCGCTTTAAAATTCAACCTTCTATAATCCTCAATTTCGACAGTTTCAGTTCAGTGTGGCACAACCATTGCGTCATCTACGCTTATAAGGAAGGGAAATCGAGCAGATATACAGAAATCCTCTTAACATCTGCTTCTGACATAAGTTATTTCCATCAGCTAGGCAAAGTAATAAAAAAAAAACTAAGTGTCAAAGTGCCAAAATTAAACGGAATTTAACTAATGGTAGAAGCAGACGTGAAGAGGATCTCTGTAAATCTGTGTCTGATTACTCTTCCTCACAGATGTAGATGGCGTCATGGTCGTGCCACACTGAAATGAATTTGGTATTTTTGAATTTAAGGAAAATAAAGAGTTGAATTTTCAAGGAGGTTGAATACAATTTCAAAACAAATAAGTTCATTTTTGAAACAAATTCATATTAAATGAATGAATGAATGAATGGTTTTGTTTTGTTCATCGAGTATATTCTTACAGCTAACCCTCTCTGGAAAAGACACACAGCATAAGAAAATAAGACATAAAACTGCAAAATACAAACCTAAATATGAGGATGATGTGGCCTGAGAGAAATAAAGAAAACACTCAGATATTCAGATAGTTTTGCCTTCACCTTTAGGGAACTGTCATGTCATACTTTTTTCTTGCAGTTTTTTCCCTTAAGTAAGAAGACACATTATGATGCTGAATGTTCGGTTGTAGCCATTGCCTTCAGCTGTTCACTGTGAAGTCAATGTGGCTGTTAAAACAGTGATTCACTCATGACTGTACAGTACAGCTTTTAATCCTTTGCACCAGACCAGCTTTGATTCAGCTGTTTCATGTCACAGCAGTTCAGTGGAGCACCTTTTGTTTGAGCTCAGCAGCTGAAAGATGGGTGAGTTTATAAGAGACACTCTCATGTTTGATGAGTGTTCAGTCTGTTGGCTGAGGAGGCTGTAGTAATGCAAATTGTCAGGTTGATGTCTGTTGATCAGCTCAGTCTCATTCATAAATGGCCTCCTGTCAGAAGATTTGTTGCAGTCTAGTGCTGCCAGGACTTGTAAAGAATCCCTTTGAGAAAATCCCAGCCAACAATTTTCTTTATTCTGAGGCTCATAAGTCATGAGAAAGCTCTTAATCTTTCCTGGAAAAGAGATGAAAAAAGATCCCTGGTTTCAGTAAATGATTGATCACTATTATTGATTTATATAAAGTCAATACAGCCAACATTAACCTACATGTTGTGGACTAATGCAGGGCTTTGATTGCTAAGTGGGTAAAAGGCAATCAGGGGCGACGTTTATAAATAATCATATCCTTATTAGAGATTTTCCATAGAATACTGAATCAATACGTGTGAGTTTCACTGTCGCTCCAAGATGTGTTACTGAGTCATCCCTAAATGGTTTTTGTGGGTTGAACCTGTTGGTGATTGTGTAAATGCTCCACTCTTTAAATGACGGATATATGTATGTTTGCAGAATCTACAAAGAGTTCATTGAGTTCTGTTGAGGTATAAAGTACAAAAGATGCAGAAAAAAGAGTTTTAATAAAAAAAAAAAAAACCCTGACAGATGCTCTTCTCTTGGTTAATGTTAGTGGATTATTGGATATGTTTGGATGTCCTCTGCCAGAGTCCTGCAGCCTCTATGTGGGAATTTCACATCACTATATCTCAGACTGCCTAACTTGTACAGATGAGTTTACGTGTGGGTTAGTCTGTGTGATCATGTACGTGGATGTGCGGTGTGTGTATGTGTGTGTATGTTCAGTTGGACCTGAGGGGTGGAGTTGTAGATTGCGTGACAAGGACAGATTGAATGAATGAAATGATGGAGGGATAGAGAGTGGAGAGGAAGAATGGGATGGTACAGAGTGAACCGGTCGCTGTAATCCCCCCCCTCTCCCAACGGTAGCAGCTGGAGCAGCGTGGTCAGGCTTTACTGCTGCTCGTTAGTGTGCCCTGGAATTAAGAGGTTGATGGACGGCTGGTAGGGAGGTGTGTTACAGGGAAGGAAAAGCAGCGAACATCAGGGCTTTCCTCACCCTAAAAATTAAACATACACTCAGTGCTGGTTGAGCAATGAGGCCTTCATAGCAACAAAAAAACACAGGAGAGGAAATGCATATCAGTGCATCCTTAGTAGTTTTGTGAAAGATTATAACAGGAGGCAAAAAAGGGAAACATCCAAAGTCAAGTGTTACCACAGGGAGGTATTTGACAGATAATGCTTCAAATGAAAAGAAAACATCACTCAAAGGAAAGTCTTTGAACCGTTTTCTTTCTACCAGTTGATTGATTGAACCAGTGGTTGACTCATTAAGCATAAAGACTAATGATGTCATTGGATTCAATCATTTCTAATGGATTCTTAACAGGAACCAGTTATCCATACCTATCCCTTCAAATATTTTAAAGTGAGACTATTTAAGATCACTGACAAAGTCCTCACAAGAATTCCAGTTCACTTGTTTGGCCAGTTGTGTTTGGTATGCTGTATCTCCTTCTCTCCAAAAGATTCAATCTTAGTATTTTTAGAACAGGTTGAATCCTAATGGGGACAAGAGTCTGAATAACTGGGAACGAGTGTTGGGAATCTGAGGAATTTTGTGTTCATGAGTCATCGGCAGACAAGACTTTTGTCTTGCACTATCCGAGGATCAAGTACATCAAGCTGCAATGTACACACACTCACACACTCACAGATACACACTAGTGCATCTCCATCTTTCTTGCCCTTGCTTTGGTTAAGTGAGTATGCTACCTGCGCGTGTGTGTGTGTGTGTGTGTGTGTGTGTGTGTGTGTGTGTGTGTGTTTGTGTGTGTGTGTGTGTGTGTGTGTGTGTGTGTGTGTGTGTGTGTGTTGTTTGTGTTTGTGTGTGTGTGTGTGTGTGTGTGTGTGAGAGAGAGAGAGACCGTGTTTGTTTTGGGATTAGAGTTTGACCTTAGTGTGTCTGTCTGTGTGTGTGTGTGTTTTTGTGAGTGTGTATGTGTTGGTCCTGCTTTGCATTCCTTTCCGATGTGTTCAGCCTCATTCTACAACAATAGGCCATAGTTCCCTTAGAAATACTTTGTGTGTGTGTGTGTGTGTGTGTGGGCGAGACCGCGGGATGCACAGGGAATTCATTCAGTCAGTGCTGCTTAGTGCGTTTTCCAGAAAGGGACAGACGCAGAGAGAGTGAGAGAGAGAGAGAGAGAGAGAGAGAGAGAGAGAGAGAGAGAGAGAGAGAGAGAGAGAGAGAGAGCGGAGGAGAGGAGGACATAGTGGAGTGTGTGGATGTCTCTACCTGTCTGTCTGTGCCTCTGCTCACTAACGTTCATGCTAATAGGCTGCCTCAAGTGTGGAATTATACCAACATGTCCTGAGAGCCCTGTGTAATTCTATTAAGACCAGAAGACACACACACACACACACACACACACACACACACACACACACACACACACACACACACACACACACAAACTCGAACTCAGGGTCAAACAGTAGCCCTTTCACTCAGCCCTCAAACAGACCCACTGTGAGTTCCATTACACACACACACATACTCACACACACACACACACACACACACACACACACACACACACACACACACACACAAAGAGCACACATTACCTAAGGCTGAGCAGCGTGAGCTGGGCCAAACATCAAAGACAGGCTGGCTTTAAGAGCAACAGGAGGTCACTGGTCCTGTCAAACTTCACCGTCCTCTCACATGTCCAAATACGTGCCTGTTCAGCCACATAACATCCTTTTCTGTAAAAAAGTTTTCAATTAGTTTTTATTGAATCATTTTTACAAGTTTTGTTTTGGTTGTGAAAGTGTTTAAAACCGAAAAAAAAATCATACAGGTTCATGGTTTTAAATACTCAATCTGTGAAGAAGAGACAGATTTACTAGCTGGTTAATAACATTCTGACACACTCTGCATTGGCCGGGGCTTGTGCTCATAAGGCCAGCGTTTGCATTGGTTATGTGGGGCTTTCTTTGTTATTGTCTAAATTGTTGGGGTAAGAAATACTGAACTAATGAAAATGGTGTTTCTTCTTATTCATTATTAGTAATATAAAAAAGGAACTATTACTTATTTCATTAAAATTCAGACTAAATAGGCAAAACACTCATGTAAATAACAATATCCCTAACTTATTGTGAGTAGTGTATTTACATGACGGAATGGTCACACGTTCACAGCTCTCCTCTACTCTCTGTGTCTGTGTACACGGCAGAGTTCAGCCCTGATACGTTCACAGACACATAGTGCGCACAGAGACACAGAGAGAGAGAGAGAGAGAGAGAGAGAGAGAGAGAGAAAGAATGAGAGAGAGAGAGAGAGAGAGAGAGAGAGAGAGAGACAAGCACATTCCATGAAGCGGACAGAGTCCAGAAAATAATGATACAACCATCACAAAAGGCAGAAAAAAGATGCTCCTATGGCATCTCTGTGAAGATGGCGTTATCCTTTTAAGCGTTAATATTAATTTATGCAATGATACTAATAATTAGCATAATGATTCAATTTGGTGTTTTGGTTTTTGACCTTGATTTCTTTATTTTCTGTTTTGGCCAAGAATTTTTATTTCAGTGCATCCCTAGTTTAGCTGTGTGTGTGTTGTAAATATAGGATATTAAGCCTGAAAAAGAACTGTCTGGGGATGATTCTGAAGTGCAAAAGCTCAGGTCTGGAATGATGCATTTGCCTTGGATAAATATACATCCTGAAATTATTTTGAACAGTTTTGCCTCGCCCAGATTTGCCTGCACCCAGCCCAGAAAAAGGATGTGATGTCTCTGTGCCAAGTGGGTTATAACAGACAAAGCAGAGCAATCCCAAACTGTCAACTGGGAATGCGAGAAATGTTGCTGAGTGTGGTCTGGTGGGGTAAGACTGTAGTGTTGACAAAGGTTTTGGTAACTCAATCAACACAAGACATGGATACTTGAATATTTTGATGGGCTTTTACACTAAATAAGGAAATGTAATTGAGAAAATGGAACTATAGGCACTCTGTGACACCCCCCAAATAAAACTGATCAGAGTCGAAGTTGAACTGAAACCGAACCTTTAAGATGACTAAGAAGCAGTTATCTTCTGAGCCTTTCTTTGCACATTTGTAATTGTCTTTGTGCATAAATTAAACCAATTCTCTACAAAACAGCATCTATTCTTTCTTGTGTAAGTCAAACGATTTGGAGGCCAACGTGGTTTTACATCACCCTGGTTTAGGAAAGCAGAGCTCTGTTTACTTTTCTCACATAGTCAGTCATGACCTCTCACACATTAACCCTAGTACTGCAGGTCCTCACTATAGTCAGGACCCATATCAATGCTGCTGCTTCCTCCTGGCAGCACTAGGGTTAATATACATACAGAGACACACAGTGGTAGTGTGTGTTACATTAAAGGTCAGTGTTTGTCAGTTAGATGGGAAAGACCTCTCTGACTTTGAAGCTCTGCATTATTCATGTGCTTATGGCATGCTATTTATTATGCACTATACAGTGTGGGAAATAAGTATTTGATCCCCTGCTGAATTTGTAAGTTTGCCCACTTCCATAGAAGTTAACACACTCTAATTTTTATGGTTGTTTACTGGTTATACGTATAGACAGAATATCAGTTGAAAATGCATAAAAAACACACAGTATAAAAGTTATAAATTGTTGTGCATTTTATTAAGTGAAAAAAGTATTTGATCCCCAAGCAAAACACAAGTTAGTACTTGGTAGAGAAACCCTTGTTGGCAAGCACAGCAAGAAGTCGTTTCTTGTAGTTGGTCACCAGGTTCGCACACATCGCAGGAGGGATCTTGGCCCATTCTTCTTTACAGACAGTCTCTAAATCCTGCAAGTTTCTTGGCTGCCTCTTGGAAACCCGAAGCTTCAGCTCCCTCCATAAGTTTTCAATAGGGTTAAGGTCGGGAGACTGACTAGGCCACTCCATGACCTTAACACGCTTCTTCTTGAGCCACTCCTTTGTTGTCCTGGCAGTATGTTTTGGGTCATTGTCATAATGGAAGACCCATCCACGACACATCTTCAGTGTTCTTGCTGAAGAAAAAAGGTTTTCATCCAAGATTTTACAGTACATGGCTGCGTTCATTGGCCCTTGAATGCGGTGAAGTTGCCCTGTACCCTTTGCTGAAAAACAGCCCCAAAACATAATGCTTCCACCCCCATGCTTAACCGTGGGTATGGTGTTCTTTGGGTCATACTCCTGTTTTTTCATTCTCCAAACACGGCGGGTCGAGTTAATGCCAAATAGCTCAACTTTGGTTTCATCTGACCACAGCACATTCTCCCAATCCTTCTCTGAGTCATTTAGACGTTCACTGGCAAACTTAAGGCGGGCCTTTACATGTGCCTTCTTGAGCAGGGGGACCTTGCGGGCACTGCAAGATTTCAATCCATTACGGCGCAGTGTGTTACCAACTGTTTTCTTTGTGACAGAGGTCCCAATTGCCTCCAGATGATTAACAAGCTCCTGCTGTGTTGTTTTAGGCTGCTCCCTCACCTTTCTCAGCATCATCCTCACACCACGAGGTGAGATCTTACAAGGAGCTCCGGACCGAGGACAGTTGATTGTCATTTTGTGTGTCTTCCACTTACGAATAATGGCACCAATGGTTGTCACCTTCTCGCCAAGCCTTTTGCTGATGGTTTTGTAACCCATTCCAGCCTTGTGCAGCTCTACAATCTTGTCCCTGAGATCTTTTGACAGCTCTTTGGTTTTGCTCATGGTGCTAGAACTTGGAATGTAAGAAACTGATTCTTGGAGCAGGTGTGCTTTATATACATGATGAATTAAGACCAGGAGTATTGGTGATTGGTTAAATAAGCACAGCTGTGTGCCACATGGCCACCAGCCAATCTGTGGGAGCCAGAATTCTGAGTGAAATGTTGGGGATCAAATACTTTTTTCACTTAATAAAATGCACAACAATTTATAACTTTAATACTGTGTGTTTTTTATGCATTTTCAACTGATATTCTGTCTATACTTATAACCAGTAAACAACCATAAAAATTAGAGTGTGTTAATTTCTATGGAAGTGGGCAAACTTACAAATTCAGCAGGGGATCAAATACTTATTTCCCACACTGTATGTAGGATATCGTGCAGAGGAGCTCAGCTGTTACATAATGATCTTAAACACACATGCTTTACTCCTTCTGCTGGGGAGACCTGCAGCTGCACAAGAACCACAGCCATCAGCAGTTTTCACACAAACCTAAATATTCTCACACTTTGTCAGACATGTTTTTTCTATATATGTTTGGGTTATATCTAACCAGATTGTACACACACACACACACACACACACACACACACACACACACACACACACACACACACACACACACACACATCTCCAGGACTGTGACGTCACTTTGCTTGGGTGAGCCATCGTAGTATTTTGGTCCATGCCACATCAGCCTCATCTGATGTAGATGTATTCAGATAATTGAGCTGATGACAGAGTGGACATCAATGCTTGAATCTGTCAAAGCGTTGATAGGAACAATAATTATTACTTCATCGCTTCTAATATATCAGAGCACTCTACTGACATAATTAGTCTGAATCTCATCATGGGTCAGTGTATCACCATGGGTTTGTTTGAGTTTGTTGCAAGCACCTAAAAGAAAACTGATAAACTAACTATGATCATGGAGTGCTGGAGTGATCCTCTGACCAATTAAAGGACTGCCAGGTTATAAAGGTATATGTAATGAGACTCTGACCTGGCCAAGACCTCCTCTGCCCAAATGCTCATCTGCAGATTTAGATAAATTTATCAGGTTTATACACTAAGCCGCTCTTAAATAGAAGCACCGCCTTTTTTAGACTTCCTGTTTAATTATCCCTGAAGGCTTCACTCATGCTTTGTTTGTTTTGGGCTGTAAAGCTTTTCTGGCTCTCACAACACAGCATGGTAAGCCAGGCTATTGTAGCTGTTTACATAATAAACTTCCAAAAATGTGAACCTCTTCTGCCCTGATCCCTTTTATGCAGTATTGAGGTTCTGTAGGTGGCTGTTCAAGTGGTTTTACTTGTGGCATTCGTAAAATAAGGCAGTTACAATAATCAGATTTATTTTAAAATGCTTAAAGGCCAGTTAAAAAAGGTTTGCGAAGCTTCTTGAGAAAAAAAACATGATCCTGGAGCTAAATCTGGACTCATTTTCCTACAGTTATGATAAAGCAGTTTTAATGGCAGGAAAAGGCCCTACATATTGATTGTAATAATAATAATAATAATACATTTTATTTGTATAGCGCTTTTCAGGGTTCTCAAAGTCGCTTCACAGTATATAAAGACATTAAAACAAGACATAATATAACAAAGATCAGAACGTATATAAAAACACATTAAAACAAAACACAATTAAACAGAGATCAAAACATCAACAATTAAAAGCAGTTCTAAAAAGATGGGTTTTCAGTTGAGTTTTGAAAGTGGTAAGGTCGGTGCAGTCACGGGTGTGTTTGGGTAGGGAGTTCCAGAGGGAAGGGGCAGCGATGGAAAAAGCTCTGTCACCCCAGGTTCGGTGTTTGGTCCTGTGCGGTGGGGAAAGAAGGTTTTCGTCAGAGGAGCGAAGACTACGAGGCGGGATATGAGGATGGAGCAGGTCAGTAAGGTACTGAGGGGCAAGGTTGTGGAGGGCTTTAAATGTTAGTAGAAGGACTTTATACTGGATGCGATATGGAACAGGGAGCCAGTGGAGGTTATGTAGGACAGGGGTGATGTGATCACGGAAGCGAGACTGGGTGAGTAGACGGGCAGCTGAATTCTGGATGTACTGGAGTTTATTGAGGACCTTAGATGATGAGCCATACAAGATGCTATTGCAGCAGTCGAGTCTGGATGAAATGAAGGCGTGTATGAGGGTTTCAGCTGCAGTGAAGGAGAGTAATGGGCGGATACGGGCTATGTTTTTGAGATGGAAGAAGGCGGTTTTGGTGATGTGGGTCACATGATGTTCAAAGGTAAGGTGTATGTCCAGAATAATGCCAAGATTTCGGATGTGTGTTGATGGAGTTAGGGTGGTGTTATCAAAAGTGAGGGACAAATTTTGAGAGGCTGTAGTGAGAGATTTTGGGCCAACGATTAAGATATCTGATTTATCACAGTTGAGTTGGAGGAAGTTGTTGTGCATCCAGGTTTTTATATCAGTGAGGCAGTTAGTTAGTGCAGAGAGGGTTGAAGAAGTGATGGATTTGGTGGAGATATAAATTTGGATATCATCAGCATAACAGTGGAAATGGAAACCATGAGTGCGTATTATGTTACCAAGGGGGAGCATGTATAGAATGAAAAGGAGAGGACCAAGCACCGAACCTTGGGGGACGCCCTGGGACAGAGGGGCGGTGGAGGAGGAGCAGTTATTGATATGGATGAATTGTTGCCTGTTTGAAAGGTATGATCTAAACCAGGAGAGGGCGGTGCCAGTGATGTTGATGTGGGATTCCAGTCGGGAGAGGAGGATGGTATGGCTGATGGAGTCAAAGGCTGCGGTAAGGTCCAGTAGGATGAGGATGTTGAGGTGGCCAGAGTCTGCAGATAAGAGGAGGTCATTGGTGATTTTGACGAGGGCTGTTTCGGTGCTGTGTTGTGAACGGAATCCGGATTGAAATGGTTCAAACAGATCGTTGGAGGCAAGGTGGGCTGTAATTTGGGAGGAGACGGTACGTTCTAGGGCCTTTGACAGGAATGGGAGGTTGGAGATGGGCCGAAAGTTGGATATTATATCGGGATCAAGTCCAGGTTTTTTGAGAATCGGTGATATGACAGCAAGTTTAAGAGATTGTGGGATGGTTCCAGAGCGGAGGGATGAATTGATGATTTCAGTTAGCAGAGGGGAGATGGTTGGGAGACAGGCTTTTATGAGAGTGGACGGGATAGGGTCAAGGATGCAGGTTGAGTTTTTTATTCCTGATATAAGTTTGTAGAGTTGCAAATCAGACAGGGGTGAAAACTGTGACAGAGGTTGAACGGTAAGCGGTAGGGAGAGAGACTGGGAAAGAGGTGGGGTGGAGTGGGGAGGGGTGGTGGTGATATTACTGTAGATTTTGTCAATTTTTTCCTGGAAGAATGAAAGAAATGTGTTGCACTTATTGACTGTGAATGTACTAGAGATGTTATTTGGGGGTCGAAGGAGTTTATCAATTGTAGAAAAGAGAGTTTTGGGGTTGTTGGAGCCTGAGTGTATGAGGTGTGAGTAGTAGTTTGACCGGGCTGAGTTTAGGGCATCTTTGTACTGTTGGAGAAAGTCAGAGTAGAGTTGGAGATGAACTGTTAAGCCAGATTTTTTGTGAAGTCTTTCAAGCTGTCGCTTACGGGATTTCATTTGCCGGAGTTCAAGAGTATACCAGGGGGCAGAGTTTATGAAGGAGACAGTTTTGGTTCTGATGGGAGCAAGGTGGTCCAGACAGGCGGAGAGGGTTGTATTATAGTAACTTACTAGATTAGTGGGGTTGTTGTATGTCGGAGGAGGAAATGCAGATATTCTATTTGCAATTGAGGCTGAGAGGGC
The DNA here is from genome assembly GCA_030710495.1 of Labroides dimidiatus. Lineage (NCBI taxonomy): Eukaryota > Metazoa > Chordata > Actinopteri > Labriformes > Labridae > Labroides > Labroides dimidiatus. The sequence continues at coordinate 25,032,117 of CM061161.1, read as the reverse complement.
AGATGAAGAGACAGACTTGAGGTTTCTAAAGGTCATAGTGCGTGTTACTCTTTGGATGGGATCGGGGATGCTGATGTCCATAATTATAGCAATATAATTCCATAATTATAGCAATAATTGTAGCTCAATTATTACACCAATATATCATTCACAGGTGGTGAAGCCTCACAGTCTGAACATCCACTGCTTTGCGCCTGTACACCTCCTGAGACAAATTACAGCACAATGCCTGTTTGTTTTCTTCAGTTCACACACATATGCACACACACAACTACAACACCTACCTCCCTGTGGCATGAGACCACTCCCTGTATTCAGTGACAAGCCAGAGGCCTGTGGGCCCGTCTCCAGCTGTGTCTTTATCACCAGAGTCTCATCACTGGTCGTAGTGATAGTTGTAGAGCCTGATGGTTAACATACCATCAGATTCTCAAATAACCAGTGTGTTTGTGTGTGTTTGTGTGTGTTTGAAGGATAATTTCCATGTTGGTTAATTGTGAGTCTTTTATAAATGTGAGATATGCAGATAAGTGTTAGACATTTTGTCTTGGGCTCATGTTGTGTTATAGATTCATTTTATGTATATTGGTCTTTGAACGTTAGTTGCATGCAAACAAAAATCAATGCAAATTGACTGTCTTGAACGTTTCTGACTGCCCTTCTTCAGAAGGATTTCTGTCAGTGTTATAAAGTTGGAGAATGTCTTTTATATTTCATGAATAATAAGAAGAAATAGAATGAACGAATGGTATTTTTTTTTTTGCCTCTGATGGATCATACAGATGTTATGATAGTAAATGTAAGCCTCTCTCACAGTGCAGTTCCCTGGGTGGTGAAAAGCAGATCCACTTTTCTGTCCTGCAGGTTTTATAGCGCTCTCTGTAAACAGTGACACGCTGTTAACACGAGCTGAGATTTTGCCAAAGGCTTAGGTGTGATCTCACTACACAAGAACAGATTAGAGGGATTGTGTCCATAAATTATGCTTTGATGTTAAAGGTTTTAAAAGTTAAATCTGGTGTCATTCACTTTAGATCACTGAACTGTTTACTTTTCTTTGTCTCAAACAGAAGCTGATGGTAAAGAACAGGACCGGCTACATTGGCCTGAGTCTGACTCCAGTTCTTGGCCTTTTGATGTGTATCATCCCTAATCTTACTTCTCCATTTTTTATGACTCCCCTCAAGGCCAGAGGTAGTATATAAATGATATGCACTTTTCTTACAGCAGATGTTTATGATTTCATAAGAGGAAGTAAACTAGTTTTTGGAAGATGCCAAACACTCCCATGAGAAAAAACAAAAGAATGTAACTTCCTCACTTTTGGTTAAGCACTATTGTCCACTAGAAACAGTCCTCTTCCCCTTCTCAGTAGCTTTAGCTCCTTTGAATGAGATAGAGATCACACAGGAGGGCAGGTAGGAAATTAAACGGGCTAGGAGGCCGAATTGAATAATTGGATTGGCTGATTACAGCCCAGCCTTGGCAAGGGACCAAGTTTTTTTTCCGCCTATTTGTAAAGCAAACTTTTTCCATGGCTTTTGTTGGAGAAAAAAAGATAAGAGGTGCATGTAAACAAAGTTCCTTCCATATGTGTAGATAGAAACATATCTTCTTGTTTCACTAATGCAAATTTTTCCCCTATACACATTTAATTTCCTGATAAATCCAGTGTAATTTTCACATGTAACATATTGGGACAGCTGTTATTATTCCACATTAACACTTCAATGATGTTGTGCAGCTATGGGCCTATCACAGGTCATTTGAAGTTGATGATGTTTATATTGTCCATGATATGCTCACTGGAGATGGGCATTTCAAGCCAAAATAATAATCTGTAGTCACATGCACCTATCAGTGCATGTGACATAGTTGTGCATAGTTGCAATCAGTTGCAACTAGGAAAAGTTCATTTCCTTGCAGCAAATGCATTGAAATACTGATGCTAACCAATGCAAAGGAAAAAAAAAAGCAAAACAAAACAACTGAAAATGGTTAAACTAATCAGAAAATGTGGAACATGTGAAATAAAATTGCTCAAGGTAGTGATAGAGAGCTAAAAATGTAGAAATTGGAAAATCGAATTACAGTGTTTTACGCTCTCAGCACTGTTGCAGCTGCTGCAGCACTCGTTGCTTAGTTTGAGCCATATCCAGCTTGTTTTGTGCTTCTCTGAGCCCCTTTTTCGTATTGAAATATTTGACCACAGTTTGATACCCATACAACTTTTTAGATGATTAAAAGGTGTTTTACTTTCCATATAAAAAGCCTCCCTTAAATATATCCACCAAAAAAGATAAAAAAAAAACTTGCTTAATCCACAATGAAATGAATGGAGCTTGAAAACTGCTAGGAATAAGATGGCCTTGTGGTTTAGGTCACACTCCATATGGGCAAAAAGCCCTTGAGCAGGCAGCCTGAGTTCAAGTCCGACTTGTGGTGACTGTCGTACATGTCACTCCCCTCTCTCAGCCTGTTTGCTACTATGTCCGCTGTCCTGTCCTCTCAAAATAAAGGCATAAAAGATCCAAACAAATCAACTTAAAAGATAAAAAAAAAATGACCTCCATATCATATCAAACCTTGTCCCATTTTATGGCACATTAAAAACTACCTGAGTTAACCTAAAGTACTTTAAAAAATGTTGTTTATTAATTCACTAAAAGGATAAAAGATATTTGATAAATGATAACAATAAACTAAATACAAAAGAGGTGTGGTATATGAAATTGGTGCAATTTCAGCCACGATTTGTGTGTGTGTGTGTGTGTGTGTGTGTGTGTGTGTGTGTGTGTGTGTGTGTGTGTGTGTGTGTGTGTGTGTGTGTGTGTGTGCGCGCGCGTGTGCGTGTGCGTGTGCGTGTGTATCAGGGTATATTGACAAAGTGCTGTGACATTCAGCGAGAGGCTCGCCAGGAATGTGAAAGATAGCATCTCTGTCAGATTAGTGTGATGGCAGCTGGACAGGGGGACCCCTTAGACTTTTGTGCGCACACACACACACACACACACACACACACACACACACACACACTTATGCACAATAGAAAAAGGGCTCATAGACATTTTACAGTCTGGCATATTAGTTATATTACCAGCACAGTCTGCCTTCTATAGTTCTTGCTGTGGTTTACATAAGAGTGCCTGCTCCGGAGCCTTTTTATGAGATGACACCTCAACATGACAAGGTAGAGGTTTGCCCTGTGACTGTACAGGAGGTGTGATTTACAGGGTGTGAACAGGTATCAGATAACAGAGCCTGTTGCCCCCCTGCCCCCCTTTTTCTTTTCATGTAAACTTACTGAGGGAGGGTCCTGGTGTGTGTACTTATGTCTGCTCATTTGAGAAACAAGTCTCAGTGTCTTTAAAGGGTCTCTGTCCAAAACGCATGATGCACCTTTGACGTACACCAGCAGGTTTATGTGTGTGTGTGTGTGTGTGTGTGTGTGTGATCCTGGGTTTATAGTAGTTCATGGCTGGAGCAGAACTAACACTTCATGTGTGACTGTTCCTACATGAGACAAACCACTGTTCAAAAGCTCGCTGTACAGGTAGGCCATTATGCTGTCTTATGCAAAGGGACTGGTTATCCAGTAACACACCAGACCAGTGTGTTTGAAAGTGGACCAGCAGACAGCCCACAGAGAATGGTTTACATACTTTCATAGGAGCTCAGTAACACCTGTAAGACATCCTGGTGACAGACAAAGCAGTTCCTGATCACTGATCCATGAGGCAAATGTGATAAAACTGCTGCTTCCCTGGAAATGTCCAGACTGAAATAAAATAGTAAATTCTGAGAAGATGATATGTGTGCGGATTTACAAAAAGACAGGATGCAGATCTTTTCAAGCATGACTTACAACAACAGCTGATTCATTTCAACAGTATTTCACGTTACTTTAGAACATTTCTTCAATATCTACCTAAGTCTTGAAGAACAAAAACATGATGAAGACGGGTAATAGTTAATCTGTTGTTCAAGAGTAATTCCACAGTATTTTGTGAGCCAAGCAAGCCCTACCTAAAGCAGGGTAATTGAACTTTCCTTTGTTTGAAACATAGATACTGAACTGAACTGATGTAATGTGATGATGCTCAAACAGGTGCAGATTTTCAAACTGCTATATGTTGTAGAAATCCCTGAATCTGTCTGTAAACTGATCGGAACTGTTTGTTCTAAAAAAGAAATGGCACAATATCTTCAAGAGAATTTTTGGAATCATGAGGTCATCACATAAGAACTTCCTTACTGGTTCATGACATGTTGGAGGGATGGGCCTCAAATACCGAAGTCTGCCCTTAGCCTCCAAAGGGCTGAGCAATCAATATGAAGGGGCTTTGTGGAGCAGGGAGCCTTAAAGAGACAGCGTATAAAACAAAGCGTTTCAGACAGAGGCTGAAGTAAGAATTTTCTAACATACCTGTTTGAGAGAGAAACAGACTTTTTACACAGTGAATAATGTGAAGCTACAACAGGACTACCAGAAGGACAGAATAAAGACTGACAGGAAGCAAAGGACCCACTTTTTAAGGATTGTGAGCAACAAACATCCTCTCATTTGAGAAGATGGAACCAGTAAATTTCCCTTTCCAGTAAAAAAGAAGAAAAAACTAGTTCACCGGTAAAAGTGAAAGTTTCATCATCAGTATGACATTTATTTTTAATAGCTGACTCTATTTCTGTCTTTCACTCTCCGCTTCTTATGAAACAAAGGCCAGCTCATAATCTTTGTGAGCTATTTGGATGATATCATACAAATCTGTTAGTGCTTCCAAGAATTTATGTAAGAATTGATGCTTGTTATATTAGCTTCACAGGAGTAGTAAAGAGAGTTTTCTGGATGCACTCATTTCTGTCACCGAGTCAATTTCTGCTATGTTAGTTTCTTAAAAACTTTTGAAACTATCATAACTGAAATATCTCATAAAACAGACTTTTTAGATTTTTGAAAAACTGACTGAAAAGATTTGTTAGTATTGTTACACTGTGATTATTTAGTCTAAACACATTAATGAGTAGAGTCAGGGGCTGCTCCATCCAAGTTAGAGAGGAAAGGTGCAGTTTGTAATCAAATCCATCAGGCTGTGCATAAATAGCCCCCCCCCCCCCTCTCTCTCTCTCTTTGTGTGTTAGAGAGAGACAGACTGTGAGCTGAAAGTCTGTTGTCAGCAGTCTCTGTGTGCCAGCTGAAACAAAAAGCAGAAGTGCTGCTGTTGAAAAAAAAGAAATGACCTAAAATTCACGCGTGAAGTCACATGAAAATAAATGTTCTGTGCGATTTATTTCAGGAAGCAGATCTTTTTTAGATTTTACAATAAAGGAGATAATATAAAGATTGACATTTGCTGTGCATTTACCAGCTCTTTGTCTCAACCCTGTGACTGTAAAAGTAGAGGGTCAGTAGCAGTAAACAGGATTAGAAACTCATTCAAGCTGCAGTCTCTCTCTCTCTCTCTCTCTCTCTCTCTCTCTCTCTCTCTCTCTCACGTACACACACACACACACTTCAACAAAGTGGGCTGAGGGTTAAGAGGAAGTGTCCCACCTCGATTAGAAAGTGACATCAGATGTGAGCTTTGCAGTGAGTGGTCACAGGCCGGCTGCAAGCTTCTCCCCTAAACCATGTTGAGACAGTCTAAACACACAAACACACATAGTGTGACACACAGCACTCAGAGCTCCATCTACACAAGTACTGGTGCACCTACATGGGGTTACATGTAGCTTTAAATAGCCTTGCGAGCAGTGACAGCCAGATTTACTGCTTTCAACGATGCAGCCACAAAAACTGACCAGTATGGCTTTAAAACAAGCCGCAACTTCCGGTCTGAAAATATGAGGCATTGCGAAAGTGCTAAAGTCTGCTGTTCCTCAAGTGTCCGCTTGAGGCTGGCTCCGGAAGTACAGGAAGTCACAAACACACCAAGCCAAAAAAAGCTGTTTTCACAGCACAAATAAACATATGTACAACCTGGTACAAAGAATGTCTCCCGTCTGAAATGCCAGTTTCGCTAACGGCATGCTCTGTACGGGGGTGAATTTTTTAAACTTGGCAGTTTAGACAATATTAAGATTACCAGTTTGTCCAATCAGAGGCACAGCTCAGCTCAGGTGACTAACAGGCGCCCTAAAGTGCCTTTAGTGTTAAGAAAGAGAGAGGGAGTGGTGAATGTTAGCGGAGAATAGCAAGGAAGTTTTAATGAACAAAAACAATGAAATGGTTCCTTTCTTTTTGTTAAAGTTTACTAAAAATTCAAGGCTATCGCTAGTTGCCTCCAGAATAACTGGTCATTCAAAGAAATGTTGGCTGTATTATGTGTTTAAGCCACCCAAAATATTAAAGGTCATTTTCAAAAGACTGATTGTATTTGTAAGCTGGTTAATAAAAAACAAACAACTTTCCTCAGCCATCAGGCAAACTTTCTCCCCTTGCTTTACCCTTCATCTGTTTCCTTCTTCCCTTCTTAGAAGAGTGTACTCACTATGAAATATTCTGCAGAGAAACAAAGTGAAAGACAAAGAGAGTGGAGGGAGCCTCTCTAGTGGTTTTTCCTTCCAGGGTATGATGATATGATCATGTCTCCTGTTAAAGGTAGGCCATTGCACAGTCTTCTTTAAAAGATCATTTACTTTTTCAAATATTTACAAGTACGTTGTAGTCATGAGTTGGTGTCTCACGGTTGTTCTGTGGGAATTGGATGCAGCTGCAGTGTTTGGTAGAGACAAACAACCTCAAAGCAGTAATTCTTGTTTTTTAATGATATGGTTTCCAGATCTCAGCTGTAATGGACCGTTGAAATGTTGTCCAGTGCTTAAATAGCCAAAAGGAACACTTAAACTGAAACAAAGTTGAGTTATTTTTGCATTAATCTGAAACCTGTTGGCCGTTGTATGACCTGACTGCCTCTGGAAGTGAAAACTTCTCTGTAAAGGAGACCTAGGCTTAATTGTGATGATTGTAATAAGTTTATGTAATTAATCATATCTCAATACATTGCACTACATTGTTGATTGGTGTGTGTGTGTGTGTGTGTGTGTGTGTGTGTGTGTGTGTGTGTGTGTGTGTGTGTGTGTGTGTGAATGGTTTTCTCTCTCTACATATTAGCTCTGTGATAGTTCAAGATGTACTCCACCTTGTGCCCATTGATTGGAATAGCTCTAGCCCCCCTCGACCCTCAAAGGGGAAAGTGGTAAGGAAAATGGATCAATGGTTTGATCGTATTAGTCAAGAGTAAATTGTCTTTAGATTACCCCCCAAAGGCTTCCAAGGGTGCATTATGCTGTCCTGGGCTTTGCCTCTTGTGCATGCTGACAATAATGTGGCTATAAATGAAAAACAGTCCTCTTCAGATACCAAAATCCATTCTACTGTTTGTGGATAATTTCTTGTAATTTTATTTTAAGGCTGTGTGAGAACTTAATAAGTGAAATTGAAATATATTTGCCTCCACTTTAAGAAATTGTCTCAATTGTTTAGTACTAACCATAATGTTAAATTAACTTCAACAGGCTCAGTGCTATGACATTTAATCAAAAGTTACACACCAAATAAGATCACTTAATAAAGTAATGTTAGCTCTAGCTTTTCACCAGTGAGTATCTCAAACTCACCCACCTATTAGAGCTGAGTCTGAGACCTGGGTCATCATAAAGGATCCAGAAAACCAGGTCCAGACAGAGAACTGCTCCAAATCTATCAGAATATGAATGCTTTGATATTTTCAGATTACTAAACAGACTGCTTCATAGTTTGATAATATACCGTAGTTTAACCTTGAACTTCAAATCTGTTTCTGTTCATCATCATTTATAGCTGCACTTATTATTTCCTCTCCATAGTGAGTCCATATTTGGTCATAACCTCGGCTCCAAACCAACTTTTTCATCAAACACTCAAAGTAAAAACTGGATTTAGAATATCAGCAGTTAATATTGATTATTTGAGCTCAAACCGGCTTAACTGAGGTTGGATAAAGAAGACACATTTAATAACACAGCTGCAGACGGCGCTGGTGTTTCAGTGTAAAGTGTGACCCTGTTAACTGGAGACTCTCAGCCGACCATCACTGACACATTCAGCTGAGAGTCTCCAGTTAGCACGGTCACTCTTTACTCCAAAACACCTGTTGCTCTGTGACGCTCTGAACTCCATAGAAGTTGACTCCATGGTATAGTATCATTTCTGACAACTGACCACAGAACAACCAGACATTTTTATGATGCTGACAGTTTGAATTTAGTGTTTAAAGAAGGAGAACTCATCTGGATTTAGGAAGCTAAATGCTATTTCTGTTACCCAAATGTTGTGCTGCATTTAAGGTTCCGCTCAGAGCATCAGTCATGCTCAAACTCCCAGTGGCAGTAAACTGAGCCACCGTGCCACCTGCTGGTTTGGAAATTACCCACCAAATCTGTACGAAGATCTTTAGCTACACCACTGGCAGAAAATCTGTGCCAAAACTCTTGTGGTATTTTTTCTTATGCGTAGGAAGAAAAAACTTGTAATTGAAGGAAATATTTTGTTGGACTTATAGATTAAGAATCACGCAAAGGGTTTGGTCTTGAAAAGATTTTTTTAGTGTTCTTGAAAAGAAATATGTTTGTACTCAAAGGAAACGGATGTATTTTGTATGCAAAGCATACATTCTTTGCATAGAATTGTCTTTGTAAAACACATTCTCTTTGTTTGTGAAGTTTTGGCAGGATCTTAGCTCAATACTCTCCTAATAACAGGTCTGTAGCTGTAATGCAGTGAGAGTAACCAGCTCTTGGTTGTTTTATAGCCACAGTGTCCTTGAACAGTGAACGGTGCTCTTAGCAAAGCTTTTTAGAAGTAGAGTTAATGCAGCTAAAGGGAGACAGACATGGATGTTAATGTCTCAATGTTAGTTTATGCTGTCTGGTTTTATAAAAATGTACGCCTCCTAACAGCAGACAGCTCTGTCACAGGGAGCGCCTGCACTGTGGTACACTTCGGCTGAAGGGGACAGGATAAGCTTCTCAGTCTACTCTAAATTTTTCAGTTGTTTTTCACCTGGGGGAAAGAAGTGGGTCTTTTCATGTTCTGTTTTTACTGAAGTTGCCTGGAGCAGTTGTTGCTGCAAAGTGTTGCCTGTAGGCACATGTAGGGAACACAACGTGTGAGCAGCTCTGGGTTTAAAGCTAGTTGGAAGTAGCCATTAGAAGAGTTGAAGTGTGCAACGAATCAAACCCTGGACTGTTAGCCTGGGAGGTAATAAAGAGTGAATGATTCATGAAGAGTCAACATCTAATCATCAACACAACACACTGTAAGATTTTATTCAATGTTTAACCAAGATCAGATGCAGGTTGTATTGTTTGTTATTTCAGACACGGCCGGCCCCTCAGCAAGTCCCTGAACCAGCTCCAAGGCCCCTGACCCTGCTGCTTCTGGGGATTAATCAGGCACTACATTACATTGTGACGTCATATATTAAACAGGACACCACAAAATGCAGAGGGATTTTTGGGATTAGGTTTATGTGTTGCATCATACATGACCATGTAGGAGCTATAGGGTCTATCCTTATGTGCTGCCAGCTTATGGAAAACCCCACACACTCCTGCCAGCTCTCTCTGTCCCCATCTGTCACTTTTTTGCTGTTCAGACCAAAGTCTTAATATACTTTATATACAGAGTGGACAGCGTGGCTCTGCCTTTAATTATTGTATGGTTTTGAAGCCAAAAACCCATGTCACAGGAGCAGCCATTGTGTAGCCAGAGTCTGCCCAGTAGAGACTATAAGAGACCCAGAGAAAATCTGAGTGGATGCCGGTGACAAAAAAAAAAAAAAAAAATTCTTCGGACAGTCTAATCTCTTCTTAACTTTCCTTCCTGATGTGTTTTACTATTCCTGTAAAAACTACACAAGAACAGCAGCTGTCAATCATCATTAAACAAGATGTAAAACCCTGTTTTTAATGTCTAATAACTAATGAAAAAGAAACATTTCAGAAAAAAGAGGACTTGACCACAAAGCAGCCCAATAACATCTAAATGTCAACACAGCATACGGATCAGAGAAACATTTCTACAAGATGTATTATTTTTTTAGTTTGACCACAGCTCATCTGGAATGAACAGAGAGACAGAGTTTTTGACCTATACTGCAGTCAGTCACCAGGGGGAGCAGTTTCTGTGGTGACCTTAGTTTGAGCCAAAGGAGATGAAGTCTATTTTTATTTAATAGTCTTTGGTTCAGACTCACTCATTTTCCATCAGTCCTTCACTCTCATAGAGCATTACCTCCAACATGTAGAACTGAGTAATTCAGAATAATCACAATAACACATAAGGATGTCATCATATCCAGACTTCTGTCCCATATCTTCTGTTTTGGAGTAAAGAGTGACTGTGCTAACTGGAGACTCTCAGCTGAACGTGTCAGTGATGGTCGGCTGAGAGTCTCCAGTTAACAGGGTCACACTTTACACTGAAACACCAGCGCCGTCTGCAGCTGTGTTATTAAATGTGTCATCTTTATCCAACCTCAGTGAACCAGGTTTGAGCAGCAATAATCAATATAAACTGCTGATATTCTAAATCCAGTTTTTACTTTGAGTGTTTGATGAAAAAGTTGGTTTGGAGCCGAGGTTCTGACCAAATATGGACTCACTATGGAGAGGAAATAAGAAGTGAAGCTATAAATGATGATGAACAGAAACAGATTTGAAGTTCAAGGTTAAACTACGGTATATTATCAAACTATGAAGCAGTCTGATTAGTAATCTGAAAATATCAAAGCATTAATATTCTGATAGATTTGGAGCAGGTCTCTGTCTGGACCTGGTTTTCTGGATCCTTTATTCTGACCCAGGTCTCAGACTCAGCTCTGTGAGCTCTTTTTGGTTTGAAAGGGTTTCTGCTTAATTGACACAGTTCATGTCTTTATATTTCACAGTCTGCTGAGAGTCCACAGATAATGCAGTCATAAGCATGAAGTGACTGTCCACTGACTGTCTGTGCATTGCGTACACTCTGCACTTACTAGATCAGCACATGAAATCTTACAGCATAGTGTCTCAAATAAAACACCGCAGCTTCACACTTACCAGAAACTGTGATCTCATTTCACAACTGTTCACAGGTGTTCCTCTGTTATTCATTGATTACATCCATCATCCATCGTTTGACCTGTTCCCACGCCTTCCTCTACATAGCCAAGATGGCGACTGTTGAGTATGAGAAGTGTGCACCATTCTACACTCAACTTTTTGACTGTGTACAGTGAAGCTGAGAAGTCAAAGTGCACTGCGTTTTTCCATACTGACTTGAACATACTTACACACTCAGAATATTTAGTGTAAGTGTTGTAGTACACGCTTTGGGACACAGTCAAAGGATTCAGAGCAAGAATTCATTACCCAGAATTCTTATGGACTTTTTAACTCAGCCAAATCTTTGATGTGTCGTTGACTTTGAGCTCCCTTTCTAACATCCATTGGGCGCCCGTCAGTCACGTGAGCTCAGCTGAGCCTTTGATTGGACAAACCCGTAATCCTAATATCTAATAAATGCTGAATTAGAAAAAAAATTCACCCCCCATAAAGTGTGTGCCAATAGTGAAATTAGCATTTTACACCCAAACCGGTTTTTGAACCAGGCTGTAAATATGTGTTTTAATGTCGTAAAAGTTGTTTGGTTTTTTTTGTTGTTTTTTTGGGGGGCTTGATGTGTTTGTGACTTCTGGTCTTTCTGCAGCCAGCCTCTAGCGCAGGGGTCTCAACTGTTCTCAGTTTGAATTATTTACCTTTTGACTTGTTGCGTAGCCTGAATTTTTATAAACATTAAAACGTTAAAAGAACCAGGACATTTTTTTTGTTTGTTTCAAAACATGAAAAAACCCTGTTTTAGATGTAAAATCTTTTTTTCAATAGTGACCAAACTGAGATAGGCAGCAGCACAGTGTACAAAGAAACTAAGCATGTGAAAGAAAAACACCATCACTTTATTTTTTTTTCAAGTGAGAGAAAACATTGAGGGCTGTTCTTTAAAAGAAACATATTTCTTGGACGTCACTTTGGCAATTTAAGGGCTTGCCACATTTACAGCAGCTTTAATCCTTGCCAGAGTGGCTGTAGAGGTTGTAGATGCTAAACCTGAACCTGTGCATCATTCCTCAGTCTCTACTCTCTTCACTCTCTGGCTCTCTTCAGCTGTCCTGTCTGATAAATAAAACAAACCAACAAACATGTATTTTCAGTCTTATTTGTCTTTCAGCCAGTCTACTTAAAGCTTCACTTTCTCTCATTACAGTAATTAACTGATGATATATGAACAGTCATGTAGAATACAATGACTTTTGCTGCTCTGTCATTTTCTCCTGTGCCCATCCGGCTGCTTCTTTGTTTACATTCACCCCTGGTGTGGTGAGGCAGATTAAAGAGAGGTTTAACCTTCACCTCTGCTTTTTTGGCAGCCGGAGGACACACACACACACACACACACACACAAACACACACACACACACACACACACAGGCACACAGTTAATCCATACATACACTCAAACACTCTAAGCATTTGTTAGCAGAATACACTACAGAAACTGCCTCTTCTGCGGATTTCCTCTCTTTGTTGAATCCAGATTATTTCCCAGAGGCCACACCAAACTTGTGAGCAGGATGTGGAGAACAGTAGCTCCGACTCTGGTATCTTACTGGGGTCACAAAAACTCCTAATGGGATTATCTTTCCAGAGTTAGAAAACATCCTCCAGTCAGGAGCGGGCTTATGAAAGGTTCAGCTGGGGTGGTCATGAGGGCACTGACGGTAGAAACAGATCCTGAAATCAAGGAAGTAGTTTGAGTATCTCAGTGTTCAGATGGCTGTTGAAACGTATCAGCTGGTGCATTTGGTGGCGCTGATCCCCTCACTGCACTCTGCAGCTGGCACAGATGACAAACTGTGTAAGACACACACACACACACACACACACACACACACACACACACACACACAGAAAGAGAGAGAGAGAGAGAGAGAGAGAGAGAGAGAGAGATGATGTGGTGTTAAATATGGAAAGTGGGGCAGTGTTTCTGACCAGCATGGCTTTGTGGTGCAGGCAGTGTTCCTGTGACACACCCTGCTCTCAGCTCTGGGGACTCATTTAGTCTGTTGCTGATACACTGAAGTCAAGCGTGTAATGAGCTCGCCTACGTACAGTCTATTTATATTCTTAGGAACGATCACTGACACTTTATGTAGAGTTTGTTACTTCCTGTTTGATCTGATAACAGATATGGTGATAAATCTTTGATTATCTTGTCGGCTCGATGACTGACCATCCTGTTAATGATTGACCTGTTGACTGCTGTTTCTCATAACTGGTTGAAAGGGGCTCTTAAAAACCCATTAACACCATCAGATTGACCTATAAAGGGATTGAAATGGCCCATCCTTAACCCCTTTTCCTCTCTGAACCCTGTACTTGGTACTAGAGATGGACATTTAAGACAACGCCTAACTATTCACAGATTATTCAGATAGTCTCCCCACCCCTGCAGACAGAAAGAGACTGACACCTGTTTAATGGCTGTCGGCTTGTGAAAAATGATATATGAATGAATATGATCTACGTGTAATACCTCGCAAAATTTGCTCCTGTTTCTTCACAGAAAAAGTTCCTTCCATAATTACAAGTCGCTGCAGAAGTCTGTCAGTTTTTCTCCAATTCTGAATCTCACATTAGCATCAGCAGTTGTACCAGCAATTGACACTGAGACGTTCTCATGTACTTTCTAATGTTATCACATACATGTTTGTCATTTAATGGCAAAAAGCAAACAGCTTTCAAATGGCCTACAAACACTGTCAGATGGTTATTTCACATTATTACCAGGGGCTGGTACCATGGCTTATCTAGATTGGGTTAGCTCATGTCTCTAATAGGATAATTGCCCATGTCATTTTATAAAGTTTTCAGAATCGAAGAAAAAAAACAAAACATTTTTTATTCATCTTTGTTATGTTCATGTTACCTGTATTATATTGTTAACCTATTCATTTTATTGAATTTCTTTGACTTAGTGCTATGAGGCTTACAAAATAATATAAATGTGTATAATATATGACTTAGGTAATAATGCTATTAGGCAATGGAAATGTATATATCACTGTCTTAATGCCATGCATCTAAAGGCACAGTGTGTAATATTTAGCAGCTTTTATCACACATGGGATGTAACATAGTATAACAATGTATAAAATAAGTGTATAACCATCTGTATGTTCAGGTGGTTGTTTTGTGGCTGTTTACTGATATTGAGCCCAGCAGAGCTACAGAAGGAGCAGGTTCCCATGAGACCATGTGTCTACAAGGGCTTGGACCATTTGCTTTACTCCCCATTCCATTCTTTCATGTTTTTGGGGGGGTTCTGAATCAGTTTAAATTGTGATTCTTTAATATTGGTGATTGTTCTACCCTTATTTAACACCAGCACATGTAAAGTTGAATGATGATGATGTCTACGGACTATATCAGGAGCCATAGTTCCTCAAAGAATGAACATCACATGTGAGTCAGTTTTTAAGATGTATTCAGGGGATCTGACTTCATGTTACTACAGTCATAGCCAAAAGTTTTGAGAATGACAAAGAAAAACATTTCGCCCTCTGCTGGAGAAAAGCGATAATGTTTTTTCAATCCATTTTATAAACAAACGCTAAAATGACAGGTTTGAAAAAAAAAAAAGAAAAAGATTTTAAAATTGTAAAACAAAAAAAAATCCCAATACTTAAGTGAAACAATTTTTTAGCTCAGAGCAGATAAAATTGTGAGGGCCATTTACTTTTCTGTACCTCTTATTATGTGTTTAATAAAAGCAAAGGTTGGAAGAAGAGCAGGGGTTGTTGTATGCACAAAGACTTGTATTGGTAGATGTTTTTGTTGTTGAACACCTGAGGAGGAGGATCACACAGACCGTAGATCACTTGAGTCCTTTCAGGTCACAGCTGCATCACCTTTGGAAGGAGTGAGCCAGAAAGCAACTTCATAAATACATCTAACATAATTTTCTTTCCTTTTTTAATTAAAAAAATAACTTTGAGGAAGAAAGTGCTTTTTTCCTGAAGCTGTTCTTTTTAAAAGTGAAAAAAAAAACAACGCATTCTTTTATAAGCAGGTGTGCAGTGTATCCATAGAAACATATAACGTATAAAACATGGACGTAGTCTCCTCGACGTCACCCGTCTGTTCCTGATACAGTCAAATGGAATACAGTCAATTGGACAGGGCCATCATGGATATGATGCAGACTTTGAGCTTCCTTTCTTACATCTATAGGGCGCCTGTCAGTCACGGGAGCTGAGCTGAGCCTCTGATTGGACAAACTCATAATCCTGATATCTAATAAACGCTGAGTTAGAAAAAAAATCACCTCCGTATAGTGTGTGCTGATAGAGAAATTAGCATTTCAGACCCAGGCTGTTTTTTGAATCAGGCTGTAAATATGTTTTTAATGCTGTAAAAGTCTGTTTTATGTCTTGATGTGTTTGTGATCTTTCTGCAGCCAGCCTCTTGTATGGAGACATGAACAGCAACTTTTAGCACTCTGGCGTAGGCTTCATTGTTCTCTACCAGATATTGCCCCTTGGGTGTATCTCTTAAAAACGAAGAAATATGTAATACTACCACCTTTATCTGTCACAGTACTGATGATAATGTTTCCATAATCTGGATCAGAAATGGGTCTACTGACTCTTCATTTAACATTAGCACTATGGTACATGAAAACCATATGCATCAATTCATCCTAATTGTGAGATCAGAGCTTTGTGCTTGCTGGACGAAAACCACACACCACATCAGGAACCTATGGCTTTGAAGAAAGAGCATTATTCTGAGGACTCTTCCCTTACAGTGTCGTCTGATTATGCTGCACTATGCAGGAATCAGTAGAGCTCTTAAAAGACAGCCTTAAGCTATGGAGTCAGATCATTCTTAAAATTCACAAATGCACACTCAATCCATATGAAGTTATTGAATAATCTCCAATAGAACACTTTGAAATGTGTTTAAACATATTTACAGCTTATGATCAGATTTGAGTTGTGGTTTCCCAGTGATATCCATGATGTTATTAGTACTTCTGTATGCACAGTTGATCACATTAAAACACACTCTCGAATCTATGCTACTGTGATTGGCTGAACTGGGGAGAGCCATCTGATTGGCTACAGATATTTCCCTGTTGAAGAAAATGCATTTGTGAATCTAAACACGTCAGGGGAGTCTCAAAAATCCACACACGAATGCAGCGAGGTACACAAATGCAGCGAGGTTCACAAATGAAAAGCAGCTCTAGATGTGCCATATATTGGATTTTTTTCACATTTGTGTAGAACCATATATATTTGTGTTTGAGTCAGAAATACATTTGTGAATCTTTCTGTGTGCATTTGTGAATTTTGAGACTGATCTGACTCCAGACTAAGCAGTGCTTCACCACCTGTGCCAGCTCACTTTGGTGTAATGAGCAGATGATCCAGCAGAGGGGGCCGTGGAGCCGTTTCTGATGGGTTGATGCTTCTGTTTGGAGAAGCATCCTGGTTTCAGAGAAAACATGGTCTGAAATATGAAGACTTCACACTCTTCATGCAGACTGTAATATATGTAGAGATGTGTCATCAAATAAAGGCAGAGATACACATTCAATATATCATAAAGGAGGTGAGGCAGCCACATTGAGACCCTGCAGCATCAGGAAAGAGTGAATCAACACAAGGGAATGAAGTTGATTAATAATGTCAGACGTGCTTTCTGTTGACGTGCTTTTAAGATGGATAAACAGAGTTTCTGAGCTGCAGTTAAAAAGCTCACTGCCACCGGCACCGGAGATAATCTGGCATTATGGTTGGAGGATGACACAACATGACTCTGCAAATTCCCCTGCTGGTCATTGGTCAGCTGAACCCCTGGATGAGCTGATGACTGCCGGGATCTGGTGTCTGTGTGTGTGTGTGTGTGTGTGTTTGTGTGTGTGTGTGAGAGAGAGAGAGAGAGAGAGAGAGAGAGTCCATGTTTAGGTACAGACTGTACTGCTGTGCTTTTCCAAGTCCTGCATTTCTTTTTTCACTGTAATCCCAGCTGGTGCTGTGCCTCCTTGTGGTTGAAAGGAGTATCGTAGCCAGAGAGAATAATATTAACAGGTGAGTCCAGAGGTGAGGCTCAGGCATAGACTCGCAGTGTGTTGCTCAGGAGCTCTACAGCAGGATTAACACTTTTCATGATTTCATGACTCAGGGTTTTCAGTCCAGTTTATTCAAGCTCTTGTCTATTTTTCCATCATCGTGGAAAGAAAGAAGATTAAGTCGTTTTGTTTGTTGTTCTTGTCACATATAATAGCTCCCAGGGGCTGTGATGCAACAGGCTGTGATTTTATTTTCCTGTCATTGCGTAAGCGTTGGGTTGAAAAGGAATATTCCTAGTCACTTCCTTTATCCATCTCTCTCATGTTTTTCCGTCTCGGGCTAAATGTGCTCCGCTCAGATTTACCTTCGTTCCTTTCATCTTAATCTCTCCATTCAGACCCAGTAAGGGTTTCCTCCTCTTCTTCTCCAGTTTGCATCTATAAACATTAACTTCATAAGAAAATCACTAAATGCTTTGGTTTCCTACAGATTTTTTTTTTTGTTTTGTGTTTGAGAATCACAACAATATTTTAGGTTGGTGTTAAAATGAGTTTATGATCAGATCTGATTGATTTGACATTTTCTGAGGTACATGTCACCATGTTAGTGCAGGGCTTGAGATAAAAAGTATTTATTTGTCATTTCAGGGAAAAAGTAAAGATGACCCAGAACTGTGATCATCCATTAGAAATTGACTGTTTCTTATGTTGTTTTCATATTTGTAGGTCCTTAAGGTAGAATTTGTAATTGTTATCATTACTTTTAAGGTGTTGAGGTAAAAATTGAACATGTAAAAAAGTTGCAAAGAACAGCAGCTGTGAAAACCTGAATAAGTTTGAGTCCCATTTAAAGCTGAGGTTAAACATGTGTCCTGTCCTCTTGGTCCTCCCTCTCTCTGTGTTTCTGTGCAGCCATGGCGGAGTTAGACCTGAGTCTGAGTGACGCACTGACAGACAGCGCCCCCCAGCAGGGCCCAGAGAGCCTGGTGGAGAGGGACTTTGTGGCCCAGCTGGAGGCGGAGACCTTTGACGATCAGGTCGGAGAGACGGTGGGCAAGACAGACTACATCCCCCTGCTGGACAATGACGACCCCAGGCCAGGTGAGGGGGGGGCAGGGGTGTAAAGAAGTGAATGCTTATGTCTCTTTCTCCTTTCTCCCTTCTGTTCACTGAAAACACACACACACACACACACACACACACACACACACACACAGACACACAGACACACACACCTCATGACCTGTGAAGAAAATCAAAATAAGAACCCCAAGAGTAATAATCAGCATCAGGACTGATCATTTCTTTGTACAAATATCTGTACCTCAATGTTTTCACCTCTGCTGGTTAAGTTTGGCACTTTAAAGTTATTTAGCAAGCAGAGAGACTTTTTTTAGATGCTGGAGCAGGATTTTCAAAAAGACTTTCTCTGTTGAAGTCTTGATCCAAAGGGAAAGCTCTACAACTTTAAGTAAAAGAGCAAAATGTCTGTGAACAGGATTTTATGTTTATACCGACATGTCAGTCTTTCACTGCTTAAGGACTGAAGAGTTTAACTGTGTGCATATTTACATTCATGAGATATATAGCAGGATGCCAGAGCTCACATCATGATGTCATCATACATCTAACTCAACTAACTCCTGGTAAAACTTCAGAGTTTACAAAGTTTTGTTGGAATGTTACACATCCAGTCAATCATTTGCTGTAAGTACAGACTTAGGATAGGTAGTAGAATAACAAGTCACAGACTCTCTTTATTTACTTTCACCTAAAGTCTGTGTGAAGTAGAATCAGCCATTTTCCTCTAAACACATTAAATAGGTCACAGATGTACTTCCTGTAAACATGTCAAAGCAATTCAACCATTTAGGATTTAATTGTGGAGCTAGGCTTCACAAACTGTGTTTCAGATTTCAGTATTCAGGATTTAATGGGCGGGTTCAGAATCATAGCCGCATCACGTCACATAGACATCATTAGCCTAACCCCGCCCCTGTTGGCCTCAGTGGTGGTCAGTCATATAGCTGAAAGGCAACTGGAAACCACTAACTGCCAGCAGAAGCAGTTATCTGTCATAGCAACACCCAAGAAAGAGACGGGTGGATTGATAGTCTAACTGTGTTTGTCTAGGCTCAAACGTCACTCGTCAGTAATCCATGTTGCTAAATGTGATCAATGAGATAAATAAATGATGGTTCTGATGGAGACTGTGAGGAACGAGGCTGATGAGCTCTATCAGTGTCTGACTCAGAGTCAGTCTCTGGCTCTGATGGATCAAACAGGTAGGGCTGGCTCACAGCTCGTTCACAGTAAATGGATCGTAACCATGACCACTGAAGCCAATCACTGAGTCCTTGTTCGGAGATGATTTGATGATGGAATTTAAAATGGAATGAGCTTCAACACTGTGGAACCACAGCCTGACTGAACTCTGCTCGTACTGAAAAAAAAGCAGGGTTAAGTTTTATCCCTGCTGACCTATATTTTCCTCCACAACTCTATTTTGACTGCACCTCTCTATCCAGTCTCATCTGTTCTGTGCTGGGTGACACTCCGTCTTATGCAACACAAGCTGCAGCTGCTCCAGTGTGACTGATAGTATCAGGCACCGCTGGACACTGGCTGCCATTTTGGATCTGCTGGGTTGCCATTCAGCCACGGGGGGAGATAGATGCCCAAAGATAAACAAGCATGGCGGTTGTTGCTTTAAATATCCCAGCCAAGTAGTACAATTTGGGTACTTGGCACGATTATGTGTGCCATGTCAGAGCAGTTACCCAAACGGTCCTGCCTGAGTCAGTGAAGATGCTCATGGCTTATCCTGGAGGTTCACTCGTCCTTGTTCAATGTCTGGTTTTAAATGTCGAGGTCATGGCCTCATGAATGCTTAATAATAGTTACACTCCATTGTCCACTGCATGCTGAGGGAGCAAACAATGAAACCATTACCTGTTCCTTAAAGATTCAGCATCAAGCAGATCAGATTGAGTAGAGCTGAAATGTAGTTTAGATCTACACAGGAGCACGTCCTCCTCCTCACAGACAGCTGTGTTGCTTTGGAGTAGGTCTGGACGATTAATCAAATTTAAACTGACATTACAATTTAATAGAATGCAAATATCAAATTGCAAAGGTGGAAATAAAGTTTCATGTACACAGACACAACCTTACATGACATGCAGTAGGTGGCAGTCATGCACCTTTCAGCTGGTTTGGCAACGGCCAAAAATCTTTGAAGAAGAACAAGATGTGCGAGTGGGGGCTGAAGAAAACAGCTTCAGCCATGCTAAGTTTTGATTTGTGTTGTTTTTGTTGACATCTTTAAAAATGACCTGTCAAAAATGAACTGTGGCCCGCTTTTGTCATACATCACAGAAGCTTCTTGTGCTTGATGTGACCTACTAAGTTTAGTAAAGGTGTGATCAGAGAACATTTCAAATCAGAGCCCTACGGCTGAATATGGGCAGATGTGCTCATTTCTACACACTGTTCCTGTGGAATGTTTGTCATTGTGATAGAAAACATTGATCCAGTGTTTTGTCTGGGCTGTTTGAAACTTTGTTTGAAAAAACCTTTCTTATTACAGTCATTAAAAATGTTATGATGTAAAATAGTATTTATCTTTGTAAGATATCAGGATGGAGCTTTCTACCAAATATTACTTTATTTTCAGAATGTTAAAAAAAAAATACAGTGATGTGTTGAGGCTGCTGGGTGCTGTTCGCCAACCTTCTAAAGTGTTTTTTTTAGCACAGATGAGAAGCAGATCATGTCAGGTTTACACATGTATTTAGCCCCTTAAGTGACAGAAATAGACCTTTTTTCTTTCTTTTTTTCTTTTTACAACAGGAATAAACTAAAAAGAGCCTTAAAGCTCCTGTCAGGAAGTTATCAGGGAAGTGAAAAAAAAAAAAAAAAAAAAAAAAAATCCAAGAATGCTGGTTTGAGTCATTCTTAATCTTTTGTAAAATTTCTTATGAAATAAAGAAGGAAGTATTATGAGATTTGCTAAGATTATAATTACTTCAAATGTGATCAACTGTTGTATCCACAGGGGATGCCCAAATTCACACAAACCTAGACTCCCTTACCCGTCAGATTTAGCTCCTGAAGTGCACTGATAGGTGTGTCAGGAGGTAAATAAGCAGGTAGGTAAACAGCAGTGTGAAGAGCAGATAAGAGGAAGTGACAGTTAGCCGGGCCTGACTCAGCTTTCGGGCCTGTTTTGGTAACCCAGACACTCTCCTCAGACAGTCAGACTGCATGCAGGAGCTCTTTGGTGACAGCCGGCTGGAGGAAGGGCTGTGGGTGGTGCCACCACAGATCGACTGTGGCATGCTGTGTGCAATTGTACAAACGCAGACGTGCTGACACGCAGAGTGCCAAACAGAGAGAGCAGGGCAGGCCATAATTTATTGTTCTCTGTCAGCAGGAGAGATGAACAGAGGAGGCACTTTTTGTTTGTTGTTGTTGATTTGATTTGATTGATTTGATGGCTCTCTGTGTTTGATACTCCTCCTGTGTTGATGTTTTTATCTCAGATATGCGTCTCTCTTGTGTCTTTGTGCACAAATGCTGCACACCTTGTTTGTTTGTGTCTTGGATGTCGTAGGTCCTTTGGCACTTCTGCATGTTTTTAAATCTATCTGTATTTGGACTGTGTGTGTTCTGCAGCTGTGCATGCTTGCATGCATCTCTTTTTGGGTTTTTTTTGGACAAAGCTGGAGAAGCAGGTCAACTGCCCATCTTTTGGCTTTCTTTTAATCTGGTTTGATCACCATGAACGGTGCGACACAGCTCACCTGAAAAAAATACTCAAAGAGGAATGTAAACATATGGAAAAAGCACCAAGTAAAAGAAACAAATGGCTGCCATGTTTATGACTTATTAAAAGCCATTAATTTTTTTATTTTTTTGTGATATTATTCCTGTTTTTTTCAGATGACTCACTGATCTATCTTGTTTGTTATTAAACACATGGAGAGATCTTTACAGAAAGGGTCCCAGTCTCATTTGCACTATCATTAGCATTAAGCCCATTAAATTACTTGCTAATGATTTAACATTACACACCTGATCCACAGTTGATGGCAGTAAGAAATTAACCAACACTACCACAAAGAGGCTGCACGAGAGAAGAGGCTCTATGAGTAGTTTAGGTTTACACAAAAAAGGGGAATATGTTTTTGTATTTTGGTGCTAAAAAAACTTAACTGCTCTCAGGAGACTTCAGTGGAATAAGATAAAATCAACATTTGAAAACAATTCTGCAGAATAGTGTAGCAACTATGTTTTTCTCATGCATGTCATTATCAGAGCTGTGTGTGGTCCTGGTGACAGATGATGTGCTTACATCCTTCTGTACATGTGTGTGTACATGTGTGTGTACACGTGTGTGTCTGATGTGAACTGTATGAAGTGCAGCGATGCTGCCTTCAGGTGTCACACAGCATCAACTCCTTCAGCCAGTACATGCTGCCCCCTGCCTGCTCCAGCCTGAACCAGCATGTGTGCTATTAACAGACACTCCCAGGCCAACACACACACAAACTGACACACACATGGCCTGTTCAGGGACTTTATTTGGGTTTGGGTGAGTGGTCTCCGTTAAAGTCTAGTTTCAGCCAGTCGTACTTTCTTTAAGCCATCACGGTACACTTTGATTTCTTTCTCTCCAAGCTGTCAGACCTCAGAGGAGCAGTAATGTGTTTGTTTCTGTGTGTGTGTGTGTGTGTGTGTGTGTGTGTGTGTGTGTGTGTGTGTAGACTCGGGTACTGCATTGGAGAATGGAGAGCAAGAAGCTCATGGGGTGCAAAAACCTGGTAAGACTTTCCATTGTTCCCTCAGTCTGCTCCGGCCGCCTGGTCACTTTCATCCACAGCCTTCAAGTCTTTTTCTCTCTTCTTTCGACCTTGTTTACTTCCTTTTTGTCATTCAGTTCACTTTGACTGTGTGTGTGAGTGTGTGTATGTGTGTGTGTGTGTGTGTGTGTGTGTTTGCTATCAGCAGCCTTGCAGAGCAGGATATGAGCTGCTCTCAAGCATCTATTTAGTGTCTTCTTAAGCACATGGCTGCTGCTGCTCTTTATTTCACCCAGGGTGTAAATGTAAGCACCTGGAAGTATAAGGCACAGAGAAATAAGTAAGAATGCTCTGAAGCTTCTAACTTCTTTGAGAGTTAAGAGACTATATGAACATATAACCCTCTAAAGAGGCTTTAAATCAAATGAAAGAGCTGGCAGTGGGTGGTTTTATTCTCTATATGTGTGTATAATCTGTAGGAGCAGAAAGCTTTGACAGATGAATGGAGGATGCGCCACAGATAGCCACACCAAAATTAATACCACTACAGAGAGAGAAGTGTTGTTTTTAACCAAAAAATATTATCAAGTACATTTTTGGAAGACTTTTTGGTTTGTTTTGCAGATTTTGAGTGTCTTTGAAAACCAGCTACATCTGCGGTTAATCACCAAACTTCTGGACTGGTTCTCGGGTCAGTGTCCCAATGAAGGGGATGAGCTGCTCTGTGGTTGATTAACTTACTGTTGACTAGTGCTGTCACTCTTTGTTCCAGTTTTAAACATTTGTTTGAAAATGAGGTGAAAAGTTCATGTTGGAACTCTGATTATCCCTTCAAAATGTTGAAAGCCTACATGTTGGAGACTCCTCTGTTTGCAGACAGCAACCTGCTGCTTTGGTGGAGAGACATGAGGTGTGACAGGTACCCCCAACTCTTAAAGGTGGCCCGCACATACCTGCGTGCTCCAGGAAGGTCTGTGAGCCACACTTGATCCTGATCAAGTTGACAGACTTGTGTTTCTGGTAAATAACATCAGAAATAAAGACAGGCTGTTTGATTAAATGTTTCACCTTGATGTGTTTTTACTTCAAAGCTGTCAGACCTCTCTTCAGTAAGCCTGGTTTATGCTTGATCCATCTCTGTGAGGTCCATGCGTCTCCTGCAGATGAAAAGGAGCCCCTCATGTCCAAACAACGAAAGAAACGGAAACAAAAATCCACAGTCACCAGATCTCAATCCAATAGAGCACCTTTGGGATGTGGTTGAAAGGGAGATTCACATCATGGATGTGCAGCCGACAAATCTGCAGCAACTGCGTGATGCTATCATGTCAGATTATCCATTTGAACAAACTAACGACATGTGCAATGTCAAATGGGCGCCCTGATCAGACAGATTGCACTCCTCTGAACAGAGTGACTAACCACTCAGTAACACTCAATACGGTTACATGCAGTTTCAGAAATCTGGCTATGAGCTTAGTGAGTGCAACATCAGACTATTAAATTACATGTAAACAGCTCAGCCGGGCTGAATAAGGACTCAGCGTAGCTCGTTTGACACATGTAGATAATGTTGTAATCGAGCGGCGGTTGGATTCGGTGGGACTCGGCAGGTCTCAGTAATCCTCAGCGGTCTGCTGGATGTGACTATACAATCCAGCTAAGAACTTAGCCAGGCTGCTTTGTGCATGTAAACGTACTGACTGAGGCTTTCTCAGACAAGCCAGTTGCACTCAGCTGTCCTTCTGTTGCTCCTGAATGAATTGCTGAAGTGTTATCTGATATTGAAGACAATTAGCCACAGAGAGGAGATGCAGTCTTGAGGGGAATATTTGTCTTAATGAAGTGCGCCTCAGTTTCCCCTCCAGCCCTCCACTTAAACTGAAACGGACTGAGGGAGGACTCAGTCTGATTCTTGTGTTGTGTCAGTGTGTCTGTGTCTGTGTCTGTGTCTGTGTCTGTGTCTGTGTGAGTGTGAGTGTGTTATAGATTTTGGAAAACATTCCATCATATATTTTCCAGTTCTCTGTCTCCCCATCATCTCTCATCCTCTTCATCCTCATGTACTGCTGCTGTTCACTTCACTTTTCCCTGCCAGTCTTTCCGTATGAATCTGCAGAGCTGCTGTGCATGTCATTAGCATGGAAAGAGCTTTGCATGGGGGTGGACAGAAAAAAGTATATGAGAGGCCTTCTACTCTGAAAGCATGATATTCCCACATCTGCATGGATGGATAATGTAACGTGTTAAAATGTTTCTGTGAAACATTGAAAAACTGTAGACAGTAAATAAATCTAATGGAGTTTGTAGATGTAGCAGAACAAAATATTATAACTCAAATTCAGTTTTAGTGGCACAAATCTCAGCCCATGGAGAGAGGACTACAAAGTAAAAGCAAATATGGCTACATTGAGTAAAAAATAGTGCAAACAGACGTGATGAAAACATAAGGTGGTGGAATCTGAGCGACGAAGCAGAAAAAAGTCAGTCATGTACAGACCTGATTCATGGATATCTGCTCACTCTGATTTCAACTTCAGCATTTGGAGAAATGTTCAGTTTGATGAGTAATAAGAGGTATGTTAGCTACAGCGTCAACTGTGACCGTTGATGGAGCTCAAACACACAGTCTTCAACAGATTAAATCATTCATGAATCAATAAATTGATTAGTACATCAGTATTTGGTGTAAAAAAACTTTGATAGTTTACACTAGTTCACATATTTCCTCACATTTTGTTCCTTGTTCATTTACAGCCTGCAGTATGAGCTGCATTAAAGCACACTGTGGTGCTGGATTACGTTAACTGTGTTTAAAACATGAACTGAGATAACAGATGGTCTGTTTGAGATGGAGGTGCTGAAGGCATTTATAAGCTGTCTGTTCTTCGTGGTGTAGCTGACACTGTAACTACTCCGGCTCTGTCTGTCTTGTCTCCAGCTTTCTTTCTACTACTCCTTCAAAATAAAAGCACTATTGTTTTCTTAGGAATTAAACTGGGTTAATCAGAGTGACAGATGATACAGGTGCATTGTGGGAAGGATGCAGCTGTCAAACCTGCCCACTGCCATATTTCATGATCCGTAGAGATGACTAGGAGCCTTGGTGGGATGGGTGCTGGTGACAGTGGGAGGAGTGATCAGACGTCTGTTCTGGCATGTTCACTGCTGAGCTCATGGTCTGTTTGCATGGCATGGCACGGCTTTTGCTCAGTGCGTTTGTGTGATGCATGTATGAATAGCTCATAGAGAGAAATACTGTTTGGATTCAGCTTGAAGCTTTGGTTAACCTCTCTCTACTTTCCTACAGTAATGAGCACAGTTAGGGGGGGGAACAGTTTGGGTCTACTTCAGCAGACACAGCATCTGGCCTGATTGGGCTGCGTAGGATTCATTCATCATTGTTTTCCAGCAGTCCCCAGGGACAGGACACAGGCGGTATAAGTAGTAACTGGGTCAGAATTGAGAGCAAAGGCTGAATCCTGACAGTGTAAATGCAGACGTTAGAGTGTTCTGTATGAATGGAGATGCTGCATGTGACCTCCAGAGCATGCTGCTTCAGCACGGCACGTTAATGAAGCAAACAGTGAAATGCTTTAGCAAATATTTCACCAACAGAAGGAAGTCAGCAGCATTAAGATGATTCTGAGCACATTTAATATAATAAAGCTGCTGTTTGAAATGTTGGTGTAGTATTTGACTGTTTAAAGATAGGTTGCAGTTGATTTTGTGACAGCTTGACTAACCTGCTTTCTTCCTTTCCCCCCTTTATTTCTCCCTCTTTTTTTAAATTTCTCATTGTTTTTCTACATTTATTCTCTTATTTACAATTTATGTCTCTTTTACCATCAATCTTTATTGAAATAAAAACATTTCTTTATCTTTTTTTTATTCTACTCTTAATTTCTCCCTCCCTCTTTTTGATTCATTTGTTTCACTCCTCTTCGCCCCCCATTATTCTCTTCTCTCCCTCTTTTCCCAATCCCCGTTCTTCAGAGGACTAGAACCTGCCTCCGTCGCCATGCCGACTGTCAGTCAGCTGTGCTCCCGCTTCTGTGCACCTCTTCCCTCTCGCTGTGAAACACACACATGCACACATACACACATTATTTAGCCTCTGTGTGACTTCTTTGATCAAGCATGAAGGAGAAAGTCTGGATTTGTGGACAATTTACTGGATTACTGTCTCTCTCTCTCACATTCACATAGACACAGCTAAACACATTCTTATACACACACACACACACACACACACACACAGACACACACACACACACACACACACACACACATACACCCCTGCCATGCTGTCCAGCACACAGTGTTCTTTCACATTATGCATTGGCACACTGTGACTCTCTCCACTAGGCAAACTGGTCTGTTTTTGGGGCATGCACACATGTCTAATTTTGGGTTCTTTTTCCACTGAGTTTGAGTTGATTTAACGAACGTTTTAGGACAAGAACATTTCATCAAATATACACAAACTCAGTAGTAGTCTCCTGTTACACACACAAACATTTGATCATCTTGTCTCAGTTTGACACAATAGCAGTCTGTTGGTTCAAAAATTCACATCTTCACACATTTGCACACTCAGATTAACAGCATCTTGGAGCCAGCTCTGATTGGTCTGTCTGACTGACTCAAACCGAGTCCTGAGTGCTAAAGACTGGACTCAGCCACACAGAAACCAACACACACACACACGTACACACACACACACACACACACACACACACACACACACACACACACACACACACACACACACACAAACACACACTTTTCTTCACAAAGACAAACATGATTTAAATCTTGTAATGAAATGTATAGATCACAGAAGTCTCCCTTAAGAATTGCTGGAACCCTGGCGTGGGCTTTGCACTATTTGAAATCAAACCAAATAGAGATGATACGACATAAAGCCAGAGCTGCCCTGACAATCAGTGCTTCCTTCTTTAGCTTCACTGTGATGTGCAGTAACAGCTTTGATCTCTTTGACAGATAGCTGTGGTTTTTCCATGACTAACTCCATGTTTGCTGTCTCTGTTTTTTTTTTTTACCTTGTTTATTTTTCAGTCATAAATTTCCCAAATTACTAAACAACTCAGATTTCTACAGTTGGGAGCAAAATTATTCAACCCCCCACACACCCTAGGTATGTTTAGCTAGGTCAGAGCATTACAATTCCCTGATCACACAAACCTGGAAGCATATGAATACTGTTAATTTATTGCAACCTAAGTCTCCTAACATCTCTTCAGATCTCATGACTTAAAACAGCTTAAAAGTAATATGTTTTGCCTGAAACCCCAACACACCAGGGGGGTTGAATAATTTTGCTCCCAACTGTACTTAATAACTCAACTTATGAACAACTTTACTTGTTAAGACTCTGAATAACTGATGATGGCGACTGAATGCACAGGCAAATCTTATCTTAATTGTTTTCTACAGTGATATTTATTCCAGTGTTGTTTTGCATAAAAAATGCTCCTGCTTTCACACTCAAACCTCTCTTAGGAACCACTCTTCCTCCAAAGAAACAGTCCCAAGAAGTCTCTTCTTTGAAATTTAACCTTTGAATCATTTCTTAACATTTTATTGGCAACTTTTTTCATCCAGGGAGGAAACTGAGTTATTTTAGGAAGAAATTTCTACAAACTGTTCAGTTTAGATAATCAGTAACTGGAGACAAGTGAATATCCTCTGGCTTGTGTCCAGTCATTTTCATTGGCCTGACACAGTGAAATTAACCCCAGTGTAAGCCATGTGACTCATATATACACAACACCTCTTCCATCTATTTTAGCACTAAGCAGACGCACAAAGTGTTGCACCCCTTTCTCTATCACATAATGCACTCGTCTCACTGTTCATGGCTGCTAATGGAGATCAGTGGAGACCTGCACAGAGGGGTTAAAGGGGTCAGAGGTCAATCTTAGCGGCAGACAGCTCAGCACATTCCTTCCTGCAGTGTATTGTTGTTCCAGTTGTGGGCTTTTCTTTTTAGATGCTTGAACTCATCCTGTTTGTGTCACAGAGTTTTAGATCTTTGTCCTTTTTATAGACATGCCTCTCTGTGTTGTTTGTCTGCACCTTGTGCTAATAAATTGAAATATAACACACACTCACCCGACTGTTGGCTTCCTCCTTTTAACACACCTCAACTAATAACACACTAGCTTGTATCTCACTACTGATTTTCCAGCCTCTTGGTTTTCTTTCTACTCCTGTTCCTTTTTTCTCAGATATTCCTTCACCCGAGCAGCTTTCTGTAAGAGCTGCGCTCTCTCATCCTGGCTGTGACCCTGCAGACATCATTTTTTCACAGGGTAAAGCTCAGAGATTAGTGTGTGCTGCAGGGAAATGATTTCCTATTGCTTCTGGGAAATGTGCCTTTCATGGTAACAGAGCATATTTCTCTAGAACTGTTTGCTTTAATAGAGAGAGTCAAAAAGTGAAAAATATCTTGACCTTCTGGCACTGGCTTAAAGATACAGGTAGGCTAGGACAAAGATGGAATCCATCCTTTTTAGGATCAGGTCAGGTCAGGTATCAGTGTATTAAAGCTTCTTTTTGAAAACCAGCAGCAGACATATTTCAGCTTTCAAACAACAAGACAGTTTTCTTTTTAAGGCACAAAGAGGTGAGCATGACAGCAGCTCATTTGCCCTTTTTTTTTCTGATCGATCCCCTCCGAGGCACTTTGAAGCACTTTACTTTTGGCTATGACATCGCTGATAGACAGCTTTCATTACTTAAAGAAGGAACAAGGGCTGAACAATGAATCAAATTTAAACTGAAATCACAGCGTAATAAAATGCAATTTTCAAATCACAAAGGCTGCAGTAAAAAAAAAAAAAGACGTGCGAGTGGGGGCTGACGAAAACAATTTCAGCCACACTAAGTTTTGATTTGTTGTGTTGTTTTTGTTGACATCTTTAAAAATGACCTCAGCAGAAGAACCGAGAGAGGACACAGAAGAGGCGACTTTGGTGTCAAAGAGGAATAGCATGTCGGTTGTCTGGAGGTATTGTGCAAAACATGCCTGGTTACCAAAGCTACAACAAGGGCCAACACTAAAAGCCTGTTTCAGCATTTAAGAGAGCACCACAAGGCCATGGATGACAACTGCATGACTAAAACCCCGACCACCAAGGACAGAAGTGTTTATAGTTGACAGGATCCTTTGTTGTGTTGGTCAGACTATAGAATGATTTATTGCTTGAGTTATGTGGATAATACAAAGGATAACACCCCCCCAGAAAAAAAAATGCAATATTAAAATGCAATTAAATTTCAACTTCAAAATAAATTAAGTGTCATAGGAATAGAACAAATAACAAGATCTGAAGTCTAACTATCAGGTCAGATATCATGTTCTTTATTCTGTGAATGGAGCCGGTTTGACCTTGACCTTGAACCTTTGTTGAACTTAGTTAAGTGGTGTAGGGAGTGTCAGATGGTGCTTCTTTAAATGACAGATGATGCATTTAAAATGTTGATAGCAGGTATAAAAAATAATCTTCAAACTCAGTCTGAAGAAACTAAGAAATGCAGGAACAAAGAGGTCAGTAACTGCTGTCATCATGCGGGGACAACTCTGAGTGTCTTCAGAGACTTATTATGAGCCACATCCACCTGATAGAGCCAGAAAAGTGTCTTATTTGAAGATTTTAAAAGACAAAAAAATGCTTGATTTACTCAGGAAGAGTGAAAAAAAATCTGCCAGTGAGGTAAGTTTGTTATGTAAAAAAATATTCTTATTTCAATAAAGTTGATGAGTATTTTTTTATTACCCCATTGGCAGATTATTTTTTTTTACTTTTTACAAAGGTCAATTAAAAAAAAATCCATTCTATACACTTTTACTCAAAATAGGATGTAAGCACTTTTGGATTTCATTTTTTTGCAGTCTATGTAAGGGTATGTTAAGGTAGCACTATGTGCTAACATTGCCCTCCTCATCCTCGGTCCTGTTGGCATTAAAGTATGACTAAATCTTTAGTCTATTAGACTGTCTGGTTTATCTTAGTAGCATGCTAACAGTAGCTTATTATTACCAAGCAAAGAGCACAGCTGAGGCTGAAAAAGTAAGCATCATTAAGGTCAGAAAAGAAAGTAGAAACCCTGATGCTAATAATTCCTAAACAGTAATCATAAAGCATCATATCCATACACAACATATTAAGATTTCTTGTAACACCTTGATGAGCTGGTATCTTGAAACTACCCTCCTCCATGGTGTAACCTCCAGGGACCCAGCTGACCTGTGGGATCCTCTATGTCAGCAGACTGTGAATGCGTGGGAGTCTATATATGGGCAGCCTGTCCTACTTACAGTAAGAGGGCTGCACAGCAGTGGATGTTGGAAGCTGAAATGAACAATCATGTTTCCTCATGAGTGTGCAGTCTGAAAACAATCTTAAATGCTTGATCAGAACCTTTAGAGAACATCAAGTTTAACAGCTGTTCACTCATCCTATAAGACTGTCAGAAGGCTGAGTGACAAATGGTTTGAAAGAGAACAGGAATGAGGAGAGAAAACAGATCAGAGACCTGAGAAGTGTTGTACATAATGCATAGCTGGAGCTGTAAAGTGGTACAGAACATAATGTGCATCTGCCCACACACAGTGAAGACATACATCTTCTGAGCAGCCTTGAACTCCTGCTGGTCCAGCAGCAGGCTTTATACATAATTAATCCTCTCTAGTGTTACATCATGGCCCCCATTAGAAAGAAAAACGTTTAGAGTGCTAAGCATGACCACAGCTCTGGTCCACTCCATTACATGTCAGAAACTATCAAACTGATTGTTGAGGAACCTTCTGCATCTCAACAGAGCCTGTTTACATGCAGGTCCTTCTCAAAAAAGTAGCATATTGTGATAAAGTTCATTATTTTCTGTAATGTACTGATAAACATTAGTCTTTCATATATTTTAGATTCATTACACACAACTGAAGTAGTTCAAGCCTTTTATTGTTTTAATATTGATGATTTTGGCAAAATAGTAAAGAAAAACCAAAAATCCCTGTCTCAAAAAATTAGCATATTTCATCCGACCAATAAAAGAAAAGTGTTTCTAAGACAAAAAAAAAGTCAACCTTCACATAATTGTGTTCAGTTATGCACTCAATACTTGGTCGGGAATCCTTTTGCAGAAATGACTGCTTCAATGCGGCGTGGCATGGAGGCAATCAGCCTGTGACACGGCTGAGGTGTTATGGAGGTCCAGGATGTTTCGATAGCGGCCTTAAGCTCATCCACAGTGTTGGGTCTGGTGACTCTTAACTTCCTCTTCACAATATCCCACAGATTCTCTATGGGGTTCAGGTCAGGAGAGTTGGCAGGCCAATTGAGCACAGTAATACCATGGTCAGTAAACCATTTACCAGTGGTTTTGGCACTGTGAGCAGGTGCCAGGTCGTGCTGAAAAATGAAATCTTCATCTCCATAAAGCTTTTCAGCAGATGGATGTATGAAGTGCTCCAAAATCTCCTGATAGCCAGCTGCATTGACCTTGCCCTTGATAAAACACAGTGGACCACCACCAGCAGCTGACATGGCACCCCAGACCATCACTGACTGTGGGTACTTGACACTGGACTTCAGGCATTGTGGCATTTCCTTCTCCCCAAGCTTCCTCCAGACTCTGGCACCTTGATTTCCGAATGACATGCAAAATTTGCTTTCATCCGAAAAAAGTACTTTGGACCACTGAGCAACAGTCCAGTGCTGCTTCTCTGTAGCCCAGGTCAGGCGCTTCTGCCGCTGTTTCTGGTTCAAAAGTGGCTTGACCTGGGGAATGCGGCACCTGTAGCCCATTTCCTGCACACGCCTGTGCACGGTGGCTCTGGATGTTTCTACTCCAGACTCAGCCCACCGCTTCCGCAGGTCCCCCAAGGTCTGGAATCGGCCCTTCTCCACAATCTTCCTCAGGGTCTGGTCACCTCTTCTGGTTGTGCAGCATTTTCTGCCACACTTTTTCCTTCCCACAGACTTCCTACTGAGGTGCCTTGATGCAGCACTCTGGGAACAGCCTATTCACTGAGAAATTTCTTTTTGTGTCTTACCCTCTTGCTTGAGGGTGTCAATGATGGCCTTCTGGACAGCAGTCAGGTCGGCAGTCTTACCCATTGCGGTTTTGAGTAATGAACCAGGCTGGGAGTTTTTAAAAGCCTCAGGAATCTTTTGCAGGTGTTTCGAGTTAATTCGTTGATGCAGATGATTAGGTTAATTGCTCGTTTAGAGTACCTCTTCATGATATGCTAATTTTTTGAGACAGGGATTTTTGGTTTTTCTTTACTTTTTTTGCCAAAATCATCAATATTAAAACAATAAAAGGCTTGAACTACTTCAGTTGTGTGTAATGAATCTAAAATATATGAAATTCTAATGTTTATCAGTACATTACAGAAAATAATGAACTTTATCACAATATGCTAATTTTTTGAGAAGGACCTGTATTGTGATCTCTGAAATCCCTGATGTTCACATATCTAACTGAATATTTGGCAGAATCTTATGCTCTGTTACTAAACCCTCTTCTTCTTCTTCTCTTCTTCTCCACTGCTGAGTGGCAACCACACATTGCTGAACCCTTTGGGTTCAGCAATGTGTGGTTTCTGTGCAGCTGTGTATCTAGATCCATCTGTTTATACCACCTGCCAGTTACCTGTATATGAGCTCAGCCTTCAGCTCAGAGTTGATAGTTGTGAGCTACAAACAGACCCGCTGCCAGCGACCAATTCTCCCAGACTTGACCACCTCAAGTGGTCAGTTGTTGTCTTCAGTTTTAGTCACGTCAGTCAAACCAGCATTCTGCATGGTTTGTTTACCCATTAGCAAACCACATTTCTCTGTAAATGCATGACATTTACCTGGTGTTGCAGAAAAGCTGTTGACAGGTGATACTACCTGACCTGTTCACCTCACTATGTATTGAGCATGCTGTCTGTAGGGAAGTGCTTATTTTCCTGCCATCTCCAAGGTGAAAGACCATGTCACAGTTGTATATGTCTCTAAACTTTGTGTCAGTATACTGGTCTCACAGTTTTAAAGGACTTAAGCAGACTTTTCAGATGACAAAAATGACAATGGTATGTCATTTCTGTTTTCCAGAGTAAAGTTATAGTGTTACCACCTTGCAGTACTCGACCCTCTTTACTTTATTTACTCATGTGAGTGCTCATTATAAAAAAATAAATTTAGGGAGCTATTGGGCTTAAAAATACACAATTGTCCTTCCCAGATAATGTCTGGGCTTAAAATTGAAAAACAAAATATGCTAAACATGTCATAAACTTTAATAAAAGCTTTAACTATGTACTGAGGCATACTTTTGTTGACATTTGCTATGATACCCACAAATAGAGTCACAAAACTAAGCTTATTCATATATTTATCCAAAAAATACTCTTGTCCAGATTTTTGGATTTCCAAATGTCCTTCCTGGATAACACGCATAAAGTGCCTATGTATTACCATATATGAATTTGGATAGTCCTGAGAAAGGCTACTAAATAATTCAACAGCCTCTGAAGGAACCCCAAAACATATCACAAGCTCTGTAAGTCCCTCATAAAACGATGATATTTGACCTTTGTGGTCACTGGTGCACTATGTCATCAAATCATGTGTCCTACGGGATAACACTGATAACGCATTTATAAAGTTAATGAATTTACACAGTAATAATTTACACAGTAGGCCTAGTTTGTGCCTGATTATAAAGGAAAAATAGTAATTTTGTCCTCCCTGGATACCAAAGATCCTGTTACCCAGGACATGTCCTCTGCTATCTAGAGTGGACATGTTGATCACTACTGATTTATATTAGTATCTGTAGCATTTTAGGCATTGACTTGATATGTTTATGTCATATTAATAACAATGTTGCGTATTTTTGATCATTTATGCTATAATATGCAAAAGCCTGCAGAGCTAGTTCAGGGAAGTAAGATATTTCAGGTTCAGGTTTTGCCCTTCTAGATCCCACTGTCTAATAAAGAGAGGGACAGACTTTTCAAGGCCTTGAAAGAAGCTCACCCACAAGCGAGGGCTGAGTATGTATAAATGCTAGTATATAGTATATAAAAAGAGAGCATGGTATTGTGATTTTGTAATGAAATGAAAAGGCAGATCAGTTTAAAAAAATGTTTTTAAAAGTTTTTGATACACACTTAAACAAAATTTTAAGAAAAATCAAAATTGTAAGAATTTACATTTTAGACTATTGGGCCTTAAAAATATTCTAAGTGTAGTTTAGAACTCAGAGCAGGGCCCTCAGTCATGAAGGACGCCCCCTGCAACATCTCCACATAGCCAGGCGCCGTTTGATGCCTCTGAACAACCTAAAGTTCCATTGGTCCATTGAGGGAAACAGCAGCCCAGATCATGATGGCGCCCCCTCCACTGTGCCGCCTAGAAAACATCTCCAGTGGGATCTCCTCGTCATGTCAGGAACGTTGAAGCCATCAGGACCATTAAGGGGACACTTTTTCTCCTCAGAGAATCAAACTTTCTTCCTCCTTTCAGTGTCCCATGTTTGCTGCTCTCTTCAATGTCCAAAAGGGTCATTTTGTGGCGTTGAAGGAGACGAGGTCTTTGAAGAGGTTTTTCTTCTTAAAGCTCTTCTCTCTCAGACGCCGTCTGATGGTTATTGGGCTGCAGGCGGCTCCAGTAAGGGCCTTCATTTGGGTCCAGGATTATCCTGTGTCTTGAGGGACAGCCAATCAGATCCTACGGCTCAGCTTGGAAATGTTTTTGGGTCTACCTCTTGACTTCTTTGATCCATAACCCTCAGGATCATTGAAGAAATTCAAAATGGCCGTCTTACTACTGATGATCAGAGTGGGTTAACAGGACTGTGTTACAGGACAGTTACTGTGATGTTGTCTGTCAGAGTGCTGTACTTCAGCAGCCTTCTGGAAACCTACTGAACTATGAGTGTCACAACCTCACTCTGTGTGTTTGTAGACTCCTCCTTCTTTCTGGAGTGGAACCATCTCTTGACTCTAACTCTTCATTTTCTGTATTTTAGAACTTTATATGTTCAGATTTGTGGAAAAACCACCAGTTTGTTTCATCCTTGAGAAACCACTGATTTCATTATGTCCCAATGTTTTCATTTGACTGACAGAGCATAACCCCTGACTTTCAGATGAGCTCATCACCCTCTATGTAAAATATGATAGACTCACGCTGCCATCGCGTTTACACTGGAAGAAGTGATTTGGTGGAAATGCTGGATAAATCTCTTTTAAATATTCATGAATCAACTTAAATCCCTGAGCCGGAAGAAAAAAAAAACCCTAATACCTCCTTTGCTGATGTCTTCCATGTAGACAGAAAGCTCCTTCTCATGTGAAGGTGTGTGTTTGTTATTTGTATCCCCATGCACTATGTGAGTGAGAGTGTGTGTTGGCTGCATAAATAGCTCCCTCTTTGCTCTCAGATCAGAATATTCTGGTATGTGTGTGAATATTAAAGCCTCAGATTTGCCTTTGAGCTTTATATGTCAAAACTGCTAGATAGAAAACGTCGACATGGACAACGAGAGATTCTCCTAGTCTTTGCTGCATCCAAAATGTGCACTTGTTCGCTTCATCCGTTTATTTGACAAGTACTGACTGCACAATCCCTGCTGCTAGGAGTTTCAAAATGCCCCTCCTGCTCTGTTCAACAGTGTCATTGTGATCCACGACAGTGAGAATTGCTAGAAAGCAGGACTGCTCAAAATGCAAATGTGAGTGAAAGGATTTTCTGACTACTCACTATATCGCTCAGTTTCTCAATCCTCGCAATAAAGCAAAGCAAACACTGACATGCAGGAGGTCAAGAGAAAGTTATCACAGGACTGAAATAGCAGGACTGCCTCAGTGTTTTTGTTGTCATTCCAGACTGACAAACAGGGCCTTGTTTCAGGCTAGGACAAGGAGGTGAGAAAGATGCCATGTCATAAATTCCTTTATTTGAAAGAAGGGAACTAGACTAGTGCAGCTGGTCTTACATGTTTAATTCGATACCCACAGGTCCCATCAAACAGACGCCTCTTGCAAACAGCATGCTATCACACTAGAGACGTCATAGCCAATACACCATCCACTTCCTCTCACTGCACATTAACCCCTTACATGCTGAACTGGTGCTATCTCTGCATCTGGCATCCAACTGCTCATGCTCCACAGCTTTGTTGCTTTCCCATTACTCTGAATAAAGATGACGGTGGAAATGTTGTAAAACTGCAAAAACTCATACAGATGTTGTTTTTTGGGTCCTTTAGTGTAAACCTGTGGACTGAGACAACATGATCTCAACCCTAACCCTAACCCAGTTGTTTAACAGCAATCCTCCACTAGAGGTTGGTATTTTGACCATCCTACTACTTGAAAATAAAAAGTGAATATTTCTCTGAGGGGGTGGAGCCTGTAAGGAGGGTTCTCCATTGTTTTTTCAAATTAGGCCCTTAACAGGTCAGGGAGGCTGGACGAGGCTGGACGAGGCTGGACATCCAAAAATGCTAGGGCATCCTAGAACCATCCTTTTCTATTCCAGCTCTTACAGCTCATAATGCCCGAGTTAGACATAGAAAACTTTGACCCTCTATAATAAGAGGGAAGTTCCTTACTCACAGAGTCACTGAGGCTTGACGCTCTGCAGTTAGTGAAACCAGAATATGAGGAAATCCCTTAAAACTGTGGCCAAACTACCCATTTCTCAACCTAAGAGACTCTGAGTCTCTGATCTGATCTTATTTCCTCTCCAGATTTATGGAATTGTGATCTCAATTTTGTCACTATTCATTTTTTTTTCAAGCTTATTTTGCAAGTTACTAACAAGTTCACCAACACTGGTTATATTATTGTAAAATATAGTCCTCAAAGAAAAAATAACATCCGTCTGTTTTTCACTTAAGCCAAGAGCACTCGTCAAAGATTCTAATCAGACAGCCATATAGAAATACAAGCATGGCACTTTAGGTTCTGCCCTGTAAAGTACTACTGGTAAACAGACCCAGCTGGAGTCTCCTGATCTTCTTATTTCCTCTCCAGATTCATATTACTTGTTCTCTCTTCCACAGACTCTACCTCTCACACTGAGCCATTACATCAGGTAGAGATATTTCAGGGAGAAAATTAGAACTGACACGGGATTGTAAGGTTACAGCCTTCACAAGCAAAAAGCAAGACCAAGGTCAGAAAAAGTGACCCAATAAAAGTTTCTAGCACACAGTTGCAGGTCAAGGTGGACATAAGAAGGAAGTGACTGATTCAACCTGATTCAAAGTACATGATGAATGCTCTGTCATGGCTGAATCAACAAGACAGTCTTTCCTTACCAGGGAATAGCACTCTGTCCTTTTGGTGAACCGTCACTGTGTGCCTGTGGTACTGTAGCTGCCTGGACTCAGCCAGTCTGTAGTGTCTCTCTCAGACTGAGTAGCCGAGTGTGAGGTGGAGGGAGCAGGGAGAGGCTGGGGTCAGCTGGAGGACAGCTGCAGGATTCTTGCCCATTCTACCAAACAGCTCTGATTAGTCTCTTTGGTAAGGCAAACCAAAGAGCATCATGTAATGGGATCTACAGTAGAATGTCATTACATGAGGAAACTTCAGGTATTACATCCTCTGATTTCTGTCAAACTGACTCACAAACTCCTGTTCTCTTCAATTAACCATCTAAGATAAACTTTTGTCATCAGCCAATGGCTGAGCCAGCTCTTATGAGGAAGCCTCAAAACATGCACTGACAGGGGAAGGGGGGTGGACTGGAAGAGAAAATTGGTTGTGAAAAATAATGTATAATAAAAATACCATGTTTTTACTTTTTTTACTCATTTTTCTATTGTTTAAATGTGATGCAGATGTAAGAAATATTGCAAAAATACTAAGTACTCTAAATACTCTCGCCTTAAGACAGCTGGGATTGGCTCCAGCCACT
This sequence comes from Labroides dimidiatus, assembly GCA_030710495.1. Classification (NCBI taxonomy): domain Eukaryota; kingdom Metazoa; phylum Chordata; class Actinopteri; order Labriformes; family Labridae; genus Labroides; species Labroides dimidiatus. The sequence goes on along the minus strand of CM061161.1, from coordinate 24,993,208 downwards.
GTCTTTATGTTTTCCATCTTTGCAGTTATTGATTTTCAAATGGAATGGGAGTCTTTCTTTGTGTTTACTATCATTGCAGTGCACCTTGTGTAGTATCTGACATTGAGGGGGACAGACCTGCTGCTCTACAGGGTTTACACCACCAGTTTAAAAATATTTAGCCTATGCAAAAGTGCTTAAGTCTGCAGGTCATTAAGTGTTCATGTTAGGCTGGCTGCAGAAAAACCAGAAACCACATACACACCAAGCTAAAAAAGCAGAGTTTAACAGCATTAAAAAATTATAGCCTGGTTAAAAAAAAAAAAAAAAAAAAAACCAAACAAAAAAAAAAACTTGGGTCTGAATCACTGATTTCTCTATCGGCACACACTGTATGGGGGTGAATTTTATCTAACTCAGATTATTACTCAGATTATTTCCACTATGGCCCCTGCCAATGAAAGGCTTCATTACTCTCCATCAGAAACAGATGGGTGACATCAGAGACTACAACCATATATTTTACAGTCTATGTACACCACCTAACATTAAATACAGAGGAGTCAATAGAACACTTCAGGGTTTACAGAAGATCTCATATTTTTATACCCAGCCTGTGTGATTTACTAATGCAGTGGAATCACTGGATGTGGACTTTTCTTGGTGCTCAGTGGTAGAGTCGCCCCACAATCAGAAGGTCGTGGGTTCCATTCCACCTCCTGCAGTCGCATGCTGAAGTGTCCTTGAGCAAGACACTGAACCCCAATTTGCTCCCACTGTTGTTCAGTGGTGTATGAATGTGGTGTGAATGTATTAGATATAACTGATGGTTTCTGCCTTAGCATCAGCCTGCCATCAGTGTATGACTGTGGTGTGATTGGGTGAATGGGGCTAGCAGTGTAAAGTGCTTTGAGTAGTCGGTAAGACTAGAAAAGTACTATATAAGTACTGGTCCATTTACCATTTACATCATAACATGAGTCATCTTAAAAAAGTTTCAGTCAGTTTTGTAACCAGTGTGTCTCAGTGTCTTAATATTTCCAGGACACCTTTCTGTTTCTGCTCTGACACAAGGTAGATTTATAGGATACAACAAGATAAATGAGGAGTGATATTCTTGCTGTCAAACATGTCTTTTAGTATTCCTGCAGCATTTTTCAGATGCTAGAAATGTCATCATAACATCTCACAGACACTGATCCTCCACTGACCCCTGCTACTGAGCTGATCCAGAATCTGCTGCCTGTCCTCTGAACAGCCCTCACAGGGCTCCAGTGTCAAACTTAGCCATGCGTGAGTAGGATAGGGAAAGACTTGTACATGTGTATGTGTGTGTTCATTCCAGGCTATATTTATTTGTTGTGTTCTGTCAGGTCAGCCAAGTGTCCTCCAAGCATGAGGTCTGACTTTCTGGCTGACATCATCATGTGTTTGTTTTTCTTTCTATGATCATGCTTTTATGTGGAGCTGTGTGCATTCACTCTGGTGTATGTTGCTGAATATGCAATTGTTTCTTGCCATTAGAGTTGCTTTGTTTGTGTGTGTGAATGTGTGTGTGTATGTCCTCAGATGCCTCTAAAATGACAGAGTTCATTTGTCAAACTGGTTGCTGATCCAGTCTGTCTGGCCATTATTCGTCCTCAGACTGAGGTCAGCAGCCCCAGCAGCAGAACTTACATAATTTGGAAATTTTGTTGACACTAAAAACAGGATCAGAAATGTAACTGAGTGGCAGAAGTCACACTTTAGCTGTGAGCTTACCAGAGGTCAAGGTTGACTGCTTGTTTCATAAGTAGATAATTTAGGTTGGGTGACATAAGTGATTCCTAATCATGCTCAGTACATTTCTCTTGATGGACTGTCAAGTTTTGCTCAACTATAACACTTGGTGAGAGACAGACCGTAAGTTTCAGAACGCCCTAAAACCACTCATATGGCTGTTACCTTTTTGAACACAATTCAATGTGACCTTACATAATATGGCCATTTACTGCAACATTAATTCTCATCGTTGATATTCCACATTCAACAACAGACAAGTGTCCTCAGTGACCCCAAGACTGAACCATTTTTAAAACATAATGGCAAAATCTTGGTTTATATCATCAAAAATCAATTACATTGGATTCATAGAAATAACAAACCTCTGACTGTTAGTGTGCCTTTTGTGAAAAAAATCACTTGACTTGATTTGATTTGTATTTTCCGGACTATAAGTTGTTCCAGAGTATAAATCACACAAGGCAAAAAATGTATCATGAAGACGAAAAAAAAAAAAAAAGTCACACTGAACTATAAGTCTCATTTATTTGAAATGATTTGGTATATGTAGTGTTTCTAGAGAGATTTATTTACAACGTATAACTTTAATAAGTACAAACCGGATTCTAAAAAGGAAAAATGGGGAAACTATACAAATTGTTCATAAAAACTGATTGCAATGATGTGGAAGTGCCAAATTTGAATATTTAAGTCAAAATAGAACATGACAGATCAAAAGTTTAAACTGAGAAAATGTATCATTTTAAGGGACAAATATGCTCAATTTAAATTCTATGGTGTCAACAAATCTCAAAAAAGTATGGATAAGGCCATTTTCACCACTGTGAGGCATCCCCTCTTTTCAGAGGGCCCAATGCCAGAAAATCAGAAGGGCCATTAGTCAGAAAATTAGTTTGGATTCAAGAATATCAGCTAAATCAAAATGGATTATCAGACTGATGGACCTTTGGATTTTCAGACTAACGGGGCTTCAGAGATATTTTTTTATGGAGCTGAAAAATTAACATTTTCAGACTATTGCCAAGCACCATTTTAGATATTACAGTTAACTTTATGAATAAAAAAAGCAGACTTAAAGACAAATGAAGTCAGTGTTACAACTTTGACTTAAAGCATTTTGTGGCTTTTTGGAAATGGCAATCTCAGAGTGATGGAAAAGAACATTTTGGTAAATCAGGATTTTATTTTGATTAATGCTTTCAACAGAAATATGACCACAAAACTTCTTTACACGCACATATCATAAAGGCATTGTAAAGGCACTGACATAGTCCAGACCAGAGGTTTCCGAACTTTTCCTCCCCTCAACTTTACAGCCTGCGACAGTCAAAATAGACTGTGCTAGGGACTGGTGACCCCCGCCACGGGAATGCACTCATTGGCCAATCCAAAAAACAGACAAACACAAACAAAACGCAAAAGGCATAAGTTACTTATGACTTCTTTAAGCATGTACTGATGTTTTTCCTAAATTAATCTGCCTCCACTGATACTGTCATTTTCCTTGCTAAGTCACCTCAGTCTTCAACAAGGAATATTAAAAATCAACCAAACATTATCTGTTTTCATGTTTTGATATAAAAACACAAATCTCCATTTTAACACGTCTTAAACCCAAGTGCTATTATCTGCTCTGTAGAAAGACAGTTGGTTAAGGTCAGGTAGTCATGATGATGAATGATGACAATAAAAAAAGTCTCCTGTTGGGCTCTCAGTCATATACGGTACTGAAAACTATTCAAGTGACATGTTCCAAAAAGAAACACACACACACAAACACACACACAGTCATGTGCATCACAGTTAGTCCTTCTTTTTCTGTCAAGCTGAGCAGTTCATTGCTGGTACGTTGAGCACAGCGCAGAGAACAACTCAGCATGAAATATTCCCTTGTGGACTGACCTGAACCCCACTAACATTTGTCTGAGCTTGTAGAGGCCTTGAGCATGTTTTTTTACTGAACCAAATATAAAAGAAAACAACCCTAAGCCCTTGATTTTATTAAAAAAAAAAAAAAAAAAAAAAAAAAAAAACAATGTTCATACGAGATAAACACATCACACAGCTACATGAAAATAATATTGTACTGTATAATCTACCCAAAACATGGAAGGAAACATGGAGGCATAGAAGATCAGCAGGAATATTTCCAGAATTATTGAAAAATTCTCCGGCTTCATACAGGGATCTATCAGTGTTAATGCTCCTTCATGTCTTGTCTTATTATGATGGTAGAGCTCATTTTCATTGCAGTCCCATTTTCCCAACAAGTTTTTATTGTACTGAGGATGTGGTTTGCTTTCCTCTTATAGTCATTGAGACTGTAAGAGTCATTAAGAAAGTGTCATCCACTTTCAGCATGATAAAAATGTATAACACAACAAAGCAGTTGATTCATAGAAATTTGGAATGATGTGGAGAGACCGTTACCAATAAGAGGTGGAGCTAACCGAATCCATGGCGGAAAAAACAAAGATCCCAGGATCCCCCAACTGAAGGGATTAAGCCTTTACCATCGGACCTAAAATTCAAACCGCCCACCTGAGTATCTTTCTTTCTATAGAGGGCCAACAACACAGACTGTACATGTCAGTCAATGACCTGTTAGATTTTCAGTGCCTAGATTCAGGACACATGATGTAACGGGAAAGTTAGATGAAAGGTCAGAATGTTAAGTTAAACTAGTTCCAGGAATAGTTAATGGTTAAAAGAAGTTACAAATGGCACCTCTACCTCGTTAAGCCCAGCTTGTTGAAAAGCACAACAAAGAAGGGAGGTCCACACAGTGACAGCTTTTAAAATAAAGAATTGATTTATTAAAGTACTTAACAAAGAAAAAACAAGTAATTAAGTCAGCAGTCAGTAGTGTGGTGACGGTGTTGTGAGCCTGTGTATTAACCAAATCTATGTGTCGAAGGCTAAAGGCTAAACTCAACATTAACATCAAACCAAACCAAGGCGGGTGCCTGAAAGGCACCAGCCTTCCAGGAGGGAGAGAGAGAGCCATTTTGGATTCACCCAGCTTTTAAAAGCTCCAAGCAGGTGAAACCAGCCCCTTAATGAGTGTGGGAGAGGAAGGCAGTTCAAGGAGAATCTGAGGGGCCGTCTGCAAACGGGCATCAGTTTGATTCCATGTTGACAAACTATCCAGTATTTCTGAACTGATGACTCATTGCCCCCACCTCTCACTTACTTCTTATATTCACCGCCATCTTCACATGAGCAAAATGCGCGCACTCTGTGTGTCATTCTCTGTGTGTCATTCTCTGTTTTTGGTGGACTTTGTGGCAGCCTCACAGTGCCACCTACAGGCCTGGCATATATACTACAACGGTTTCAGTGGGTTTCGGCGTTTTCGTCTTGACGCCCATATTTCTTGTAAGCGTTCCACATTTACAGAAAACTTTTTTGATACGAGAAAGAATGAAACCGTTTTCGGCTTCTTGTGGATGTATACTGAAGGAGGAAACCAGAGGCAGGAAACAAGAAAACACACCCTGACTCCAAGGCCTGTGGCCATCACAACCTCTTGGATGATCCAAGAGGTAGATGTGCTACCAGGGTGGGAAAATAGTATTTTAACTCATTGGTTGCCAGCTGTTTAGAGCATTTTGACCAAGCTCTCAAGACCCACAGAATATTATGTTCCTGCTGTTCTCCTGAGCTGCGCTCTCAGACAGAAAATGCTGAAGTGTAAAGTGCCGTTTCCACCAAGTGGTTCAGTTTGGTTCGTCTCAGTACGGCACACATTTTGTAGCGTTTCCATTGACTAAAACCGGCACAGGTCCCAAAAAATCTGAACCAGACAGTAAATGCACCTTTACAGACAAACTGCAAAAAAAGTTCCCCTCTTTTCGTTGTGGTCATGACCATTGGGAAGCAATATATACTATTTGCAAAGCTGGCATATGTGTGTTAGCTGCAGATATCTTCAGAACTGCCTTAATTCTTCGTGGCATAGATTCAGCAAAGTACAGGAAACATTCCTCAGAGAGTTTGGTCCATATTGACATGATAGCATCACGCAGTTGCTGCAGATTTGTCGGCGATGCGAAACTTCCGTTCCACCACATCTCAAAGGTGCTCTATTGGATTGAGATCTGGTGACTGTGGATTTGAGTACAGTGAACTCATTGTCATGTGAAGAGATGTAACGCAAAGTGCTTTACAAACCATTAAAAACAATAATCCATCCTTACCCCACAAAACCATATATATATATAGGCTGAGTACTGATGAACCAGCTGAGAAAACATCATCAGAGGAGCTGTCTGCACCAGGGGCAAGGTGTCAGCCACAGCCACAGACCCAGAGGCCCAGAGGAGAGATGTAGCAGACACCCATGTCCACCAGGAACCCATGTGACAGTACCCCGCAACCACAGACAACCACCACCCCCGGTGCAGAGGGTTCCCCTAGAGAAAACACTGGAGGTCCTAAAGATTGATAAAAGGTTAAAAACAATTAAAAGCTTATATATATATATATATATATATATATATATATATATATATATATATATATATATATATATAAATATGTCAGGTTTTCCTGGTCGTGCTGTTCACCCCTCCCTCCTCTCCCATTTGCGACCAACTGAGAAAGTTGGTCACACCAGTGCTACCAGTGGAAAAGTAAGTGTAGAACCCTGTTTCCTAAAATAGTGATTAAGCCATTCCTTCTATGGTTTTCTCAAAAGGAGATGATGTAGTATTAATGTCCATGCATCAAACCACAAAAAAACATCAACATAAAATGTGAACAAAATTTTCAAATGTAGCAGAATTTGGAGAATAAATCTGTTGTAAACTTGAGTCTGGTTGTAGGTTTTTAGGCTGAGCAGTATGATGGCAGCTCTGTTTTTTTTCTGATGGACAACAGCTGCAGTCAAAAAAACTGCAGTTCCTGTTTTTTCTTAATTTGAGCTCACTCTTAAAGCCACAGATGTGCTTTTAAAGCCCAGATAAGCCCAAATGAACTGCTCTTGTTTTATCTACCGTGTAAGTGTTTATTTTCTCCTGAACTCATCTGATCACAGTACCAAGTCTCAAGTTGGGCATAATCAGGGATGATTTCTAGCTATTTGCCAGACACCAGGGTTCTGGACTCAAGTCCAGCTCTGTGTTGGTTTCTGGATCAGCTGTATGTTAGTCATAGACAGCATTCCCACCATCTTTTTGCTTCGTAAAACTGATGGGTGAGTCACAGAAACTACAGCCGTGTTGTACGCACTCTCTAATCCTACCTACCAGGGTTACTTACCTGAGAGATTGATTTAAAACCATGGTCAGTGATAAAGGAGGATGTGTATCTTCTGTAAAACTGTCTCCATGAATTAGTCCCATCATGCTGTTTATAATGTTTCCCAAAAGATGTGTTCTTTGAATGATGGGCTCTTGCCAGACAGCCACCAGCTTTGAGGTAATAAATTTGTGTAGCCTCCCTTCCCCTAAATGCAAAAGCACCTGTGGCCTGTGCCCCAATAAGACTGGGATTTACCCGAGTCAACCAGAGCGCCTCAGTGAGGGGAAGAGATGCACATGGTGAGAGATAAATTAATCGTTTTCATGACACTGCCCTTCACCTCCCTTTGGGAGCTGCTTCGTCTGTTTTCAGCACCTTGGAAAGTGACGTAGCACAGCAGGAAAGCATTACACCAGTTCTTCATGCTCAGTACAGTCAGGTGTTCTCATTTTGACCTGGAGAATGCAGGAAGTCTGCTATGACTTTTGCTTATCCTGTATAATTGTGTTTTTACATCATATGGGGACCTAAAGACGGACTGATGACAACCTTTAAGACGATAAGGAATAATGCTGCTGCAGGAGTGTGTGACCCTGCCTGAGGTGTGTTTTTATGTGTCCTGAGACAGACAATGCACACCCTACCATGGACCCTGTGCGTGTCTGATATATGGAAGAGCTTGTGACTTTGGGTGGCGTCCTGTCTGCTCGCCTCACTGTCACCCTCTGTGAATGCTGCTGGGAGAGGGTTGCCATCGGTGGCTCCCTCCTTCTCTCACTGCTTCTCTCCTCCCCTCTGTTACTTATCTGACTCACTTTCTTCCTCTTTATCATTTTCTTTCCCTTGCTACTTACATCTCTCTTAATTTCTGCACACTTGTCATCTTCCATCATCCTGCTTTTTTCAGCCTCTTTGCTGTTTCTACTAACCCAAATGCATGCCTATATTTTCCCCACTCCTCTTCCATTTTTGTTTCTTCACAAATCTGCCAGTTGGGGTTCTTGCCTTTCTTGTCCAGTCAGGATCTGGACTTGGACAGGAGCTGAAGGCTGACTACAGGAGCAGAGAAGGAGGGAGCTGGCCACTTGAGGTCGAGGAGCGCGAGGGGAGGTGCTTGCTGGCGGGGCCTGAGACCTGAACCAGACAGACAGTGAAACGTCACACCAAACCCAGACTCCCCAACTGGGATTGCATTTTTGTGTGTGTGTCTGTGTTTCGTGATTGTGTGTTTGTGTGTGCGGCTGGGGGTTCACAGTGTTAGTAGCTCAGAGCCAGCTGAGGCTGCAGTGGAGACAGACAGGGACAGAGGCACTGAGCAGTTCATAGCAAACACCACTGAATGTTGAGTTTCATGGGACTGGGCTATCTGCTTTTGGGAGGAAATTTGTCAGGTGAGAGTGTGGGTGAACATGCGGGTGACGTGAATTTCTTGTGGGTGACTTGTTCGGTTATATAAATGTGTTGCTTCCTGTGAATGTCTTTGTGTGAGTGATTAGGAAGCGTGTGTTGATATGAGCTCAGCGCATTGTTTTATTAAATTAGAGTCCTGATGCGGCATGTTGTCAGCGTGGAGGGGGAACTAATGGTTAGTGATCCATGTTGTCACTTCAGGTTGTAAACTGACAGCAGGGGGACAGACTTCAGCGTCGCGCCCAGAGCCGCAAGGGGAGGTGTGGCCAAGATCACTTGACCAGCAGCAGGCCCTGGCATCGGACTTCCAATCAGGTACAGAGGGCAAGCTTCAGGTTGAAAAGTTTTTCCCTCCACGATAAAACACGGAGTGCTCTCTGGGATATGTTACAGCAGTAGTGGCATTTTGGTGACAAATCCAACCATTTACGGTACAAGATTGAGATTCATACAAAGAGTTACATTTAAAACATGTTTCCAGATTATTTGTTCTTGTTCTTAGACAAAATGCGACTTAGGGAGCATAACTTTTTCTTGTGTGTCATTGGGAAATCACAAGCATACTTCCAAACCTGGCAGATCTGTCCCTCCTTTTTTAAACAGTTTTTAATCAGTCTGACGGATGTTTGAGCTTCAGCCACATGACTCAGATCTGGGTCAGACCAGGTTCTGGGTTCATGTTAGACTTTGAAAAAAAAAGGTTCCACTGGACTTGATCTTTATTTTGGTATCGATAGTCGGCAGCCAATCAGGTTTGAGCACATTTAAAAGCAGCCAATCAGGTTTCACTAGCAGAAATTAAAGACTGGTTTGACCATGCATGTGAGCAGAGTTTAAATGTGAAGTCTGACTTTTATTTTTACTTTATTAATGTGACTCAGAGCGTAAGGCACTCCTCTGACAAATCACACGTCTTCAGGGGCTCAAATTTAAGATTGATCAGTTTAGTAGAAAAACCCAACCAACTCATCTTTTTTATCTGACACCAACACTTTTCTTTTTTCTTTTATAAATGCCAAACCTAAGAAATATTTCATGTACAATCTCTCTCTTTGTGTTTTCTTCCACTTCACCCATTATTCATTTTTAATGTCATTTCACCAAACCACTCCCTCCGTCTTCAACCAACCCATCTCTCACCTGCATTCTTTCTTTTCCCCTTGGACGCTCTCATCCATCTTTTTTCACTTCACTCACTTCTTTCTTTTCATTTTCCCCTCTTTGTCTTCTTGGTTGGTGTTCCCTCCATCCTGCCAGCTTCAATGGCAAGTTATTCAGACCCTCTGGGCTCTCAGACCAGTCCTGCCCGGATGATGGATCCTGGTCGGCTGGGAGCTTTTTCAGGTATACTACTGCTGTTTTTCTTATGACTAACACACAGCAGTGATGAGTGACTGATGGGAGCAGCATCACTCTGATTTTTTGTTCTGTCTCTATTCTTTTTTTTTTTTTTTTTGCTATTCAGTCTGTTTCTTGATTTCATTATTTTCTTTCTTACTTTTACTTTCTTGCTTTTTGTTTCTTTTTTCTTAATTGCATATTATTTGCTTCTTTCTTGTCTTGTCTTTATACTTTTTTCCTTTTTTTTTTAACTTCTGTTGTCTTCACATCTTTTTTTTTCTTGACGCAGTCTTTATTATTTCTTTTTTATTGTTTCTTCTTTTCTTTTTATTATCTTTATCTTTTTTCTTATCTTATTTGCTTTCTGTATTTTTTATCTTTTCACTTTATTTTTTAACTTTTTATTTTTCATTCTTTTTCTTTCTTTTTATACTTGTTCTTTTTTTTGTTTTATCAGCGCCTATTCTGTGTTTTAATTTCATGTATTTGAAATTTGGTGAAAGGACTGTTTCGAGCAGGAGGAACTTCAGTGAAGCTGAAGTCACAACTTCAGTTTCTTTGACTTCTGTGAAAATAAATTTGAAGTATTCATCAGCATTTAGATGGTTCTAGAACCAGCACAAAGTGAGATAAGATCTTTGAAAAATACAGCTTAAAAACATCCAAAATGAAACAGTCAGGAGCAACACGAGGCTCTCTGCTCATTAGATTTCACTTAAAACCTTTCTGGAGTCCAACGACTGGCTCTGAACCTCTGCTCCTAAATTCCTGCCTGATAAATGACTTGTGGTGAGACTAAGCTTGTTAGCTGCATGCAGAGCTGAAGCTGTCACTGCTGGCACTCCAGAAGGTGACACACACTCTCTCACACACACACACACACACACACACATACACACACTCTTACTCACACAGTTATGAGGCTGAGTTCTGTCTTTCAGCATGCCAGCCTCTGCATACCCATACAGCTCTCTCTGCTGTCTTAATGAGAGCTGTCATCTCTGGGCCACCGTACCCCGCTCCAGGCTTCAGCACAAACACACGCACACATTCCTTTGCTGCTGCTCGCTCTCACAGACACATGAGGACAAAAACCTCTTCCTTAAATACACTCACTGTTTACACTTTCATTCATGAGCACAGAAAAAATACTCTAAACACACACATGATTCTATCATACAGACTCTGACTCATCTGCCTCACACACACACACACACACACACACACACACACACACACACACACACACACACACACAGTAAATGTTTATTTCTAGAAGAGTGTCAGTTTCATGTGTTGTATCATTCTGTATCCTCTTGTTGGCTCTCTCCTCTCTCTCTTTTTCTCTTGTTTTTTTCTTTTTTTTCTCTTAAATTGTTGCACAATAAAAATCTTTAATTCCTCAGTGTTAGAGTAAATGAAATCAACCTTAAATTACGAGGTGTGCCAAAGAGAAAGTTTTCACTACTTCCAGTATTTGTTGATTATTATACGTAACTCACAGAGCACTCAAATCATAAATGCTACCTGGAATAAAGGATCTGATTTATAGATAACTAAAGAAGTCTCCGTTCAAACACAAACCAAATGAACTGTCACAAACATCTTCACATGTTAGATTTCTGCTGGCCTGAATGTGCTTGTTCTTCAGCCTCCTCCAATCAGAAGTACAAATGAAGTGTTTGACATTACTCCAGGGACTGTGAAGCTGCTCTGGCCATCCAGACGTTTTGGTCTTGTCCACACGTCAAACTGTTCAGAAAAGATGTGGATATTTACTCCTAAGAAATCTGCTGCAGTCACATTTTTGTGCCCTGAATAAACTCCTTGAAGTCTTTGTAGATTAGATGCATAGTTTTTGAAGATTTCCATCATGGCGTCGAGTGAATTTCCTCTAAACTCCATCAAGCATTATGATTTGTTTGATGCTTTTCAGCTTCAAAAGGGAGACAGAGATGAATCTTGATTAAAAAGTAAATAATTAAAAGTATAAAGGTTCCATACAACCATATAGACTGTAAACTTTTTTTTTATTTTTATTTGCCTCGCAACACTCTGGATTGAATCCTTTACTGTCCAGTTTGGGATGATTCAGGTCGGTTTAAGTTGTTACCCAGTTTGTGGTAAAATAAACATTTAAATAACAGGAGCAAAAACATGAGATAGTGACGTTAGTGACTAATATTTATGTTCACAGCCTCGCACCGTCTCATGAGCGTTATGTTCAGGGCAGCCTGGGATTTTAGCGTGCTGTATTGTATGTACACAAGTTCAGGGTGGCCTCCTACAGGAGAGCATGTAAAGTAGATCAGACGACTTTACTACCATCAAAACCAGCTGCACTAATTTAATGAAATTTAAAAGCTGAAGACATATTTCAGCTACTCACAAAACAAAAAGGTTTGCAGCTTTCTCTTTATCTCTGAAGTAAAGTTTATCTCTGCAAACCCAAGCACTGGATTGGGACTGGATATGGGCAGATGTTAACTATTAAAACATCAAATTGGTAATTGGGTCAAAAAATGCAGATTGGGACATCCTTTATATGACCTTTCTCATCGTTCATCTTTAATCTGTTTTTTTTCCCTCTCATTTGAAGTATATCTTCTGGTTTAAACATGTAAATAAAATGGTTTTCTGTGAAATTAGAATTTCTCTGATGCTTTTGGTGCGTACAGGACATTTCCAGCTGCTGTCTCAGTTTTTCCAGGTGCTGGTGTATTTTTTTAAGGAGTCATGTAGTGTTCTGATTCATGCACTGGTATTAATTAGAGTTTCTTAGTATGAGCCAAATTAAAGTCAAGCTGTTGGAGGATGAAGGAGCGGTGTCTGAGCCTCTGAAGTAGAGCATCTTGAGCTAAGGCAGGTAGCTTAGAGATAAGATGTGTTCCCTTTGAGTCGGGGGGATCGGACTTGTTTTCCAGTGTCAGCGTCAGCACTGACTCTGTATGTTTGTCTGTTTTTTCTCATCAGGTTTCTCGCAGCCTTCTGGACTGGGCGTCAACATCGAAGTGGGGGCTGCTCCTCTGTCAGCAGAGAAGGTTCCAAGTAAAGCTGAACCTCCGTTCCTGAGCCCCACAGCAGGGTCTGAAGCTCCCAAAGAGCACAGCCCCATGCTGCCTGAACCCCAGGCTCCCCGCAGCCCTCTGGATCTGTCAACAGGTAACTTTCACATTCACTCATGTTACTGTTTGTTACAAGGAAACATTGGAAATATTCATTTGATCTTTTCAACAGGGCAGTGCTTGACAGATCAGAATTTACACACACATTAAAACCTGTGAAATGCTTGAGGCCAGTTTGAACATTAACTGAAGAAATGGAGCCTTTGTGCTCTTCTCAGGCTCAGCTCAGCAGAGGAAGTGAAGAAGGAGCCTCCCAGATCAAATAAAAATGAAACCCAGTCATGAGCATTGATTGCATCTAATGAATCATAAAGTGGAGGGTGAGAGTCTCACAGCAGGTGTAAATCAAACTCATTTCTGTGATGATGTATAATATGTTTAATTCTTCCCTTTGCTGCACTGCCTAAAATGATCCACTGAGGGAGAGGCAGTAACAGGGCAGCTGAATGCCCCACACACACACACACACACACACACACACACACACACGCACACACTCCCACACCAGCTCCAGTGGGATTTGGTCATACATCTCAAGGTCGATGCACATCTCATGCTGACATATATAGGGTGTGCCATCATGCCATGGCTTCTGGTCATATACTCTATATCTGAGTGTGTGAGTGAGTGAGTGAGTGAGTGAGTGAGTTTGCACAGCTCGTGTGTTGAATGTCTTAGCTGAGTCTTCAAAGAGAAGCTGGCCGTGTCTCTGCCCCCCCCCCCCCCCCCCCTCCATAGGGGCCTCTCTAAGGTTCACTGTTTGTCTGATCGCTCACAGCACAGAGCTGCCGTTGTTAGCATGCTGTGGCCTGTGGCAGCTAATAGGACAATGCTAACATCACATGTGGTCAGTAGAAGGATGCATCAAGCAGCATGGCAGCTGAGTGCCCCATGATTCATTGCTGCACAGCAGGTGGCAGAACTCTGTGTTCTGTGTTGTAGTGGAGGAGGCCACAATAACACAGACACACATCAGAGCAGTTACTCCTTTATGTGGTGAGAGGTACACTTACTGAATAACATGACCCAAAGTAAAATGAAAGTTTGCTGTGCTTTTATGACTGATACATTTCAGTCATTATCTATTTATTATTATTTTCTTAGTTGAACCCTTCATTGCTCTACCTATCATATTTGATACATGAGTTTCATAGACCTCTATCTCATCAACATGATAAATATTTTGTTATAAAATCCTGTTTAAAAATATTTCAAAAAATGTTTTCTACCACCTTGAGGATTATCATTTTTTTGTGGATTTTGTTAAAATGACAACTCAGTTCCAAACAACTGGAATTGTCTGACTATTTTTAATGGGTCAGGCTTTGAAAGGTTAAAGCCCACCATGCAGGTGATTTTTCCATTGAGGCACCAGAAGGTTCAGGAACTTTGAGTTTCTGGTAAAACAGAAATGACTGTGCAAACAGTCATGATGCAATCAATGGATTAGTGAGTTTTCCCCTGATGTTTAGCATCTAAATACAGAAAATAAAGATTCAGGCTGCCTTTCAGGTTCTTTGGTACCCAAAAGATCTTAAAGAAACCTGATAAATCCATTAGAAGAAAATGCTGTTTAACCGATTTAACATGTTGGGCTTCATTCTGTGTGTGTTTATCTTTTTTTCTGGGCCCCTCCAGCTGCTAAATGTGACTAACAAACAGAGTGAAGTCAGGAGACAGTTTCAGAAATATAACCGAGGGGTGCTTTAAATCCACTGCAGCCAGCAGAGAGCCAGTGTTATTATTTTTATAAAGGGAAAACAAATAGACTTCTGTTGCATCAATATGTCATTGACACCCTTGTAATGAGTTTAAAACTGTGCGTGTGCAAGTGTGTGTGTGCGTGCGCGTGTGGGCACGATGTCTCCTGTATGTGTGTAAGGTAGAAGGAAAACACACGATGACTCAACAATGCGGCAGCCACAGACCCCCTTCTCAGTATGTAGAAGTCTAATCTTTTTAAACCTGGAGAGGCCTCTGTGAGCGATAAAGAGCAGAAAGATAACAGATTCAAATAAAATCTACAAAAATCTTGAATCCTCATCTGACAAGAATTTTAATATAATAATCTTTATTTGTGTGGCATTACCCTGAATGAATGTTAATAGAATGTTAATAGATATTTTATTAAATGCTCAAATGCAACTTCAGCAAGGTAGAACAAAATAATAAGACAGACTTTTTTATAGCTCAGTGTTAACAGTGTTTTTTTTTTTCCTTTAAGGAATAAAAGTGATGTTTGTTAAGTGTCAGTTAAGTCATGAGCCTTGAAATCAGGACTTGAGTCACACTCGGAAGAAAGAAGAAGGACGTCAGAACAGGACAGTAATAGAGTCATGGGTTAAACCACGGGTTAATTTGTTAGTGATCATGTTCATTCCAACCCACATGCAGCAGTTATTCTGCAGTGATCTGATTAAATTGGAGAGTCTGACAATAAAATGTAGAGTGAGGTTACGTTAGCTCTGATTGGTGAGGTTGGAGTTGGTAGATGAGCTCTGGTAGGACAGAACCAGGATTCACTAAGGTTACATGTTACAGACACGTCTCAGAGCTCCGGGCTGAGAGGAACACTGAACAGATAGTCTGCTCACCTTCAGGACACTGAACTACAAACTGACTTTACAAACTTTGACTGGTGTCACCTTCAAAACTACAAATAAATACATTACCTCATCGCTTTGCATCCTGGGAAAAGTTGTCTTAAAGAAAGAAAAGTAGAGTTAAAAAGAAGATCTGCTCTCCAAAACAAACACACACCTTGGTAAAAGTCATGTCAGCACTCAGGAACAATAGAGTCTTTATCCTGGAAAAACACGACCAATCCCAACCACAGGTGTCACTGCAGTCAACACCAAAGTGATAATCCTCACAGTTCCTTTGATTTGAGAACCTATACTTATTGTTTACGGATTTGGGAATTTGGCACAGTTCAAACCGAAGTCAAATTCCTTGTATTCTTTTGAAGATACTTGGCAGATAAAGGTTATTCAGATTCTGATTCTGATTCAAACCCATGACTGATCTCTGCTGTCTATACTGCACGTGCCAGAACTGTTGGGGCTTGAACAAAAACAGGATCAGGATGGTTTAAATGTAGCGTTTCATAAGCTCTTTCAACAAAGGTGCAAAACAATTAGTATACGTTCTCAAATCAAAGGAACTGTGAGGATTATCACAGAAACTTGTTGTTTGGAAACTCAGCACTCCAGAGAGCATCTGTGCCATAAGAGCCGGACAGCTGCTCCACTTTAGCTCCTCTTCTATAAATGTGTGTGAGAGTTTATACAGCTGAAAATAAGACACAAAGTGGGCCAAAGAAGAACAACCTTGTCTTGGTGGGCATTTGACTTTCCATTCTCATTACTTTCTGTCTGCCTGAGCTTTGTCACACAGTGTCCCTGGACCAAGCTGTTTTAGTTACAGCATGTTGTCTGTAATTGACCTCCTTTCTCTGTAACTATGAAGCAGACTTTTCTTCTGGTGTGTGTATGTGGGACATTGCATATGCACTAATTGACCATAGTTAGGTCAGCAGACAAACAGAAAGTGTCACACTCCTTAATCTCAGAATCTTAAGATATGCATGGTGGTTATTTTCAGTGAAGAATCAAACATATTGAAGGAATGACACAGTCAGGACAGAGACAATGGATGGGTTATAGTTCTCAAAGGAGACTTTGTCAGAATTAGATTTGCACATAAACCAAAAAAAACAGACTTTTGCCTTTTTTTAATCTCAGATTACATCTGAAGAAGTGAGATCATCATATATTCTGGGTTTAACAGACACTTGTCTATAAAGTGTGTGTTCATAATATGACTGAGGTCAGCTGGGAATCGATGCTACAGTGTCGATTTAGAGATATGGTGAACAAAGTTGCACAGAAGTGAGAAGAGTCAACCAAAAACAGAGACAGAGAAATGAAGCCGATCTTAAAACAATGGTAGTCAATGATGCAGAGACATCTACAGAGGCTGCCAAAATGATCAGAACACCTGACGGATCTGAAAGTGTTGACCTTTTTAAACTTTAGATAACTGGTTTGTCCACCTTTTGCAGCAGTTACAGCAGCACGTGTCTCTGACATAGAGTCAATCTATATTTCCTGAGAGCGTCAGCACCGATGTTGTTCCGACTCCTGCAGCTCAAGATAAAGGCTTTAATTTGAGTGTTCAGTACATCTCTTCAGTTTATTTTACAACTCACCCAAATTTCTGGATTGGGTTGAGGTCTGGACTTGAGGGGACCAGTTCATCGATCGGTGTTCCTTTTAATCAGAAAAATGACCTAAATCTGCTAACGATGGCTCTGTTCTATGATTTAATGAGCTTCATGATATCATGATAACTCTGTAGATTTTCCTTCATTTATGGGTATTTTAATTGCAAATTCAATAAAAACAATTAAACTTGTCTTAAATATGTCAACTGCTCTAATAACTTTGTCCACCTCTGTATCAGCTGTCAAACATGGAGAGACAGAGTGTGATGTCCACAGGAGGACAGCCTGAAAAGATCAGTCAATGCTTTTACATGCACGCAGCAGTCCGGCTAAGGTCCTAGCTCGAGTTTAAAGTCTCAGCAGGAGGTCTGGTCTTGTCTGTGTATACATGCAGTAAAGAGAATCAGACTTCTAGCTGAGAACGTCTCACTCCGCTTCAATGGCGGCGCTGTGTCCTTTATTGATGAGCAAAGCTGTGTGCATATCAAACTAGTTTGGTTCACCCAAAGAGAAAACAACATTCTAACGATGATGGCTGAGGTGGATGCAGCTGTAGCTCTTCATGTTTTTATTGATGTATGTGCCATGGTGTGTGTTTATTGTGTTGGAGCCATAGACTGTATGAGCGCAGCGACCCTATTTATCATAGTCACCTACTTCCTCATCCAGCAGACTGCTGAGGATTACTGAGACCTGCCGAGTCCCACCGAATCCAACCACAGCTCGTAGCAACATTATCTAAGTGTGTCAAACGAGCTATGCTGAGTCCTTATTCAGCCCGGCTGAGCTGTTTACATGTAATTTAATAGTCTGATGTCACACTCACTAAGCTCATAGCCAGATTTCTGAAACTGACTGAGTGTGTGAATGTGTGAGTAAAAAACAACCAGAAAAAATCTCGACACATGTCCATTACCAGAGCCATCATATTAATATCAATTTTGTGGTGCTGGTACAGCGATACCATCAGTACTTTATTTACACTTGTGATCACATTGAATTCAATTTAAATCAAACAAGACATTAAAACAAGACATTAGTTCCATGCTTATTTTGTCATAATTATTTTTTTTTATATAGGCAATAATTGATTTACACAAAGTCTCTCTCCAGAAATCAATCCTCAAAAGGTTTTTTTCAAGGTCAATTTTCATGTCCCTAGTGTTGTTAAAAGCCTGTTTGCACAGCTGCTGGCTGAGGTACCGAACTCCCTTAATTTCTTTTACTTGGATATGTGTGCGGGCCTCATCTGGCAGAATATCAAAGAAACAAGAATCTTATAGAATCAGAGATAAATTTAATAATAACGGATATTCCAGTGAAAACTGGTGCAAGGCTTATTGTCCTGGGAGATGGGCTCAGTTTATCTTTGATACATGAACGCTGGATTTCAAGGAAGAACAGTTAGAAAACAAATGGGATAAAAGCCGAAAGAGCTGGTATGCAAAAACAAAATCTCACACATTCCTGACTGTTTCTGCTTTCAAAAAGATCTCCTCCATTGCCCAGTAGGTTTACAACAAGAGTGCTGCTCTGAGCTGTTCTGCAAGGTTGCAGTGAGTCAGCAGCCATGAATTACTGCTGCTGTGTCCAGTCCATTTAGTCATTTCATGACTTTTCAGCCCAGAACTTCTCTGATGTAGAGCTCTTCAGATGAACTGAAAGTAGTTTTTTTGTTTCATATTTCTGTTATTTTCTGTTTGTATTAGCAACAAAGGAAGCAGTTCATATGCACATATCAATCTCCCCCAACCTTAAACTTTCCCCTCTTCACCCACAACAAGGTGCATTAGGAGACTGCTGGCAGGACCAGGCTGGCTGCCTAACAACAGACCTCCCTTTCACTCCAAGCGTCTCCACAGTGATCAGAAGCCATGCAGGCCATCTTGCAGTCAGCCCTGATGACCCACCTGACAGTTGGCCTACCCAAGAGGGCACAGCCTATGCTGGAGGGGATGAGAAAGAGGGAGAGGGATCTGACAGAAAACAGAAGAAGAAGAAAAAAAGACGGCAGAAAGATGAGGGGTCTTATGAACACCTAGAGTGTAAGGGTCAGGCTGAGGTGCAAGCAGCAGGAGAAAACACAGAGGAGTTTTACAACAGGATAGGCCCAAGGCGGGATAAAGGAGAGGGGGGGTGGGAGGAGCAGCTTGGAAAGAGTGGAGGGCGAGGAAAGAAGGGGAAGAGCAGGAAAAAGATTCCACAGGAGTGGGGAGTGATGGCAGAACCATTCGTCCCTGCATCTGCAGCAGCCTCTCAGATCACAGAGGAGGACATGATGGATCTAGGAAGTGCTACTCAGGCCTCATTTGCAGATCTGGATACCAGCTCAAGCAACTGGAAAAAGGAAGTCTTCCCAGAGGAAGGTCTGGTCCCGCCCCCCTTATCCAAAGACCTGTACTCTGCAACAGCTGCCAGTGTCAGCCCTCTGGTCCTGAACAGCGAGCTGAAACCCACAGCCGCCCCATTCATCATGCCCTCCACCACAGCTGACTCTACAGCACTGGGCTCCTTCCCCATTGCTCCTCACCCTGATGACTCCTTTGACCTCCTCATGGATACTGAACATGCCAGCCTGGGAAACAGTGGGCAGGCCGTTTTTCCAACCTTCTCCCAGGAGAATGAAGCCATGGTCAGTGACCTGGTTGACAGCGGGATGTTTGACAACACCAGTCCACTCCAGGAGTCTTGTGTGATACCAGAGGTTGTCAGCTCAGATTTCAGCCCTGCATCCCATCCAAGCCCAGGTCTTACCAAAGAGGGTGAGGTGCTGGCCTCGGCCCCTCCTCTCTCACCATCAGATGCTTCATGGCTCTTGAACAACTCCAACATGAGCAGGGACAGTGAGCTGTTTGACTTCAGTGATATCAGCCCTTCAAGTCATCCGGTTAGCTTGGGTTTGTCCTTTGACACCCTGAGCCCAGCCCCACTCCGATCTCCCAAAACCACAGCGCAGGAATCCCAACCCAAAGAGCAGAAAGATGCAAAGTCAGTCCAGAAACAATCCAAGAAATCCCGTTCATCATCATCCTCTTCTGTCAAGACTCCCACCTCCCCAGGAGCTAAGAAGTTATCTCCACAAGCGTCTCCACTCACCAGCCCATCTTCCCCTCCAGCAGCTGGCCCTCTGGGAGCTTCAGGTCTAAACCCTGCAGCAAAGCCCTTCTTCCCAAGTTTCACTGACTCCATGGAAGAACCAGATGCTGCCCCTCCAGTTGCCCCCGGCATGGAAGGTTGGTTGTAGTCAGTCGTGGACAAAGTAGAAATTGGACATAGATTAGACTCACAAATAGATGATGGATAGTTAGATCCACTTGTCTTCCCCCTGCATGGAAACATTTGTCTCTATACCTGGTTTGGGCTTTCTGACTGACTCAGTTTGGATTTCTTGTGAGTGACTAACACATGGGCTCAACATTGTCTGGATTGGCTTGGCTTGACTTGAATCTGTGACTGTCTTTATTCCCATGATGCACTGCTGGGATGTTCTCATGATTAACAGGGTTGCTGTTGATTGGTGTGCCACTACTAATCAATCACAGTGTTTCTCTTCAGATTCAACACTGGGCATCAGTACCAAAACAAAACCAATCTTTACTTCTTCTCTTTGATCCACGTGTTTGTGTTAACCTTCTAATTATTCTCTTACCTGTGCTTCCAGGGTGACATTCTGGTGTTTATTCTCCATTATCTTCTCTAACTAACTGTTTTTCTCACTAGTTGCCTGTTTTTTCACAATTTCCCCCTGACAAAAACATCATTTGTTCGTATAGTGCTTACCCCCTTATCCTTATTCTGCCCTGACATAATCTTAAGATATCTGATTGTAATTGCTGTTTCTGTCGATTTTTTACTTTCCATGTTTTGTGGCGATTGCTGCCTCTCCTGCTTCTACACCAAAAGGTGAGTCCTGTTTCTCTTTGTTATTCTTTTAACTGTTTGTCATGTTTTTTCATGTGGTGCATCATTAAAACTTCTTCATGGCCAGGAGCAAACACAGTCCTTGCCCTCTTGCCTTCATTTGGATACAACCTGTGATGTGCTGAATACTAGAGATGCTTTAGTTTGCTAAATGTGTGAGGAGCCTAGTTTGTTGCAGGAGTGTGGGGTAGAATCATAACAAATAAATTTAGCTGGTTTGTTGTTTTGAGAACATGTGACATCTCCTGATGTGGAAACTGTAGAGCATGCTGTTTGAAATATCCAGTCTTGCTTTTGTATAGCTTTGTATCCCTACACTGAACCTCAACACTGTAAGAAGAGAGGGTTGTTTAAGCCATGATGCTTTAATATATTTGTGAGCATTCAGCATTTGTTCGATGTAATGTTTACCTATTTGTCTGAGATTTTGTGTCAAAACTAACAAAAAAGGTCAAAAGGTCAAATTAAATGATAATAATAATAATCTTTAACCTCCGAAACTGTAACGAACTCATTGGGACTGCCCTGGTGAATTTATATCTTTGATATTTTGGTGTTTTCTATGCAAACAAACTGGTTAATCTTAAGTGTACAGCACTCTGCTTGAGCATGTTAGCACCATCACCATTATTTTTTCACATCTTTCAGTAACTTGAGATAAGAATATATATGGAGTGCCCCACACTGACTTTAATCAACCCACTTCTAAAACCTGTCTGAATTTTACACTACTCTGGTGTTAGTCAGGGGTATGAGGAAGACTTTTGTCTGGGAGGAATAATCTCTCTGACATCCAGAGACGGGAGGCTAAAAATAAAAGTGGCTGACACTTGTTCTTTGGTCTCCGAGTGGATTTATGGATGTCAGCTGTGGAGCTTGATGCATCCATATGGCTTTAAATGTGTATTACACTGTACATGTGTGTAAGTGTGTTTTCTTTTCTACAGCTGAAGTCTTCTGTATGTGTGTGTGTGTGTGTGTGTGTGTGTGTGTGTGTGTGTGTGTGTGTGTGTGTGTGTGTGTGTGTGTGTGTGTGTGTGTGTGTGTGTGTGTGTGTGTGTGTGTGTGTGTGCCTTGCCCTCCCTTTCAAAGCTTCCTGTCTCTGCCTCCCATTGGAGGCTGTAATAAGGACTGAGCCAGCCCTCAGCCCTCTATGGTAACAGCAGAGGTTGAACCTAGCTATTAAGCAGCTTTGATCAGTGCTCCCATTCCTCCACAAAAACCAAAGAGCCTATGTTAGTTTTTCTCACACTTCCACATTGCACGGCGAGTTAGAAAAGCGGAAAGGCTAACAGATTCCTGCTCCTTGTTAGTGGCCAGTGTGCACAGCCATCCTGTGTGCATGGCTATATGTTTGCTAATGTAAGTGTGTTTAAGTTGTCCCCACTTTTTGTGTGTGTTTCAGCAATTGAACATGTTTTTAGAGTTTAGAACCACACAGGACATGTCATTTTTAAATGTCTTTAAGTGATTCCTCATAATGTTCACAAACTGTGATTTCTGTGTGTTTGTGTGTCCAGACAGAGGAGAAAGAGTGAGACAGAGTGCTGAACACAGCTGGCTCCATCCTCCCTCTGTGTAATAAGACCTTTTGTTGGTACCCAGGGGTGTGTCTTTGTCACCCAGAGTGGTATTTAGGCCTTGTACAAAAGACAAGGCCCCATGTGGAGCACAGTGATGAGCACCAAGAGTCTTTGGAGGCTAAGGCCCCGTTTACACGACAACGCTTCACAGCGTTTCAACCGAAAACGCAAAAATCGCAGAGAAAAAAATCTGCGTTTATACAGAAACACTGAGAGACTGAAAACGCTGTAGTATACAAACACGGCCAGTAGATGGTGATATAACTGTAGAGTCTTTTGGTAGTCTGCCGCCAAAGAAGAGGCGGGCTGATCGTCTGGTTGATATATTAAATACGTCTTATCTGAGTGCAGAAGTGGTCAGTGTTTTGTTGAAAGGCAGTCAGCAGATTCAGCAGCACAAGAACAACCCGCAACAACCAGCCATTTAACTGTTGTTGTTGTTGTCCGGTTTGCCAAGTTCAAGTTCCCACAATGAAAGTTGAATGCGCACGCGCAAAACGCAGCGTGACGTCAGCGTTTTCACTGAAAACTCCGGCTTGCCGTTTATACGGCAACGGAGGCTGCAGCGTTTCAGAAAAATTCCACTCTGGAGGGCGTTTTAAAAAAGTTGCGTTTTAGGTCAGCTGAAACAGCGTTTGTCGTATAAACGGGGCCTAACAGTGGGGGGAACCATAGTCTGTATAATTAATGGACGTAGTCTCCGCGACGTCACCCGTCTGTTTCTGAAACGGACTTTTGAAGCAAAACGGTCGGTGCGGCCATATTGGAAATGAGGAGACTGTGAGTCTCCACAGTAACAACCATAGGACGCTCCACAGTCACGTGATCTGAGTTGTGCCTCTGATTGGACGAAATGGCAAGCTTAATATTGTGGAAACTGACGAATTAGAAAAAAATTCACCCCCATGCAGTGCGTGCTGTTAGTGAAATTAGTGATTCAGACGGGAGACATTCTTTGTACCAGGCTGTAAATGTGCTTATTTTGGCTGTGAAAACGGCTTTTTTTTTATGTTGGTGTGTTTGTGACTTCCAGTACTTCTGGAGCCAGCCTCAAGTGGAAACTCGAGGAACAGCAGACTTTAGCACTTCAGCATTGCCTCATATTTTCAGACTGGAGGTTGCTGCTTGGGGGGGAACAAGAGAGTACAGTGAAGAAGACGGGGACAGGGACATCATTGGATATAAGGCAGGCTTTGACCGTCCTTTCTAACAGCTGTAGGGAGCATATCTGTCACAAGAGCTGAGTCTCTGATTGGACAAACTCATAATCCTAATCTCTAATAAACCACTGAGTTAGAAAAAGATTCACTTCCGTGCAGTGTGTGCTGATAGAGAAATTAGCGTTTCAGACCCAAGCTGTTTTTTGAAGCAGGCAGTAAATATGTTTTTAATGCTGTAAATGTCCATTTTTTTTGTCTTGATGTGTTTGTGGTTTCTGGTCTTTCTGCAGCCAGCCTCTAGTGGATTCTCCATGAACAGCAACTTTTAGCACTTCAGCATAGGCTTCAATTTTCTCCTCCTGATGTTGCTTTCACAGCCCTCGCGTGCAGAACATCTCTGTCTATCTGACAGACCACACAACCACTGTCATTGCTCTCCTGCTCGCAAGACTTTCACCTGCTCGCTTGCAAGTGGATTTTCTTTTGACAGTAAGCGGGCAGACCCAGTCATCATCGTATCCCTAAATGTAACTTTGGTCAGCCATTTTTCGTAATGACTCTTCCACTTTGTTATCTCTCTTCTTCAGTTGTAACAGCCAATCATAAAAGTTGAGGATTGTAACCATTTACATTAAGGGCAAGAAAATCCACCCACAAGCAAGCAGGTGAAAGTCTGGCAAGCAGGAGAGCAATGGCAGTGGTTGTGCATTCAGGTTCCACCATATTGCTCGCACGGACAGAGATATTCTGAGCGTGAGCGCTGTGAAAGCTCTCACAAATGTAATCTACTCGCTCAAGTGTTTGACATGCCCGCAGGACTCCTCTGCAGCTGGGCGTGTGGATCTCATATTTGCTCTCAAATTTTGGCAGTAGTATGCCATCATAAAATCCTTAAGAAGAGAGCAATGAGGAAAAAATAATGTTGATTTCCCCCAAAAGAGAGATGCTGGAGCATATAGTATGAAGAGTGGTTATAGTTAAAGACACACAACAATAGATATCTTCTTTGTAGTGACTTCAGTTGAATATAAGTTAAACAGGATTTACAAATCATTGTTTTCTGTTTTTATTTATACACAACTTCCCAACTTCACTGGATTTGGGGTTGTAATAATAATACTAATAATTTTAAGCTATGATTATAACCCCTTTGAAGTTCATCATGTAAAGATTTGACTTTAAGTTAAACTCAGCAGCCATTAAATATCTAGAAGCCTGCAGAAAGAACAACTGACGAAAAGTGAAAGACAGATAGTTCCCATCTAAGGTGGATTTATTAAAACTCTTATTCATTAGTGTTTGTTTTTAAAGCAATAGAAGGATTAGTCCAAATTTTAGGTGAGTTCAGGTTATTTCACATCTTCTTTTAGCTTTTCAAAGAAATCTTTTTTTTTCATAGAGGCTATAAATAGTCCAGAGAACATAGCGTATCCTTCTGATAGGACATAATAAGCGTGCATATATCATCCACACATGTACAAACACAGAAACATACATATTAATAATGCAGACACACTGAAGCTTTAAGAACATGCTTTAAGGTTATTTTTGCCTAAAATGGAACGCGTGTTTCCTCCTTCACTGAGGAGCGCTCCTACAGATGACTGCTGTCTGTGAGGGATCACTTCTTGGGTTGGTTGTCACAGAACTTCTTGGAGTCTTCCAGCTCCTTGTGTAGGTTTCAGGTACAAACTCTGAGTTCAGTCTCTCATCTGCTACCAACTTCATTTTTAAGGCGGCAAAATCACATTCCATTTGAAGACACCGATGGATAAAGTGTGATGGGATTATTTCTTCTCTACGTTTGTTAAGACATGGTGATGAATGACCCAAGCAGATATCAAGGCCACTTTGCACACTCACATCTTCTCCTAGAGTCTGAGTACTTGTGCCCAAACCATCATACAGCTCTGAAATAATATGTATGAGTCATCTGAGAGCCCCCAAAAAATGGCTGTTGTTTTTTTAATCTCCTTACACTGACACACAAAATATAAACAACTGAGTCAATAAGGTATCTGAGGACAAACACAATCCTGAAAAGGTAGCCACGCATGAAAATACTGTATCAGCGGTCTATTTTTACCACATGGTGCTTTTCACTGTGGTTTGGGCTGTTTTTATTGGAGCACAGACTTAGATGAAAACCCTGATAGGACATCTTTACAGTATGACTCCATCTTTAGACTGGGGTGAGCTAACGCCTTCTGATAGCTTTTAGTAGGAGGTGCTGGGACTTACTGCTTACTTACTTACTTACTGCTGTTTTGGCACAATAATAAAACAAAACAGGCTGACAGTGGGACAACAGCATGAGTCACTCTGTTAGTACTTCAGAAAATGTACCGTGTCCTGGCTCCAGATTCAAAGTCAAAGACAGAGAAC
This sequence comes from Labroides dimidiatus, assembly GCA_030710495.1. Taxonomy (NCBI): domain Eukaryota; kingdom Metazoa; phylum Chordata; class Actinopteri; order Labriformes; family Labridae; genus Labroides; species Labroides dimidiatus. The sequence goes on along the minus strand of CM061161.1, from coordinate 24,967,053 downwards.
TTCAGGCCAGTGAGAGACCTACTGAGAGATGCAGACTGTTTGACTTCTTCCACCATGCTGCATGCTTTATATGTCACTAACAATCTATCAGTCAGTCAGTATTTATTTCTATAGCCTTTTACAATAACCAGAAAGTTACACAAAGTGCTTTACAGCAGTGACAGAAATAAAAACAAGCAATCCATTAAACAATACATAAAAATACTGTGTGACACAGCTGCACAGTGTTTAAGGCCTTTCATAACAAATAAACAGAATATCTACATTAAACAGGGTAGCCTAAGTCAGAATCAATTTTGGGTGGCAGTTTCTTCCACAATCTGGAAGCAGTAACAGCAAAAGGCCGATCACCCCTCTGTTTATATCCCAACCTTTGGACATTTAACAATGGCTGACCAGGAGAACACATGGCCCTCACATGATCAAAGATAGTTCAAATCTGTGACAAGTAGAGAGGAAGCCAGGCTGTGAATGACATTAAAATCAAGCAACAAAAGTTTAAACTCAATTCTAAAACCAACTAGGACCCATGGAGAGACAACAGCACAGGGGTGTGTGACCACATCTGGACCAGTTAGTTAAAATACACATAACAAATCACTGACGAACGTCTGATTATCAGATTAAAGAAAAAGCCTCAAAGACAGCATAGTTAATATTACCAGAGATTAAAAAGACATTAAAAATGAGATTTAATCCCTGGTTATAATCTGAAAGGTTGCTCCTTCTCAGTCAAACCAAGGAGCATCTGAAATGACCCTTTTCCTTTCAGAAATCATCATTGTCATAAAAAACAGATATACTAGTTCCTTTAAAGGCAGCTGTGGCTCAGTGGTATCTCTCGTGGCATGAATGGGTTAATTTGACATGCAGATTAAAAGTCTTTGGATTGGTCAAATGAGTACATACATTTAACCATTCATATTTATCATCAATATTTATCTCGTAAAGCAAATTCAACCAAAGACTCATCCCTGTTTTTAGTATTTCTTTGAAAATGTTGTTCCTGGTAATTACTAACAGCACAGAGAGCACACTAACTGTTAAAAATACAACCACATCTTGTGCTCAAGCATGATTTTATGACCACTAAACAAGAGATGTAATTTTTGATTGTTCTAGTGGTCTAACTTCGTGTCACAGAAAGTGAGTTATCATAATGCCTGCTGTTGAAATTTCCTCCATATGTTTTCTAAATGAGTGATATGGGAAATGTTTTAAAGTAAGCAGGCACTAGAAATATCACAGTGCTGTTATGTGGTGTTCAGACCTCATACGCCTGTTTTCATGTGATTTATATTCTCTGTCCGTGGTCCTGAAGCTCCAGACAGAGAAAATGTTCTGTCACAGCTTTTATCAGAAAGTTCTAACAAAGATTATCACTTATCTGAAGAATCAGGATCAATTTACCATCACTTCCAAATACACAGTTTAGCATAAGTGAAGGTTGCCCACGGATCAGACATAAAAACAAACTGATACAGCACAGTTTATACAGCAGCTACTCATCCTTTGAAACTGCTGAAGTCTTTTTTAAAAAGGAGAAGGAGGATATATACAGTACTATGAATGTTAAAAAGTGCCACGTGAAGTCTGAATGTTCAATTCAGACTCAAACTGCACTTTGTGCTCCAGTGAAACTTTTCCAGAGGAGACAGGAAGTTGACCTGATTTTGAATCAAGCAGAGGAACTTCCTGCTCAGAGTTTTTCTTAGTCAGCAGGTAAGGAAAAATAACCAGAGCTTTAGAGCACAGAACGTTCCCTCTAAATGTTTCCAAAATGTCATCTTTGCAGGGGAACTGTTTCCCCTTAATGTGGTGTATTTAAAGTGATGTCAGGAGTTTTGTTTTTGAATTTCAGTCTGAGTTAATGGTCCCTGTCACTGTACCCTCCAAACTCAACAGCTACAGTAAATATTTTAACCCTTACCAGTTTGTTTGGTGCCACAGCAGATATATAGACACTTGGCTTTTGGCTCTCTCTCAGCCGGTCACAGTTAGCAGAGCTCTGCTCTGGATTTTGCTTTTAAGTTGGATGTGATAAAGCCCCAAAGACAGTGTGTTTTGCAGATTCAGCTTTTGCCAGCTCAAGGCATATTTTAAGAATTCAAGAAAACAGAATGACAGGGAACAGAGAGAGCAGGAGCAGAGGAGGGTCAGGGAAAACACAAGACTGGCAGATGCAAGAAAAGGAGTTGTTGAGCTGGCTCAGAGATGAAAAAAAGCAGCTTGTGAGTTTAGACAGACAGAGATATGGATGGAAGGAATAGCAGTGAGACATTTCTGTTGTTTCATCTCATGGATGCAGTATGGTATTTATGGTGAGATTTTCCTAACTGTCTCTGCCTTATGAGGTTAAATATTGTTATATTTGACTGACTGCAGCAGAGATATCTCTAAGTCAGTTAGAGATTGCTCTGTTCATCCATTCAAACTGAGAAACGCTTTGATTTTCTCAGCCTGGGTGCTTCCGTTTGAAATTGATGCATTAATACTCCACTGGAGGCTTTTACTGCTCGACTCTCTGCACATTCTTGGGCAGGCTGAAGAGCACAGCTTGCCCTTTATGTCTCAGCAGTTATGAAGCAGCTAAAACCTCTTTGTGTCTGAAGGTACTGGACAAAAAGACAAAAAGTTACCATTACTGTAAAAACATTCACAGGTATAACCTCTTAACCTCAAAACTTTATACGTTTTTCTGTTTGTTTGGAATATTAAGTAGTCAATGGTCAGGCTCCTCATCCTCTGAATAAGTTTATATCCCTGTGTGAACATTAAGGAAGAACAACCAGGACAACCAATAGAGGTGACTGTTTAATCCAGCGTAGATATTCTGAGTTTGGTAAATCAGCTCCATCAGAGCAACAAATGCTTAAAATTTTAATCCAAGTAATATCAGAGAGGGCAGCAGCTTCACTGAATTCAAACACAACATAAAATCATGGCTAAAATCAACTCAATCATGTACTCATCAGGCTTAGACACATAAACTTGCATGATTTGTCTTATAATGTTGTATTTTTTTTAATTTCTGTATCATTGTGTGAAAGTGAATCACTATAGGAAAGTTTTATCCTGGGATTTGTTGCTGTCTTTTCTTAAAGTTTAGGGCTCTTAGTTTGACAATGTTTTAATGTTGTTAATCTTAACATGCAGGTAGTTGTGTTATTGTTCTGTAGCTTTTCAAATCATATATAAAAGTTTATAAAAGTTTTCAAAAGTTTACAAGGATATGGCAGCCATTTCTGCAGTATGTAGAAAGAATACCTGCCAAGTGACTTCCACTTATTTATTTCAAATATGTGTGTGAGTTCAGTTTAACCCAAATATTACCCTCTCCATTATTATTATGGATCTTTCTCTTTCCCCTCCTCAGTGATGTATTTTAAGCTTCTCAGGTATATGCAAGTGTACAGCGCCATCATGTATTGTGTTCGATATGTTTGTTATTGTGTCTAAGATGAAAACTTAATAAAATATTCAAATCTATATCAGAGACCAGCCTGAGCCTGGCACCACACAGTCACACTCTTTAGATTAAACCATGCAAAGATCCAACCTCTGTCATTTCTGTGTCAAATGATAGTCATGATTGTTAACTGTGACTGGTGCAAGTCTCCTGAAACCATTCACTGAGTGTTGTGTTTTAAAGAGAGCAGTAGGAGGAGAGTGATGTGGAGCAGGCCATAACTGCTGTGAAAATAATCCTTCAGCAGCAAATGTGGAGTGCTGCAATATATTCCCAACCTGTGACTGTGTACCTGTCATACAGGCTGACTAATCCAGACTGGAAATGAAATGTAAATGTCACCTGAAGCTTAATATAGAGCAGCTTTTGTTTTATTAGCGGGGAAATTACTTTGTACATTAGCAGCAAGCAGCAGGAACTGCAGAGAGGCTCTAACCTAATCCCTCCCTCAGACTCAGCAACCTGCCAGGTTCCCTGTATCTCATTTATTTAAGTTCATGGCTGACAAATTTGATACAAATGCTCCCAGAATTAGAATTATATTTCATTCAGTAAAGGGAAATGTATTATTGTATAGTATTTGTATTTTTATTTAATGTGTAATGCAAGTGGGTTTTGAGTGCCTCTGCAGAGTCAGCCGCAAGTGGAGACTTGAGGCTGTAGTATTTGGTTTTGCTTAGGTTTGTTTAATAAGCTGGAAATGTTAAAGGTGTAACTTTGCCTGCAGGGGGCTCTTAAATCAACACCAACAACCTTTTTCTGATTAATATATAAACTTCTTAAAAAAAATCGAGAAATGTATCGTTTTGATTGATTGGGGTTTTATTCTGTGTATTGCCCTGTGTCACATTTTAAAAAGCAGAGAGATGAGTTGATTTGTCATATTCTTCAAATTGGCTCATGAATAAATTCAGGATGAAGTGACAGACTGGCAGAAACCAATATGAATGTCACTCTCTCCATTCTCCCCGCCATCTTCATCCTGTAAATTAATTTGCCGTCTCTCAGCATGGATCCTCATCCAATCGGCTGTTAGTTTGAGCACCCCAGCTCTGCTTTCTGTGCAGCCGTCCAGACACGTTAAATTCCTCTGGGATAATGAGGCCGGTAGTTGGAGGAGCAGAGCACAAGACATTTGAATCTGTAAATGTTATAAACACACAGAATGTTTCCCTCGGCCTGTCTGTCTGTGTGGACGTGTTTGTGACAGAGTCAGACATGCCAAAGGGTGGAGTGGATCCACATTGTGTCTAATGTAGCCCTTGGCGCCAGAATCATCCATTATGCAAAATGAACTCAGATCAGTCAGCAGCAGCTGCCTCATAGGGAAGAGCAGAGCTGCTGCTGGTTGTCATTAATTAGTAAAGATGAATGAGATGCCCCCTCCTCTCTATTATGCCACAATTTAGTCAAGTGTTGGATTTTCAACACGGAGCGATGCACTAAAACTGAAGACAATGAAAAGCACATTTATTAGCTGATGGGAGGTGGTGTGGTGTCATTTTCAGAGGAAATACAGTCAGAAACTTACATTATTTCCAGTTGTACTTTGAGGTCTTACATGCTGCCAACATTCTGAGATCTCTAAGATGCTTTCTTTTAGTTCTATGTGTAGACAGAATAAACATGCTGTTTCATTTCAGAAAGGAGTTCACTGTTTTTGTTTTGTTTTTTTATTGTTTTTTTTATTGTTTTTTTTTTTGTTGTTGTTTTGTTTTGCTTGTTTTTTCTTCTTCATCCTGTGTCTCAACTCACATAAAAAACTCCTTAAATCGTATCTTGTGCTTATATTTAAGTTTGTAGAGTTAAGACTTTTAGTCTGTCAAACAATTATTGATTTACAAAAAGAAAAAGAGATATTGGTCCGTTTTTTGTCACCTATCCTGCAGCACAACTGTTTGACAAAAGGTTCTGTCTAGAGAGAACATATCTGAGAAAAAGAGTTCATTGTAAAGACCTGTATTTAAAGTCCTGAAGAAGCAGCTGTTGTGACCACAGACTGTAAACATGACCCAGTGTCAGAGTTGTCACCCACTGGTTTAAAACTGGGTTTGGGGGCCAAATGATATTCACAGCAGAGATGCCGAACTTTCTGTCAGCCAAGCAACTGACAAAGAAATGGAGCTGAGTCAGGTCATTAACCTAACCCAAACCCTAACCCTGTCCGTTTACTCGGTCTTTTCCCTTAAATACACCAGATGTGTCTGCAGTCCAGCTCTGCTCCGTGTTGACTGCTTTTGTCCACTCACACCAGCTGTGTGTTCAGTCTGACAGGTTTCAGGACTGACAGACAGCTGGAGACACAGACCAAAGAGTTCCTGCGCTTCCCACTCCATTAATAATCCTCTCTTTATTTGTGTTGTGCTGTTAAACCTCTAACCTGTTGATTCCTGGCGTGTCTTCACTCATTTTCACGTTTTCTTGCATTGGTAAAGATATTGTAAAAGTATTTTAAAAGTCTCAGGGTTAGGTAGTTTCCATGGACTACTTCCTGTCCTGCTCGATCTTCTCTACTCTGAATTGACACGTCACAGCTCCAGCATCTGGCAAAATAGTATGACTGTATTAGCTGCGACCTGCTGGACCAGCCACGCTGCTGAACCGCAACGGAAAAGACCCAGTGTGAGTCGACACATTGACTTCAATGGAAGTCATCTGATCCAGAGTTTTGAGGGAGTGGAGACAAAGTGCAGACACAGCTGGTGTTTTTTAGCTATTATTGTATCACTGCTACCTACTGGGATGAGTTAGCATTACAACTACAAAGAAATTACTATTACACAGTAACTGTGTGCTTATACAACACGTATTAAAGTCAATATAGACCACTTATTCACTTGTTTTAAACCATAAGCTGATGCTACAGAAGCAGGTTTGCTATCAGCTTTACTTCTGCTTTCTAAAACTAAAAAAAACAGCAAAGCTACAAAACATATCCAACAGAATAGACATACAACATACTACATTCATAGGTAGTATTTGGTTCTCAAAAACCGCTTATAGTTTTCCACACCAAAGGTAGCTTCCAGGCATATCTTTTGTTGCTACCAGTCACCAGGGGGACTGTAAACCTTTTACTTTTGCTTCAGGGGTCCATCTATTAAAAGTCAAAGTCCACATCAAAAATTGAGGGTAGATTGTTTATTTTCATCTTTTCTATCACATTAAAAGTCTTATATCTGTGTATAATGGTGCTCTGTCACTTTTATGGAGTAATTTCTCTGCCGTGAGATAAACTTTATACAAACTGCTTAACTTGAAAATTGAGATGTTAAAGGTCTCTTTTGATTTGTTCTCTACTCTCATTTATTGGGGTCTGATCCTCAGTGGAGAGTTTTATTTATAACTGAGTAATGTCTGCATTCTTTTAGTGGTTCTTTGACTAAAAAGAGTATTTAGTTTATCATCCAGCCCTGTTTCCTCCCCAATTCCTCTTGTTTCCATTTAGTTATGTAATACACAATGTATATTGTTTTTTAATGGGTTAAATTACTTTTCTTTGTTATATTGTGTGTAATCCAGACACAAATCTCTGTGTTGTCCTTCATCTTTTCATAGTTAATCTTGTTTCTATCAGTCTGCTTGCCTGCATGATAACTGTAATTAATACAAAGCTGGAACAGATGAGAATGAACTCTGTGACCTGTGGAAAGAGACAGGATGGATTTGCATTGTGGAATAACCCCCCTGGGGGTTCGTAGCATATTAATAACCCCTCCTCACACACCGTTAGCTTTTAATGCTGCCTTCCTCCACAAGCTCTTGGTTCTTCAGATGATGCCCCCACCATCACCACCAAGCATCCCTCCAAACCATTTCCCCACCCCCAACCCCCACATGGCTGGAACTGGCACACTGATGAGGAGCCAGTTGCCATAGCAACAGGAGGCAGTTGCTTTAGTGACTAATGGGAAGTGGGGCTATGGAGGAAACAATGGATGCTTAGCGAGGCTGGGGGTGTTGTGACGGGCTGAGAAGGAGATGCAATTGAGCTATAAATAGACTAAAGACTGTCTGTCTCCAACCATTATACATTCTTCAAGACCCCTTGTTGAGATGATTCTCTCTCTCTCTCTCTCTCTCTCTCTCTCTCCCTCTCTCTCTCCCTCTCTCTCTCTCTCTCTCTCTCTCTCTCTCTCTCTCTCTCTCTCTCTCTCTCCCTCTCTCTCTCTCTCTCCACACCTGTGATCATCACTACTTTCTATTTCTGTGCTCACAGATAAATTAGCATATAGATAAAAAGTCTTTACTCAGTATTCAGGCCACAGGAATTTCTCCTCTTTTTTTAGACAACTTGCTGTTTGGTGGTTTTTAATAATACCACAGCTCATGAATAATCTACATGGGACTGTATGGAATAGTCTGATTATATAACAGACATTAAGACAGGCTGCATACAGCAACCAGCCAGACCACAGAGATGAAGCTTCTTTACATGAGCAAAATGACAGATGTGATGAGTTGTTTCAGCTCATCACGTGATTGTGTTTGGTTTCAAATGTCACATAAACAAGCAGTAGGTTAAAAAATAGAAGACTGCTACACTCTTCAGCACAGCCAAACAAAACACTGAAGTCTATCTTATATAAGGGCCAAAAATTATACATGAAATAAAAAAGCAGGAAGAAAGAAATATCAGTTTGCTCCTCAACTTCTTTTAAATCCCTAAAGCAGACAACACTTTCTCAGCAGGGTTTGGTGTCTTAAACAGCTCTGCTCTGTTTCTGCGCTCAGTCTTTACCTTTGGTGTTTGGAGCTTATCTGTTTTGAACATTTTCTTTTTTATTATTATTTTCTATTCAAGCCTTAAAGGCTGGACGCACCCAAAAAATAGCCAGAGAATTCTAATTTTTTGGAACTTAGATGTTTATTAACCCTTTTGACAAAATCAACAAAAATATTGCTCTATTATTTATACATTTATTTATTTTATTCATATCTGTATCATATTTGTCAAATTGGGCAGTTTTGGTAACATTTGAGTTAAGATTTTAGTAAATATGCAGAAAGACTCGTTTTGAAAAATGAATAACATTTTAGGTGTTGTTATTACCAAAACTTCTTTAAAATTGTCAATGATTTATCCAAAAAAGTGTGTGGATAATTTACTGAGAGTAGCAATTTTGAAAAAGGTCAAAATACAACTTCAGCTGCCTATAGAGCAGGGGTCTCATTCTCATGGCCCCCAGAACAATATTTCGTGGCGCCCTGCCTGAAATCAAAGCTTTGTGTTAGTGGTCACTTGGTCACTTGTAACATGTTTGTGTCACTGAGTGGAGGGAGAATATATCCTGTCAGCTCGTGTTGTACGGTGTTTGTCGGTGTTTGGATCATGTGTCTTTTTGGCAGCACCTATCTGTGTGAAAGTTCTTCTCCACAATGAACTTTAATAAGTCAAAGTTCAGGTCCAAACTTAAAGATGAGCATCTTAAAGTCATACTGAGGGTCTCAGCTGCTTCCTCCCTCAAGCCAAATGTTCTGAAGAACTGTTCATGTTCTGCATGTTCTGACCTGTTCAGACTGAGACAACTGGTTCAGTTGTACTTTGTTTTTATTTGTGGAACACCTGATGCGGCCCAGCCTCACCCAGACTCTACCTCCAGCCCCTTGGTAAGTTGAGTTTGAGACCCCTGCTGTAGAGGAACTATAATAATCAAGGTGGTAGAATACATTTTAGTTTTTTTTAAACATGTTTTTAATGAAAATATATTTCAAGGTGATGAGATAAAGATCTTTGAAAGCCATGAATCAAATATGATACATTCATCTTAGCATTAATTACCCGTCTCAAGCAGCTTTGTTTGTGGACTCATCAGGGTGTCATCATCTGCAACAGAAAGTCTTGGCTGCTCTCCCTCTTGGTCACCTGATGTCGAACATTTAGACATTTCTTTTTTTCTTCTTTCATGATGTTGGTAGCTTTCTGCCTTCTGTTATTCAGTCACTTTTTACTTTGGGGTGAAAATGCAACATTTTGTGGTCTGTCTTATGAATTTTGTCCTCTTTCTTTATGGTGCAGCTATGGATTACTGAGTTTTTAGAGGTAGTCAGTAAGGTGCACAGATACAAGGGACTATAAATTAATGTAAAACAATTTACCTGATTAGCTTTTTTAAGTTGAAATTTTGTGACATTATTTTTCAGGACCTAAATTGTGACCAAGTCAGTCATGTATTCCCCTGAAACATATTCTGCCAACCTCCAAATACATTTAGGAAATTTCTGTGGAAATAATTCTGTTGCAACCTTTAGTTTCCGTTTGTCTATAAAACCTTCCCTAACTCAGTGACCTTTGGTTGATTCATAATCCTTACCTAAAGATTAATGTGCATGCATGTTCTCAACAGATGGCCCCAGTGTTCACATGCTTTTCAGCTGAAGAGTCAGACTGAACGCCTTTAATGCAACTTTATTCATAATGAAGCCAAAATTTAGTTTAACCTAATTTACCTGATGGACTCTTTGTAAAGGGTTAAATACAATAATGTTAATGAGTGACACTCTAGACTCGCTCTATGTGGACAACAACAAGTAATGATGATGCCATATTAAAAGTTCATTTGAAGCTATCAGCAGTCTGTGGCTCGTGAGACCGAAGCAAAGAAGAAAATGGATGGGAAATGTGAGGAGAAAACTTTATTGTTTGACTGTGGAAAGCACAGCTGTTCCCTGTGACTTCTCCTCTGAATCAGAGAGGCCATTTAAAGGTGGCATGCAGCGCTGTTATTGGCCACAGCTTTTGTCTTGACTGTGTGCCCTCCTGGTGGCCTGCACGGGTTATTAGGCACAGCGCTTCTGTCACCCAGAAGGATTATGTAACACTTTGTATAGTGTGCCTGTGTTTGTGTGTGTGTGTGTCTTTGTCAGCCAACCAGTCAGACAGGGTGAGGTCATCTTATTGGCGGGCTCAGTGCCCCCCCCCCCCCCCCCCTCCCATGGGAGTGAAATTTAGGGAACAGCAGATGCATGACACAGTGATAGTGCTGAGCATATCTACCCACTCACCAGTTTGTCTACCTGTGTACTTGTGCATCCACACCTGTCTGTCAGTCTGAGCAGGTGTGGAGTTTTGAAGTGACCCCCCCCCCCCCCCCCCCCCCCCCCCCCCCCCCGGTATGATGGGGATCAGGGTTTTATTAGAACATCAGGTGAGCTGCTTCTGGATAGAGTAGTCTTCAGCTTATGTAACTGCACAGTGATGGAGATGTTTGGCATTCTGGGGAAGACGTGCCTCAAGCTGTGGTGGCAGGCTGCTTTTAATGATGTCCAAACATGTAGGCGTCACCAGGAGCTGTGTGAGAGACAGACTGACAGTCTGGCTGGACTGGTGGAGGAAGGGAGGCAAAGTATGGCCTCCTGTGAACAAGGGATGAGAAAATTCCCTTCATTGTGAGTTCCTCAACTCTTTTTATCACTACTTTTCAACCAAACATGTAGTTTTTGGACTCAGGCTCATCAGTTGCAGCTCTTTTCACATGCCTGCCACCATGTTGACGTCTGAAGCCAGCTCTGAGCTAGCTGGCTCTGTACTTCGCCCAGATTAAGGTGAAAATATGTATTTTGTCCCCCCAGGGGTTCTGTGGTTGAAAAACATGGTCTTTGATAATCTCATTTCTGTAAACAGTATAATCCAGTTATAAAGATGAGCAAATGTACAAGGCATCCCAATCATACTCAGTGTTTCTGTTAAATCTATTAAAAACTTTGCTCAGCTTATCAAACATTCTTCCCACCACATCATCAGGAGTCATCCTGGACTCTCTGGTTTAATGCTTCCACAGACTTTTCTTTTAATGGTCATTGGGTTTTTTTTTTTTTTTTGCACCACTCTCTGTCAAAGTATAATCTGTAAATATCAAACAAAACCTTCCTTCAACGATCTCCTGCTAAAGAGGCAATACAATGAAAAACCACAATGCACCTCACCACATTTACCTGAGTTCAAACCCTTTAACTGTGCTCTGCTGTCTGATTGTAAGTGACAACCCCCCCGCTGTGCATTTCCTCACACTTCCTTGAAGTCAAGCCCATGGTGGGTTACCAAAAATACCAAACCTGCGTGCTGTATGATGGAAATGCCACAGCCTTGAAGCAAAAACCCAACATTCACCATGAACTCAACAACAACCAAGCTCTCAGTTTGTTGGAAACGACAGAGTGGAAGAAGGAATCAGCCATTTCCCCACTATTTATTTTCTCAAGTGTGGAATAGACATCTCACTGAGAACGTCTGGGTCAATGCCCCAAAGCTCAGACAGGTGAAGCTGTAGGTGAAAGTCATTTCAAACAAAGAAGTTCTGGGTGTGGAGGAGTAGAAACATTGAGGGATGCTAGCAGTGTCATTCTAGGTTAAAGAAAACTCAACTCTGCATCTACTCCCAGTTCTCCCTTCACCCTCTGCCCCTGCTTCCCTCTGTCTGTATCCTCCTCACCCCCCAACCCAACATCCCCCCCGTCCTGTCTGCCTGTCTGCCAGTTACAAACCAGTGTGTTCTGCAGACGTTTAGCCTTCAGTCCAAAACGACATCCATGAGAACAACTGTGACCGCCAGCATTTTGACTGGCACTGGACACACACACACACACACACACACACACACACACACACACACACACACACACACACACACACACACACACACACACACACACACACACACACACACACACACACACACACACACACAGAGGCTCAGCGTAGAAAACAAACCCATCTTTCCCTCCTCTTGTTGTGCTTCTAATAAAACGTTAATGCAGTTTTAGAAGTGGAAACTGTGAGATGACTCCCTTTTTGAATCACCTCTAAGCCAATTCACAGATGAGGTGTGAGAAATCATCACAGCTCACCTGTATTTACAGGTGTGTTAATACCCTCCTTATTACTGAAGATAATCAGTAAAACAGACTTGACAGACGTGTTGTTTTTTGCTCACTTACATTAAAATGTGTGTTAACCTCACGATAAGTCATGCTTTCAGTTGTAATCGCTCTCATAAAGAAAGTTTTAAATGGTGCCACTTTTGTCAGGAACATATTTTGGTTCTTCAGATTTAAATCATCCAATCCACCAAATAGAAACAAACTAATGTCAACATTAGAATCAGCAGTTTGGCAGATTCAACAGTTTTCTCATGGGCTCAACCCACAGAATCAGCTCTGCTGCTCATCCCACAAATACATGCTTCTCACATAGGTTGCTCCATTTAAAGAGAAATCAACAGGTCTTACATCAGGAAAAGGCTTAATGTCAAGAAGTGTTTATACAACAAAGAAACAATCTACTAAACTAATCGTCTAACTTTTTATGCTAAGTTTATTAACTGTCTTAAGCGGGGTTTTCTAAATGTGAAGAGATGTTTTATCTGTAGAGAGCCCACACATGAAGATCAGAAATCAGGCAGTGAACAGTTTGGATCATACTGTGTGTGGTGAGCTCCAATAATCTCAACACAGCTCACCACACACACAACCATTCTGTCCCACCACTGATCTAGAATCTAGTCCTCCAAGACAGAAATCTCACCTGACCAAACCTGATCTAACAAAAACATAGAAGAAGAAACATAGCAACGGATAGCAACAACAGGCTAACACCAAACACAACATGAAAGAGGACATCTGTGTGTACCCTGCTTTAGATCTTTGGTACATGTAGAGAGAAAAAGAGTCACCATCTGAGACCTGTTGTAGTTTGTTACATCTTTCTTTAACTCCCTCCCTCAGTGGCTTAAGGTAAACCCAAACACTCTCAAGAAATACAACAATAACTATAATTAAATTTATTATCACAATAACTTTAGAAACAACTAAGTTGAACATGAAGACATTGCTTTCAGCTATCCTAACACGTTTACACAGAGCTGGTCCACAAAATAACTTTAATTTAAGTCAATGTTTCACTTTTTTGAGTGCAGCCACAGGCATGTGACATTTATTAGTGATCAGGATGATGCTGCATCTTCTAAAGAAATGCTCAAATATTTCAGATATTTGTGATATGTGACTAAATCATGTAAACTACAGAAACTGACAAGTGACGGAGAGTGTTTGCTTCTTCTTCTTCTTCTTCTTCTTCTTCTTCTTCTTCTTCTTCTTCTTCTTATCATTATTATTATTATTATTATTATTATTATTATTATTATTATTATTATTATTATTATTATTATTATTATTATTATTATTATTATTCTCTCCTTTAAGGATTCAGCAATCACAAGCATCCAAATGATGAGCACAATCTTCGGTTTTCTTCTACTTTTCTGAGTATGTTTTGTCACTGTGAGAAAATAAGCAGTAAACAGTTCATCCCCCTCTCTCTCTGTCTCTCACACTCCCCAAGGACTGCAGCCTGGTCTGAGAAAGTAAACTTCATTAACATGTTATAGTGCTGTTAATTCTCATTGGTGCTTGTTTCATCACCACAGCTCTAGTAAAAGTCACCAGTTTTATATAACTTCTTGGAAATCACAGCTTTGGTGAAATTAGGAGGACAGAAATGGCTGAAGTGGAACCAAGAGTGTTTCTGTGGAAGATGACAAGCTGAGTTGTGTTAGATGCTCACAGTCTCAGTGAGAGAGGAAAACTGGACTCTGTGTTTGACTTCATGTATGAATTCACACACGTCTGTTTCTTTAGCAGGAACGTGGTGTCCATGAGTGTTTTTGAGAGAGAGCACTCTCTGTTTGTTATCTCAGCGTGTGTCAACATCAGTGAATATTGGAAGTAATAGAGGAAGATTCTCCACATGTGATAAGATGCAGTCAGATAAACTACAGGCTGTCTTTACCAAAGCCTCTCCTCACAGTCAGATCTCCTATAACTATTCCTCTTCCTCCCTCTCACGCTGAGCACAAAGACTGTCATCACTGGGAGGAGCAGGCATTTTCCCAAACATGCACACACCCATGCTAAGCTTTACTTCCCTGCAGTGATGTCAACATATTCTCATGTTCCTACATGTGTACACACGTGATTTTTGATGCATCATTATTTTCATCCTTCCTTCACCTTCTTTCATTTGGTCCTTTCCTCTTTCCTTCCTTCTATCCCAAGCATGGGCCTTTTTCAGACGCTGATTTTGCACTAACACCTTATTAAAGCTGCTAAATTTCTGCTCATGTATTTGACTAAACAAATTAGTCAAGTCCAGCTTTTCCCAGCCTTGTTGCTGTTGAGGGGAACAAACCGCCAGCTACAATCCTGAATGGTGTCCAATGTCCTTCTGCGCAATCAATAAACTAAAAAATCTGAATTTAAAGTTTCATTTGCTAAAAAAACACAGAGTAGAGCAGGAGGACACTGTGGCTGTCGGCCATGTAGCAGGAGGATGAGTATGGTAGCCTTTGAGATCCAAAATTCTTACATTTCAGTGTCTGTTGTCAGCAACCATATAACTTTAACCTAAGATTCACTTCATCCAGAGTGCAGGATCTTTTCCAGGAGTGCTTTCATGTTGAATCAACAGCAAGAATACAGGATGAATACATGCCATGCTTTTAGAGGCTGTTTTGTGTGTAAATCTCTGTGTGGCAGAGCTCTTTGCAGCACTATTTGTCCATAATTGTTATCATTAGGTGCAGAAATCCTTTTAAATATTCTTGTCTATTTTGTCTTAATAACATTGAGTTCAGTTGAATTTACTATATCTATAACCAATGTGATATTATCTCTTACCAGGTGATTAAGCCAGGAAGTGTGTAATGCTGTGTGTAGGTTCTGTAAGTGGAATTTTTATTTATCCAGTCTATTCTAACTTATAGACAACTATCTATACAATCTTTGTTATTTATTAATGCCTCGCTCTTTTGCAAATGTTAGTAAAGACTAGGTGAACGACAGGAAAACTTGTTTGCATTAATATCAGCGTTTAAAATGTGCATGTTTGCATTATTGCAGGTGAGAGAAAAAGGACTGTGTAGGAGCCAAATCTTGGTTAAATTCTCCTTTGAACAAAGATTCTAGTTGATTTGTTCTAAGCCCTGTTTGTCAGAAGTCACAGGAATTTGACCATATATAGACACCTACAGTAATTGATTACAGCGGATAATGCAACAGGATTCAAAGGTTTTTATGGTCTTTTTATATGCAATGTGTACAAGGACATGCAGAAAAATTGAAATACTGTTATTGTCTTCTGACAATACACATAGAAAAATTAAGTATATAAAAATGTATAAAAAACTCAGAAATTTAATTATGAAAATATAAAAAAAAAACATAAGGAGAAAATCAACCCAACCTATGATATAAAATGTGAGTCGTGCAAATGATTGTTTTGCCAAGTAGGGAAGCATTTTTTTTTCCCTTTTTAATTAATTGATTGATTCTTTACGTTGTCAAAGAAATAATAGCCTCTCCCCAAACTGTGATGTGACTGACTAAGTAGCATTTGTAGACCAGAGGCAAAAGTTTTCCCCTCATGTTGCGTACAGTGTGCATTAGGCAGGGACTCTTCAGTTAAAGATAAAATGGCTTTTTCCTCGTCCCTTTGATACAATTTTTTTCCCCTTTTTCTCTTTGGCTTGTGAATGTTATGCCCCAACTAAAGGTGGCCCATGTGGGGCTAACAAAAATCCGCAAATGATACACCTTAAAAAAATACAAAAATTGGATTTATTAAATAAACACCAGGAATTACAGCGCACAAACCATAACACCACAACAAAATTTCAGGAGAGGCAGCAGAGCAGCAGTCCCCAACTCAGAATGCCACTCACTGCTGCAAGCAGCAGTGAGCTTTTAAAGACTGAAACCAGGTGAGTCTCATTGATAATCAGCAGTCTCACCTGGAAACAAGCAAGGGAGAGAAACAGGGAACACAGGTGGGAATGCAGCTGTAACAGTGAACACTTGTACCTCACTGTTTGAAATAATCTATCAAACAGCTGAATGCCAGCTTTCAGGCCGTCTTCCTTCTATGTTATGATTTAGCTGCTGATGGCTTACACACATAGACTATCCTTCAAACATCACAGTCTTATCTGCTTCTGTCCCCATTATATACATTCAACCATTCATCTCTGTTACAGCCATGGCTGTAGGTTTCAGATAGGAATGATATCATCCCTGAATTTCATTTTCATACTTTTAAAATAGAGCAGTGAGCAAATACAGCTGCAGCAGTCTGTTTAGAAAGGAACCCAGGGGAACATGGTGTCTGTAAATCGCTATAAGGACAAAGTACTTTTCTGTAATAAGAAGATAAAGATTTCTGTAGACACATTCGCTCACAAGCCAAGAACATATTGTGCAAAATGCAGTGATGGAGTTGTAACTGCTGGGTTAGCTTAGATAGAGGCCTTATTTTTTGCACATCTTCACACAGCCAATGCAAATAGTGTGCACACATGTGCAGAGATGTGGAGAGCATAACGGTTTGAAAGGTCTTGAAATCAAATCCACTTTCCCCTTGAAGCGCCTGCCTCAGCCTTCAACTCAGTCCCCTAGGGAAAAACAGAGGTCCGTGTGTGTGTTTGTGTACAAGTGTGTGTGTATATGTTGGGCTTTTTATCATGAAAGGCAAAAAAAAAAGAGGTTTAGGGGAGAAGAACGTTGAGTGAAAGGGAAAGCTTTAGGGGAGGGGGCTCACTCACTCCACCAATGTGGGTGGGATCTTGGAGCCAGTTTCAGCCAATTGGCAGCCACAACTGGGTCACATGATAACTGTACTAGAACACTGAGAGAACCAGGGGGAGAGAGAGAGAGAGAGGGATAAAGGAAGAGAGCTGCACATTCAGTTCAACCTCAGTGTGTGATTGGCTTCAGAGTGGAGGCACAGCACGAGAGGCTCCACACACAAACACACGAGGTGCAGAGCACACCTGAGTGACTCAAGGAAAAGGAACAACAGCGCAAAACAGGAAAGAGAGAAAGAGAGGAGATAGGAACAAGACAAGTTGTGAAGATTGACTTGAGAAAAAAAAGCCTGAGACAAAGAGACTGAAACAAAGAAAGGATCAGAAGGAAAAAAGACAGGAGAGACAGCATGTCTTCTCTCTCCGATCAGCAGCCCGGCTCTCCTTTCTCAGAGTACAGTGAGCTATGCAAGGTGCCATCCCTTTCACCCAGTGTGCCAGCTCAGAGCTGGGACTGGCAGCACCCCTCAGGCATGGACATGGGTGCCCCGAGGAGCCTGGTGGTAGGCGCTGGGGCCCTGACATCCACTGGACTCACAGACGAGGACAAGCTGTGCTTCTATGAGCAGCCGGGGAGGGGAGGTATGGACGTGGATCTGAAGGTACCAGGTAAGGTAGGAGGCATCCCTGGAAGCACCTCGCTTGGCAATGCTTCACTGGGCAGCACAGGGGAAAGTCCAGACAGCCCGCTGTCATCCTCTCCATCACCCTCCCCAGCATCCCCAGGTAGACTGCCCTCTGGTCTGGGATGTGGGGGCACCAGCAGGGTCTCCCTGCCCCCTGTACCTGGATCCCCAGCCACGCATAGTGAGCTACCTTCAGTCACTAGTGCAGGGCGTGCACACTCAATGGGAGCCTCCCTGATAGATGACTCTCCAGTGGATGGAAACTCTCCATCTGAACCATGGAGCAACTCTAGTTTCGCTGAATCCAGCCCAAAGGTTGCAATGCCCCAGGTAGCCCCGAACTACTGTGTCATTGGAGTGTCCAGTGATTACCATCTGAAGAAGGGTGACAAGATTGGTGCTGGAGCAGGAGCATCTCCAGTGGCTCACCAGCTATCTGAAGGCTCTTCAAGGGACAACAGTGAAGAAGAGGATTTAGAAGAAGAGGAAGAGCAGGAAGAGATGGAGCCATGCTTCATGGGTCGAGTTCAGCAGCAGAGGAAGGCAATGCGTCGGGCGGTGTCTGAATGCTCCCACTTGTCAGTACCACCCAGTCTCGAGCTGCCTGATAAATACCCAAGTGGAGATGGGGCAGACCTGGACCTGCTGGTGTCCCCTTTGGGTGGTGTACGTCGTTCTCCACACTCTATGAAGCGCTCAATGACCGTTGCAGAAGACCAGTCCCCAACTCCACCACCGACCCTGTCAGCAGCAGGCACCACTCACACCGACCTGCGCCATGACCCACCTGAACCACGCCTTTATCTCACCCCATTACCACCATTAAAGGACAGCAACAGCAGCTCTCCTCGGTCACCACTAGAGGCCTCAGTAGAGGGCTTCAAGGAGGAGAAGGAGACAGGTGGCATTGTGCTTCCGGTGCCTCCCAGCCCCAAGGGGTTCAGCGGCATGGACACCAGCTCGGCTTTGTTTGGAGGCTTTGACACTGAAGGGGAACATGGCAGTCAGTCAGACATGGCTAAAGATACTGACTTTGAGGTGGATATTAAACTCAACACCAGGGCTGCTGCTGGCATTGAATCGGCAGTGGCAGGGGACTTTGGTGGTGACCTTGCCTCGGGCAACTATACCAACCTTGGCTTGAGCTCCAGCACTAATCCCTTCATCTCACTGGATGGTAGGTACATTTGTGTGTGACTTCAGCACTTACTGTTGGCTGTCAAACATGTGGATTGTGAGATTTGAACACTGAGCTCCACTGGAGAAGAGTCGTCTGAATGAAAAGATCTAAAGCATATTTGTCCCTTTGAGAAAGGAAACCATGTCATAGAAATAATCTAGGCTTAACTCTCAGCAGAATATGTGTTAATATGATTCAGAGTGTGAAAACTGTGAACCTCTCTATGAACTGTGAAGAGTTATTTGTGCTGAAGAGATGGAGTGGGTGGAGCATTCAGACAGTGACAAACGGTTGTAAGAAAGATGACGCCTCAGTCGAGTGTTGCACATGATTTGTTTTTTTTACTGTCCTGTCTGAAGCAAGAATGAAATTATCTTTGCATTCAAACAATGTTTATGGTGATGAAGATTTTTTAAAGATGCAGTGATGCTTGTAAATTAAGGTTGTTAAAGTCTCTTGATGAAGTCGATGATGTTTCATTCATGACTAAAAGGCTCAAATGTCTTCCCAGAATGTTCTCTGGTTGAAGCTTGGGTATAGCTCAGGGTAAGGAATATTTTCAGAGGCACAACGAAAGGAGGAATGTCAGTGAGTGAGAGCAAGTGAAAGAGAAAGAATGAAAAGCAGAGAGAAGTCGACAGCAATGGAGCAGCCCCCTGTGGGCTACTTGAAATTCCAGGATGGTAGTGTCTGTCTCGTAGTGTTGGACAAAGACAGCGAGCCAATTTTAGATACTGATCCTCCACAAACTGTGCAGAGAGTGTGTGTTGGTTTATTTAAAGGGTGTTGATACTGGAACAACAAGTGCATTGTTCAGCATATGTGACAATCTGTGTGTGTGTGTGTGTGTGTGTGTGTGTGTGTGTGTGTGTGTGTGTGTGTGTGTGTGTGTGTGTGTGTGTGTGTGTGTGTGTGTGTTGTACAGTCGCTGACTCTTGGTCTGACATATAGATGCAGGGTCAGAATAGCAGCGCTCATTACTGCTGATGGAGGCTCTGTCTTTGTTCAGCCTCCTGCTCCATGCTTCACTCTCCGTCTGTCTGTGATGCCGCCTCTTTCCAGCTCTCTCTTCTGTCTCCTGTTGCTCTGAATGCTCATTAGATTATTTGTAGACAGACAGAGCCAAGATGGCTGAAAGTGAATCGCAGACACATCAAATGATGACCAACTCTGAGTCAGAATGGGGTCACTGACTGGGAACTTTGGTCCCATACTGTTCCTCCTTCTTTTAACAACCATCTTTCTACTACTTGGTTTCAAGCTTCCATTCCCTCTCTTCCCATTTTTTTTTTATCCCTTTCTTTTCTCTTTGCATCCACACAGCACTTGTTTTCTTCTCCTGCCACAAAGCCCAGAGTGGAAGCGGCTGCCAGCCTGGCTACCAGAGTATTAAAGGGGCAGTAATCTCAACTTTTTCCTTTCTGAAGTCTAAACAGGAGTATGCCAGAGTCATTGAGCCACAAGCCATGTTCTAATGATGCAGTTTTTTGATTCATTTAAAGGTCAGAATAAGTTCTCTGAAGCACCTGTTGTTTGAAGAAAAAAGAAAATCGCTTCATAAATGCTAAAAACATACATGACTGCACAAGACAATGGATGCATGTGGCAGCTCTATTGTATGAGCTGCACATGTGCACGGAGCTAAAGCTTGGTCTGAGCTCCATCTCCCTGGAGGTTCTGTGGAGAATTAGGATAAGCAGATTTAAAATAGTGAGGAAAAAAGAAGGAAGAATTGAGATTGGTTAAAAAATGGGGAATTCAGAGAAAGGCCTGGAGCAGAGGAGATGAAGATAAACGTATGACCACAGAATAGGAAGCAAAGGATTTGTTGTAACCCAGAAGTGCTGGAAAGATAGATGAATGAGTGAAAAAAAAAAAAACTATTTTATATCAGAGCCTCACAAGAGAGTTGGCTGGTCACCAAAGATGGGCCAGACTGGAGCCGGCTGAGGAACCAGAGGGGTCAATGCTTCAGACACTGAACACAGAGCTGTAGGCGATGTAAGAGGGAAAATATCTAACCTTCACCTTCATGTCTTTTCCTTCTTTTCTTTAAAGCTTTTTTTTTTTTTTTTTTTTGGGGGGGGGGGGGGGGGGGGGGCTTTTTATGCCTTTGATCAGAGGGGAGAGGACAGTGGATAGAGCAGGAAACAGGCCACAGGATTCAAACCCTGGCACACCATCAGTGCCCCTAAACTTTATTTCTACAGCAGTTGTCAAAATCTAAGTTGTAAAATGTTCTACCAGGCAACAGATTACAGATTTAAAGATGCAGTCTTCTATTGTACCAGTGTTCATTTTGTTTAAAATTATGACAAAAAAAAATGTCGTCAGCAACCCTTTTATTCTATGACCAAGACGGGACAATGAACTCCAGTACTTCACTGATGGTAAAAACTCAAAGGTGTCAGACGGTGTTTCTAATCTGTTCAAATACAATCAGTGCATTCCTGATACAGTCCTTTGGTGATCTGTTAGACTGTTTTTTAAGGAAGACTGTTTGTCCAATGTTCACCTGTCACTGCAGCTGCATTTAAGGACCGTCGTAAAGGTGAAACACATTCACTGTTTTGTGTCCATATCACTTTTATTTGAAGCCAGAGATGAAAAATAGAGCCACAGTGTCCACAGACAGTGTTTTCTTTTTACTTGATGTGTAGTGAGGATCAGTCCTCTATAACTCCTCTTTTATCAGTGTGTAATGACCTTTACTAACTCTGTAGGTCAGCAGGGGCCGAACAGCAGCTTTACATTGGAAGGAGAGTCCACGTTTAATTATTACACCAAGATTTGACACAAGAGAAAGTGTTCAGACAGTGAAATGTTTGCAGATTTAAACACTTGGACTTAATACTGGTCGATCTCTGAACTGCTACATTTGTGAATTTAAAGAGAAAACAAATGTATTTTAACTAAGATTAGGCTAAAATATTTTAGATTTCATCTACTAAAATTATAAAGGTCAGTAAAGGCTCAAATGTGACCATAAAATATTAGGTATTTTGTTAAAAGGCTGAGACTAAATGTAAAATAGCTGCCAAGATCAACACTGTATGGTAACTGATGATGGCAGTAAACAGATTATTTGCTTCTGTAAGATGGATTTTTAACCTGAAGGAACAACGTTAAAAAGAGATAAAAGAGTTAGGTTTTCTGATCCTTTAATTTTAGTCTTCACAGTCTAACCATGATCCTGATGCTACCAGGAAACCCTTGTGTTCATAAAGACAAACAGTTTTTGGTTTAACAAGTGTTTGGGATCCTATCTGCAGACAGTAACAGAATCATAGCTTAGCTTCTGTGTCTCTAAATTGTCTTTTAAAACAGCCTCAGCCCAGAACCTCTCACACTTCAGATAACACAGAGTCCAATCTCCACTCTCTCTGTTACCACTTCACAGCCACTTTAGCTTGTCCAGCGTCTTTGATGTTCTGCTAAAGGCCAGCGTTGGAGTGTGTCCCTCACTTCCTGTAGAAAGCTCCTGTCAATGCTGACGAGCCTGAAGTGTTGTGGAGCAAAGAGTGACAGGCGTTTAATGAGATGGTTTGTATGATCTGATTTACATAATCCACTTGAGGATTCACATGAAGGACTCTGAAATTAGTCCTGAATAATCTGAAGCTGATGGAGAGTTTATGTAAACATCTGCTTATAATCAGCTTCAGATTCCATTTGGAAGACATGAGGAACATTTTATGATGTTTTTACAAAGCAGCTTCAATGTGACCAACAGGTCTGCTGAGAAATGTGTTAGTGCTACTCAGCTCCTGTAGGTCACAGCGTTTCTATGATTTTTCATTCTTGTATGAATGCTGCTCAAACGTCAGACATACATTTATAACCTACATACATAAGAAATGTGTGAAAGCTTAAAGAGCTTTCTCAACGTTAAAGCATAGTCAGCATATTTTAGTGAATTAATCACAGGAAGAAGAAAACAAGCTCTGTGTTGAGGTGGTGCTCTTCAGGAGGGTGTGGGCTTAACCACTCTCAAAGAGCTGTTAGTGTTAGCATTATGCAAATGAAACCTCCAGATGAATTGGCTCAATGTGCCCAGATGCTGATTGTTCTCTGTTGTCCTGAGCCATAAAGACCCCAGGGCTCCACAGCATCCCAGCAGCACCTCAGCAGGTCGAGATGCTACAGGAAATGTAAGCAGATGTATGTCAGATGAAGTTATATCTTATATAAAAAGAAAAGGAAACATAAGTTTGTTTGAAGAGACTCAGCTGAAGAGCTCTGACAGTAGCTCAGACAGTGGAAGTGTTGCTTTTCTTCTGTCATGTCTGCACTTTAATGGTTATTACTGACACCATGTCTGACCTCCACTGTGCCCTCATGTTCACTAATGCCTTCAATCACCGACCCTCGAACTCATGGGAAACTGTGATTGATGATTCCAGTCACAGAGCCATCAATAATTGATGATCCTCTGCTGGGAGGTGAATCAGTGCTCTTCTCAGTCATATCTGAAGCTCATCTTTGTTTCCTTTCTCCTACTCCTCTGGGGTTGAAGTGCTGTCTGCCTCATGTTTGTAGCTAGAGTCAGTGGGTCAAAGGATCATTTGTACCTGATGTGGTTCTGTCTGAAAACAGCTGCATCAGTGTGGTTGTATGACAGGATGAACATGATGGTTAAAAAGGATGGTTGGACAAAAATGGAGTGACGCCTGTGAGCTCAGTCACGTCCCACTCGTCATAACCTTCTTCCAATCATGTTCTCTGCCTCTCAATTCTGCGGTCTATTTCAACTGGGAAAAAAATCTCCCATCTCTCCCTCTGCCTGTCAATGCCGCTGCTGCCCTGCATTTGAGTTGCTGCATCTTCTTTCGCCCCCACTGCCACCCCAGCATCCACCTGCAGGCTCTGAGGGGGGTTAAGTTCTGTATGTTTTACTCATCACTCCTCAATGTTGCCATGTAAACTTGTCTGCAAGGAGTGATGAGATCGGAGCCTGGCGACAAACATGAAAATATATTTGCTATTGCAATAAAGCATTTAAAACATGAGTTGACTGACTGAAAAGCTAAATGTGAACAAAGGCTCACAGAGGAGAGAGAAGTTGGGTTAGGTGTCAACTCTTGTTTGCTGAAGTAAGCCATTTTCACTCCTCTGCTTCCCACAGCGATGGCACAGATCAGGTTTCTGCCCTAATTAAAGGATCAAGTTGATCTCCAGAGTCTCTCATTGTTTACAGTGAGAATGAAGCTGGAGCTGTTGAGTTTTTACTCCCTCAGTCTTGTTCCCTGTCCTTTGTCTTGTCACACTGATGTCTCACTTTATTTAGGTCACCTTTGTTTATTTTCCTGTATGTTGTCACTTATTTGTGTTCAGTCTGATGTCCGTCACCAGCCCATGTCTGGGGTTGTTGTGTGTTATGTAGGCAAACACTGTCATGTCGTTCGGTTCAAACTCTTACACCACATTTCCCTTCTTTGATTCACTCCGATGGCTTTCCTACCACTATCATTTTCATTTGCTTGTGTGTTTGCACTCCGTTCTTCAGCCATTTACCAGAATTGATCCAGTTTGTAAAATATACATATATCTAAGGCTGATATGAAACATCTTAAAAACATTAAAACATGGAAAAGAGAATGTGTAAACAAGCCTAATGAGGTCACATTTTCACCTTTGTGTCTCTTTTCTTCTCCTTTAGTCCGCCCACTCTTAATCTGCTAATCAATGTTTCCCACACTGACACTGCAGGATCAGGATCAAACACAGCCACCCCACCCCCCCCACCCCCTTCTTTTTCTTCTTTCTTTTAACAATTCTTTGTCCTCAGACATGACTCCCCTGGTTTAAATTAGACACTTGAACACAAGAAGTGACATACTGTGAAGTTTAAGACCACAGAAGTGAGTAAGAGTGAGAGTCAGAAAGCGTAGCCTCCGGGTCAGGAAAGAAGGAAACAGTTGAACATGAAAAGTGAGACCTCTAAAGAGCACACAAAACATGAAACACAGTGGGGCTGCACAATATATCATTTCAATATCATCATCGTGATATCGTGAGCATGTGCAGTATTCATATCACCAGCTATGGGATATATTTGAGCCTTTCAGTTAAGTTTATGAAGCCTTATGTTATCAAATGCAGGAGTGTGTTATTAAAAAGTCTGACCTGATATGAGAAGGACCACTCACAGAAAATACTATAGATCAATATCAATAAATAACGGACATGATTAAGACTCAGACACGAGAAGTGTTCACAGAGGCAGAGAGAGAGAGATGGAGGCAGTAGACTGAGAGTCTGTTGTCATCGTGTCAGGGAGAGTCAAGGAGAATTCAGCTGAACAGAGTGAAGCAGCTAACTCTAACAAATATTAAATAGTATCACAGAAAACAAAAATATTCCTTTGTCATTTTTTCCCAATATCGTGCTGCCCTAAAACTCAGAAGACACTGGCTAAGGCATAAAGCCATCAAAGCTCTGAATGTCTTGAAATTTTTAAAGCTGCTACAGCAGGGTGTGTTGGTCAGGCTTGTTATCTAATTTCCCCTGGCCTGTTTTTTTTTTTTTTCTTCCTTTTTAATATTCTTTCTAAACATGCAGACATCAGAGGATCCTGCTGTCTAACTGGGACACAGCAGGGTCAGTGACCTCCTTGTTAGGTCAGCATCACCTAAGGTCACGTGATGTTTCATTCAGTGAGTCAACAGATGAGACAGATCTTCTTTTGGCTTGTTTACATCGCGTGTTGTTGTGGTTTAGTAGGGCAGCAGCAGCAGCAGCAGAAGGATCAGACTCGTAGTATTTGGTTTTATTCACATCAGTGACCCTGGTCTAAAAATACTCCACCACAAACTCAGCTTCCAGTGAGGTTTGGCTCAACAGGAACATTTTCTGTTTATTCTCAGGGCTCACGCGTTATTATTTTTTTTCTCAGTGAAAGTAGAGTATCAGTATACTTAATGTATTATGTTCAAAAGGAATGCATATGCATTAATAAATATGCATAAATTATAACTTTAAGATGATTTTCCCAGTTCGGTTAGTTTTAGAACTTAAATTTAAAGTCAATATTGTTGCAAAACATGTAAAGAGGGTGTTTCAGCTGCTTTTGCAGAAAGCTGTTCCTCATATTCCTTCAGTGAGTTTTTCCCTGTGCCAGTTTCAGTCCTGTTTTCTTATTTAAAAAAAAAAAAAAAAAAAAAACCCTGTCATCCTGCTTTTCATGTCACAAAGAAACCAATCACTCACTGTGAATATCTGTGGTGGAAAAAACAAAACATCCTTTTCCACTGCATGTTTTAACTCATCTCGACAAGCATCTGAAATGACTCTTCAGAAATAATCAGGGTTGTTATGGACATTTCTTTTGTTTTTCGTAACTTCTACAGAGACAAATTCAACATCTTTTCACCAATTTAGTTTAGAATTGACTGTAAACACGTCACATAAAGTGAGGCACTCTGTGTTTGGTGGATTATATCTTGTTACAATGCTTCTTAGTAATTAACCTTAAACCGTTGGTAAGTCTGTTTATTTCTTTTTAAATGGAGCCTCGTTTGTGAGGAACATGTATTTGTGGGATGAGCAGCGGAGCTGAGTGTGTGGGTGAAGTTCAAGAAAAAATGACCATATCTTCTCTGCCAATGCCAAACAACTGATTCTCTTATATAAACAGACTCTCCAACAGTATAAGATTTATTGATCAGAAGTATTGGTACAACATGATAATAAAAATAATCTACCAAACACAGATTTCCTTACTTTTTGGTCTGAGTTTATTTCTTCTGTTGGAAATAGTGTGCTGTGCCTGAATACTGAGCTGTCAGTAATGATGAGCTCTTCTAATGAGCTCAGTACTCAGTTATTACTTATTGACTCTATCTGCTGACTGATCCATTAAGAATGATGTGAAGCCTAAAAATATATTTAAAAAAGACAAGAACTGACTAAGCTTTAATTACTTATGTTAAATTGAACACTTCCACAGATGGTGAAGTATGACCACAAAAGAAATGCTCCCATACTCCATACTCATACTCAACTCAACTCAACTTTATTTATAGAGCACTTTGAAAACAACCACAGCTGAAACAAAGTGCTGTACACAAAGGCATTAAAATAAATAAATAAAATACAATGAAAATAAAAACAATAGGACTTAAATAACTGTTTCAGTGTTTTTAAAACAATTAGAAACAATAAAACAGTACTTAAAAACTAAAAACAAGCCATATAAACACTAAAACAGGAGCTGAGTCTCAAGCTGGGTTAAAAGCCAGGGAATAAAAATGGGTTTTAAGATGAGTTTTAAAAACAGACCGTGATGGGGCTTGTCTTATGTGGAACAGAAGATCGTTCCACAGCTTAGGACCGGCAACAGAAAAGGCCCTGTCCCCTCTGAGCTTCCGTTTGGACCTCGGTACCTCCAGGAACAGCTGATCAGCTGACCTGAGGCACCGAGCAGGAGTGTGGGGGTGAAGGAGCTCAGAGAGGTAGGATGGGGCCAGACCATTTAAAGATTTAAAAAAAAAAAATAAAAGAACCCTCAAATGGACTCTAAATTGCACAGGCAGCCAGTGAAGGGAGGCCAGGATGGGAGTGATGTGCTCCCTCTTACATACTCCAGTAGGCAGCGGCTCCGTTTTGCACCAACTGGAGACGTGTGAGGGAGGACTGGCTGACTCCAAAATAAAATGCGTTACAGTAATCCAGCTGAGATGTGACAAAAGCATGGATTACTGGAACAGAACTATAGGAGTCCTTGTTAAACCTGAATGATGTTTGTGTTGTATTACTGTTAGTCTGTGACATGTTCTGTACATACTGGGATCAGCTGAATGTACACTTCAAATGTCATCTGAAGTTTAGTGTTTTTATCTCCTGTGGTCCACAGATTTTGTCTTAAAGCTTTCCTTTCTTAGCTTTACCACTGCTGTCTTACTACCCTGATACCCATCTCTGTAATGAGGAGGAGGACTAAGGATATTCCCCCTAGAGTCTGTGATTAAGCCATGTCTGTAGTATACTCAACGGTCTTTTCTTGAAGGTGAAACGACCAGTGAGAACCAAGCACTGAGCAGTTTTATAATAATAAATAATTTGACTTCTGGGTATAAGAATCAGTTTCTTTTTACATTGAATGTTGCCAAATGGTTAAAGAAAGAGCTTTAACCAACATTACCGCTCACATCCAACAAAGTGAGATCCAATCTAATCACAGAGCTCTGTATGATGCTGCGATGCAGCCAGTATTGATCCAAAAAACATCCAAATCAAATCAGTTAAAGGCTCATATCCAGGAACCTTTAGCTGAAGTATTTTTGAAGCCAAAGAGTTTAAATTTTCTTTCCATTTTTTCAGATAAAGGAACTATCAATTCAAACAGACACTTCTGAATAGTTATTTGTCTGTAGCATATTCTCATGTTTCCTCTTTTCTTTTCTTTTCTTTTCTTTCATTTCTGTTTCTTTATCTCAGTGGTATAGCAGCCTCTGCAACCGAGAGGGTCGCCGATGTTTTATTATGAATAATATGTGTCCTATGGAGGTGACTGACAGCAGGGAAACAGAGAAGATGAATAAGGGGGCAGGATGGAGTAGCTTGGATCTGATTTATATTAACCTGTGTATTTCCTGGAGATATATTGTTCTATAGGTTTCCTCTTATAAGAGGATGGATGCTGAAAATGGAAACAGTCATATGCAACATTGATAGCAGGAGACACAGGGGAGTGTGCAGAGTGTGGAGAAGTGGAGCACAACAAGAGGATGAGCTGTCATGGGAATACAGACAGAAAGACTTCATGTTAGGGAAGATGGGAGTGTACCTTCTCTTTCCCATGCTGTTTTCTCCAGACTTTACCACTTTAGGTTTGTGTGTTTGACTGACATCATGTCTGATGATTGAATGATCTTTTCTGCCCGTCTCCTTCTTATCACTTCTGGCGGCTGCCTCCTCTCACTTTGAGACACGATCAATCTTTTGTCTGTGTTCAGCGGCTGAACAACTAAAATAGTCAGACCAGCTTTCAGGCACAGATATCAGTCTGCACAGAGAACACTTCACTGAGCAATGTAGCAGCACAGACTTTAAAGGCATCTATGAAATGAAACCAGCCTCCCCCAGTGAATCTAAACAAGGATGTTTTCATCTCAAAGCTCTTAGACAAATGGATCCATGTATTTTAGAGAAGTCAGCAGCACATACGCTCAGACAGGCTAAAACCATCACAATATTTCAAGTACAGCAGAAAAAGTGTATTTGGGCGCCTGGCTGGAGATGTCTTTGCCAAAGTGTACAAGCAGCTTGATCCTGCAGACAGCACTAAAGTAGAAAACATGCACCACTTTACATATCTCTGAAGTATCTTTTCCTCAAAAGCTGTCATCGTTGATGAGACACACCGCCGGCTAAGCTGTGCAAGCAGAGCTCTTTCAGAGCAAGGAAAGAGGGCTTTGAAAACAGGGTTCTCCAGAGATGCACCAAATCCAAGCCTGTTCAGCAGTGATCATGCCAACTCTGCTGTAAAGATCAGAAACCTGGAGCCCAGAGAGAAGCTCCTGAAGGCTCCTGAAGGCTCCTGAAGCACATCTTCAAAGATGTCTCAGAGAAACTGGTGGAAGCAAACATCCTCTGTCTGACTGACTCACACCTCTCTAAATAAGACTGAGCCACAACCCAGATCATGGGACATTTTCACCTTCTTGAATTTATTTAAGAGACAGATGGTGCAGTTTGAGCTTGAGATGGTACAGAATACCAGTCTGTCAGTTTTTAGTTTCATTCTTTCATGTGCCAACACCTCACCTCTCAGAACACTCTGAGGTTTTTATCCTCGTTTGTCCTCATTTTAAAAAAGTCCTTACTTAGTGTTGTTGTCATTGTACTTGTGTTTCTCAGTGCTTATTTGGCACATTGAAATAAACTTTGTGTCTTCTCCTGTGCTGTGAAATGAAGGCTGGGTGTCAAATCAATTAGCATTACAGGGCGTTATCACCACCTACGATTCAGGAGTGTAAACTGACAGCACTCTGCTGCACAAGAAATCTCCTTCAAAATAAAGTCATGGATTTTTTTCTTAGCATTTTTTTTTTGTCCTGGCAAAGTTCAACAACCTGCTGAAAACATGTGTGAATGACAACATCACAACATCAAAAAGCCCCACATCCACTGTGACACCTGGAAGACGGAAGCATCCAATCAGATCTCTTGGAGAGAGCTTACCTGTGAAGGTGCCACAGTGTGTTACAAGGACCTCTGCATGCTGTAGGTGAGGTAACACAGACTGGTGCAGTGGTGTGTTCTCTCCTTTTACAAAGAATGGGGTCCAGAAATGACCTTTGAGCCCACCTGAAGACTAGCAAGGGCCAAGACAGACGGTCATGATCAACCTCATGTGACTGCTTATGGAGCTGATGGAGCTGAAGCATCATAGAGTCTAACAGAGCAGGGTTCAACAGTTTGTAGCACAGAAGGAGAAAGAAACTCTTTTTGGAGTTTCTTTTATTTTGGTTAAATTAGAGGCTCCTCCAAAAGCAGCGTGATCCATCCAGTTATCTTTCAGGCTTTTTATGCCTGTGTTAAAGCAGGAAACGGAGAGATAGTGGGGAGTGACATGAAGGAGAGAGGTAGGTCAGACTGAAACCAGGTGTACCAGGCCCAATTAACCCCCATTCAAACTATACCAGGGGGCGTAACAACATATTTGATTCAAGGTAGAATAATCACTGTGAATGAACTTAAAAAACATGCTTTAATGATCCATTTATTACAAAAATCTGAGTCGGCCCAGATCATCTGACTGAATCTGAAAATAATCTAACGTGTTACACAAAACAACTGAAGAGTGAATACTGTAATAGTTTGACCCTTTATTGCTGAACATGTCATATTTGATTAAATTAATTTAAAAGACCTCTATCTCATCACCTTTATACATTTTCCCATTGAAAACCCTTTTATTTATTTGTTCTGCCCCCTTGAGGAATATCCTTTTACTACATACAGCTGAAGTTGTAGTTTGGCACCTTTTCATTTTACAGTGTTTTTGCAGAAACACTCAGAGCACTTTTGTGCAGCCTGTAGCTTTACAGACTAAACTATTATTATACTTTTATTTTCTTTTTCTTTGGTCCTTTTTTCTTGAATTTTTGTTATTCTCTGTGGGAAAGTACTGTCTTTGTGTGAGTTTTTGTCTATTTAGTGAGAGCTCATGTTCTGTTCAGTGATGGTGCTTTTATCTGAAGTGAGGAATCATGATGATTATTGAAGCAAAAAGACTGGGGGAGGATGAGCCCTGAACATATTGTGAAGCATGTTGTGTCACAGAGGAAATGATTATCCCTCCTGTTACATATGACTGCTTGAGCTGCTGGATTCACTGAGAGGATCATTATTCATAAGCTTGCAGTATTTCTAATCATAAAATGTGTTTTTTTTGCAGTGAAATCCAGCTCGATGGAGAAGGCAGAGAAGACGGTGGTGAAGCAGGAAGACAACAAGAAAACAGAGTGCTTTGAACCCATGGAGAAAGCTGATCAGAAGGGCGTGAAGGTCGAGTTTGTGAGCAGCGAGACTCCAGGCAAGATGGAGAAGGAGACTGAGAAGGATAAACAAAGTGAGATGGAAAAGGAGAAAGAAAAAGAGAAGGAGAGAGAGGCAGAAAGGTTGAAAGAGAAAGAAAGAGAGGCTGAAAAACTGAGAGAGAAAGAAAGAGAGGCAGAAAAACTGAGAGAGAAAGAAAGAGAGGCAGAAAAACTGAGAGAGAAAGAAAGAGAGGCTGAAAAACTGAGAGAGAAAGAAAAAGAGGCTGAAAAACTGAGAGAGAAAGAAAAAGAGGCAGAAAAACTGAAACAGAAAGAAAAAGAGGCGGAAGAACTGAGAGAGAAAGAAAGAGAGGCAGAAAAACTGAGAGAGAAAGAAAAAGAGGCAGAAAAACTGAGAGAGAAAGAAAGAGAGGCAGAAAAACTGAGGGAGAAAGAAAGAGAGGCTGAAAAACTGAGAGAGAAAGAAAGAGAGGCTGAAAAACTGAGAGAGAAAGAAAAAGAGGCTGAAAAACTGAGAGAGAAAGAAAAAGAGGCAGAGAAGTTGAAAGAAAAAGAAAGAGAGGCAGAAAAACTGAGAGAGAAAGAAAACAAGAAAGAGGCAGAAAAGAACAAAGATGACAAAGCAAACAAGCAAGAAGACTCCGCTGATATATTTGGAAAAGTGACGGTGACCGAGAACAAAGTTGAGAATGTGGAAAAACAGGACAAAAATGAAAAGTCCAAAGAGGAAGAAAAAACCGTGAAGGTTGAGAAAACCGAAGTGAAGGACGTCAAAGAGCAGCACATAGACAAAACAGAAAAGACCCCAGAGCAACAACTGACACCCAGCAAGCTGGATACCAGCTCTGACAAGGTGGAGAAGAAGGCTGACACTGAGAGGAAGACAGCAGAGGTGAAAGAAGAGAAAAAAGAAGAGGCCACAGACAAAACCACCAAAGTTGAGAAGGAAGACAAACCAACAGAGGAGTCTGAGGAAAAAAAGAAGAGTGAAAAGGATGTGAAGCAAGCTGACAAAAAGGTGGATCAGAAGAAAGAGAAAGGTGCTAAAGCAGAGACAGGAGAGAAGGCCAAGAAAGCAAAACCTGCAGCTAATGGAAGCTCCACCACGCCCAGCAAAGACCTGTCAGAGAAGAAGACTAAGGTAAGATTTATTCTGAATCATGGTTATACACTCAAATACTCCCCTGCTGATGGAGTCTGTGCTGGGGCTCGGAAATGGAGGGAAGTCTGATTCATCCTGAATTCATAAGAAGAAGAGTATCTCTCAAATATTTGAGGAATTAAAGCATGAGACAACTGATGAGATGACAAAAACAAGTTCAAATGATGGGAAGCTGTAGATCCTGCTGCTGCTGAAGCTTCTGCTGCTCTCATACAGAAAAAATCCTGTTCATTGATTTATATTTCAAAGCTGAAACATCTGTTTAAAAACAGGTTTGATGACAGTTTTTATTTCACCGCATTTTCTTTGATTTTTGAATCAAATGCTGCTTGTGCTGCTTAACATCCTTTGCTTCTTTGATTGATTTTTCTGTTGTTTTTTTCCTTTGCTCTCCCTCCTTATGCTGCCCTCCATCACTCCTTTATGTTTTTGACCCTGCCTCGCAGCCGGCTGCTGGGACCACAAAACCCAGTGCCGCAGCCAAAACACGGCCGACTAGCACAGCTGCATCTGGTTCAGCTACGGGCCTTACTAAACGCCCCACAACCTCCACCACCACCACCACCTCCTCCATCTCAGACAAAAAAACAACCGCAACCAGGCCGCTTTCTTCATCTGCTGCTGCTCCAAAGAGGGCCTCCACCTCTACCAGCTCCACCAGCCGCCCTGCATCCTCAACCACCTCCACCACACGGGATGCTAAACCCAAGGTAAGTTTCAGCTGTCAGAGTGAGGGAAACAAGTGGATCCACGAGGGGATTCATCAACACTTTGTTATCCTGATGCTCACTGGCAGCATCGTTAAAACGGCTCTCTGGAGAGCTGTGGATGCTTTATCCTTTGTAGCTCAAGACAGAGGAGATAAACTCACATCCCAGCACATTCTTCAATCAGTTCCTATTCAGGCTTTACAAATATCTGTTTACCCTCTTTTAATAGGACTTTCGCAGATTTGTACCCCCCCCCCCCATCCTTTAAAATACTCATAGTTGTCAAAGAGCACATGCACGTTTTGTCTGCGCTCTTGAGAAATGGCATGTGGGAAAAACTTTGAAATAAGGTATAAAAATAATCCATCAGCAGCAGTCTTTTCTGTTTAATACAAAAGCTTTTTTTAAACCAGGTTTGACTGAAGTCAGATCCAGGCGCCAGTCGAGGCCTATGGTCCATTTTTATTTTTCTTACATCCTACAGCGAACGTTTGATACATGAGGCACCTCTCCATCCTGACATGTGTCCTTCTCTCTCTCTAGTTGTGAAAATGTATGAACAGCAGTCAGCACAGAGCGGTGCTTGTTGATTTTTCTTGCAGCTCTAAGCCTTGACTAAGGAGGGAGCTGCAGGTGTTGTGGCTATCAGGTCAAACATTAAAAAACAGACATGTTTGTTTTAAAGAAGCTTCTGTTTTTCTGAAGGGACCCTTCAGCTTTCTATCCCCCTCACTTGGTGACCTCCTTAACTGCAACCAGCATGACACCGCAGCTCACTGCAGCCTTTTTCTCCTCCCCTTTGCGCCCAGGGGTGCAGGCTGACTCAGTTCAGTGAGGTCAGCTTGTTGCATGATGGCTCATTTATATGTGGAACGTAGCATCACGTGAGGGGTTGTGAAGGGGAAATGTGCTGCTGAATGAATTGTGCAAACTGACCTTATTTTTTGAGTGAAGCTGCTGCAATCAGCCTGAACTTCTAAAAGCACAAAGACATACAGAAGCTCCATCATGGCCCACTAATGCTCCCAGATTTACTGCTGCTGACAGTGTTTTCTCTCATTCATCACACTGTCCATTCTCTCTCCATCACCTGACACCTCCTGTGTTGTTGCTGTGATTCTTTTCTTCAGACCGCAGCAGAGAAGCGTCCTCTTGTGCCAAAGGCCAGCACTGCTACAACAAGCTCCACCGCCCCCACCAAAAATGGAACTGCTACCACAGCAACCAGTAGGACCGCCACGACATCACGCACGACCACTGCTGCTCGCACCTCGACTTTGACCACTGCAGCCAGGAAGCCTCTGGGTACAGCTGACACATGCACACATCTACATTGTCAGTGTTCAACAAATATTCAGTTTTGTTATTATTATTATGCTACTTTACTTCTCACTGTCTGCATTTCAGCCTCTAAGACTGAGAGCAAACCAGGAGAGGAGAAAAAGCCCAGCACCCTGAAGACTTCTACAGGTTTGACTGACCTTCACACACTTCCTGCACGTTCGGCATAGGTCAAATAGAAACCACAGGCAAGGAAAATGAGACATTTAAAATAACAGCAAAACTAGTTGGATGACAGAGCTAAAATCTGGAAACCTGGTCGTCACTGATAGTGTTCTGAAGAAGGTATTAAGCCATGCTGTATGAACTCTGACAGCTGAAATTTGTGGCTAATTTGATGCCTGTTTTCTGTTTTCAGTAACCCATACAGTCTCATAAAATTATCAAGCTCTTCTAATCCAATCCAACTTATCTATAGAGCGCATTTGAAAACAACAGAGTTGACCAAAGTGCTTTACATTAGTGATGTAGAAAGAGAAAAAGAAACCCAAATAACAATCAACCAAACATAGCAAATTAAACCAATACAATAAAATCCTAGAAACAAGCAAACTCCTCCACAGGGTCGAGGAATATTAGCACATTCAGCTGAGTTTTTAGCTGAGATTTAAACACAGGCAGCGTGGGAGCCAGCAGTGGCAGAGGCCCAGTCTTCCCTGTTCTTCAGCCTAGTGTTGGATGCAACCAGAAGTTGCGATCAGCAGACCTCAGTGGCCTTGAGGTAGAGGTAGTATGGAGCTAGCCCATTCAGTGCTTCGTAAGCGAACAATACAATCTTAAATTTAATCCTGAAGTTGACAGGAAGCCACTGAAAGGAGGCCAGGACAGGAGTGATGTCCTCCCGCTTATGAGTTCCTGTTAGGAGGCCACCAGCAGCATTTTGGACCAGATGAGACAGGGAGGCTTGGCTAACACCAACATACAGTGCACTGAAGTAGTCTCGGCAAGTTGTGATAAAAGCACGTAAAACCACCTCAAAATCATTAAAAGAAAGATAAGGCTCGTCTTTACTACAGAGTTGATCTGTTTATCTGTATTGAAATCACTGTCCACTTTTAACCCAGATTAGTTACTGTGGGTTTGACATAAGGATGAAAGGAGCCCAGGTCTAGAGGGACATGAGAGGCACCGCGTGGTCCAAAAATAATGACTTTTGTTTCACTGTCATTAAATTTTAAATTGTCCAAAGCAATCCAAGCTTTGATGTCATTCAGACACTTCAACAGTGGGTCAAGAGAGTTAAGGACATTTTGTTTCAACAATGTATTTGGAAGCCGTCTACTTAGAAGTGAAACAAGATGCCATATTTTTAATAAAGGGAGCAGATAGAGAGAAAAGAGAAAAGGCCCAGGTTTCCAACCTTGAGGGACTCCACATGAGAAAAATGCATGTATGATTTAGGAGAATAAATAGTGAATGGTAATTAAGCGATATGTTAGCATCTTGCTTGAACTAATTAAAATCTAATATTTAAAAGACAAAACAAACAGAAGGTTAGTTTAGCACTTCAGACAGTATGCACATATTTAAGGGTATCAAGGCTGTATTCATTATTTTTATGTTCTAATTTTTGACTTCCAGCATTTTAATGAGAGATAATGTATGGTACTGTAAGTGAGCTCATTTAGACGATAAATAAATACTGTCATCTCCCAACCTCTATCATTTGTTTGTTCGCCAGTAAAAATAAGAAACAGAAAAAATTATATTTACACCAAACTATTCTCTTCTAACTTTTGTTTATTTTAATATTTTCTCATCATAAAATATTTTCCCTGAATGTGTAAAGTTTGGAATTTCTGTGCATTATGAATTTCAGCTTTCTTAACAAAATAGATTTGACTCAGTTGTACGTGTTGATACGCTTCATATTTTAAAGGAGAAAAGAAACACTCCTGCAGTCAGGAGAGAGATCTCTGTATCTCTGGTCTT
Organism: Labroides dimidiatus; assembly: GCA_030710495.1. Taxonomy (NCBI): domain Eukaryota; kingdom Metazoa; phylum Chordata; class Actinopteri; order Labriformes; family Labridae; genus Labroides; species Labroides dimidiatus. The sequence goes on along the minus strand of CM061161.1, from coordinate 24,930,493 downwards.
GCTGTTATTTAGTCTAATATAATGACTGAGAGTCGACACTTTAGACCAACTGGAGCCATTATTACTAGTTCTGGTCTGAACAGCACAGCACTGCTCTCCCTCCCTCTGTGCCTCTCCTTTCTGCATGTATCTCTCTCTCTCTCTCTCTCTCTCTCTCTCTCTCTCTCTCTCTCTCTCTCTCTCTCTCTCTCCCTTCTTCTCTCCTTTATAATCCTCTCCCTGCTCTCTCTTCCTACACATCTTCAGCTTTACTCCTCCTGTCAACAGATTAGTTTACATTATGACAACAGGAGAGCTGTCAGCAGGAGTGTGGCACCACAACACACACAGTCCAACCATGACAATGCGGGCAGGCTCGCAGAGCGCCAAGGCTTTATTGCTGAAAGGCTCTGGGGAGTTAGAAACCTTTCACTTCAGCACTCTGTGGATTACAGACCTCTTGCTGTTGACAGGAGTTTGCTGCTCCTGCTGATGCAGCCTCTGGTGGTCTGATCTGCTCAGAGTTCAAACTGCAAGTCAAATTACTCTTTAGAAACATGGAGGCAGGCGGCAGGATTTCTGCAATTAAACACATCTTAACAGGAGCTGGAGATAGAGCAGAGACTGTGAGAGAGGATTGACAGCAGGACATGTGGTGTAGCATGCTGGAGCAGAGAAAACACTGACATAGCAGAGTGAAAAGTCTGTGAATTTAGAGGTTTATATGGAAGAAAATGCTGCAGTATGTCAGTGGTGTTCAAAGTGAATGGTCCATGAACATTTACTCATTTCTTATTTCAGATATGACACTGCACATGCATCACTTCCCTTCAGAGGACTTTGGCTCAGCTTTGAGCTCTTTGACCAGACATTATGTAAAACTTCTAGAGTATCACGCCACCAGGCATGAGAGCAATAAAAGTCCTCTTCACTTACTCTTGATGTGGAAGAAAGCTGATATGTGTTTTTTGGGGGCCTCATCTTTGCAACATCCACAAAATGAATCAGTTTGTGTGTTGTATGGAAACATTCTTTTTATTAACTCAGATGACTCTCTCTGCAGCTGACCCTGCAAAACCGAAGACCACCACCGCCACCGCCCGCAGCTCTGTCTCCACCACCGCTGCCTCTCGCACTCGAACCACGACAGCAAAACCGGCTACAGCATCCTCCACCTCTGGAACAGCAGAGAAGAAACCCCCAGTGCCCCGGGCCACCAAGGTCACCTCCTCCACCACAACCACCACCACAACCTCCACCTCCAGGACCGCAACTCGCCCAGGCACAGCTCCTGACATCCGTAATGTTCGCTCTAAGATCGGATCCACAGATAACATGAAGCACCAGCCTGGAGGAGGGAAGGTAGGTCTGACTCTGGTTTCAAGACCTTTGACTGGTGTTTCCAGGTCCTGGGATGTGGCTGTTTCTCTCTTCTTTAGGTTTTTCTCAATGAATAACAACCTGAATAAATACTGATCTGTTTCTAGGCCTATACATAGAAAGTAGCTGTTCCTAACACACTCACATCAGTAGAGTTCATGCATTCTGTGAGTCTTTTCTTTCTCTCTTTGCTGCTTTGCCTTGTTTTGAAAGTCACATTTACCTTCATTCAAACATCTTTCCATGAATCCTCTGCATGTTCCTCTTCTACCATATAGCAACATAACAACAACAGAGAGTGGTTCTGTTTGTAAAGAGAGGCTCCTGCAAGGACACTTTGGGTTTATGTTCAACTTGGGTCTTATTTTTATCCTCCAAATATTATTTGTCCAATAATACAGAGTTTATTTAAAGGTAGGAACAGCTGTAAAGGATTCAGATAGACCGTTAGGTGAGAGTTGTGTCGTTAATCAGATTACTGCTCACAGGTAAACTCTGACTAATCTGGACATTCATTTACAGCTTTTCTCATCAGATCCAAACCAACATATCAGCTGTTGGGGCCTGCCGCCTCCTCCCCTCTGTACAACCTCAATTTCAATGAAGTTTGGACGTTGTGTAAAACATAAACAAAAACAGAATACAATGATTTGAAAATCCTGTTTAACCTATATTCAACTGAATACACTACAGAGACAAGATATTTATTGTTCAAACTGATAAACTTTATTTTATTTATTTATTTTACAAATATTCACTCATTTTGAATTTGATGGCTGCAACACGTTCCTAAAAAGCTGGTTCAGGCTCATGTTTCCACTGTGTTCCATCACCTTTCCTTTTAACAACACTCAATAAGTGTTTGTGAACTGAGGACACTAATTGTTGAAGCTTTGGAGGTGGAATTCTTTACCATTCTTGATTGATGAACAACTTCAGTTGATCAACAGTCCGGAGTCTCTGTTGTTGTATTTTGTGCTTCATAATGCTCCATACATTTTCAATGGGAGACAGGTCTGGACTACAGGCAGGCCAGTCTAGTACCTGCACTCTTTTACTATGAAGCCTCACTGTTGTAACAGGTGCAGAATGTGTCTTGTCATTGTCTTGCTGAAATAAGCAGGGACGTCCCTGAAAAAGACGTGGCTTGGATGGCAGCATATGTTGCTCCAAAACCTGTATGTACCTTTCAGCATTAATGGAGCCTTCACAGATGGTCAAGTTAGCCATGCCATGGGCACTAACACACCCCCATACCATCACAGATGCTGGCTTTGAGACTTTGACCTCAGAACAATCCAGATTGTCCTTTTCCTCTTTGGCCTGGAGGACACCACGTCCATGATTTACAAAAACAGTTTGAAACAGGGCTGGGCATTATGACCTAAAATTCATATTGCGGTATAAACTGAGTCCATTCACAGTAAATATTTGTATCACGATATAAACTCAAATGTAAATATTATAACGAAAGTGTTTCTAAATAGGTTATATAGTCCCATAGCAAAGCTAAATTAATAATACATAAATAAAAAACAAACAAAAAAAATACAATGTGACTTTGAGAATATTTGTTTTGCGGATCTCAAATGTCAAAATTGAAACAGCACTCTAAGTGGCAAAATAGTGCAAAATGAACACAAATAACATTGATGATATTCTAAATAAAAACAGTACAACGGATTGTTCTCAATAATGCAAATTAACAAAATATCAATGATTGCTCAAGATTGCTTCAAAAACTCAAAAATGGATATTGTAAACAGTACTTCAAGTACAAGTTGTTTTCTGTAATGCAGAATAGTGCAAAAGTTATCAGACTCTAATTTTCTATATCCTCAAGAACACAGAAATAAAGTGAATATTGTAAACAATACTTCCAAGTACAACAGGTTTTCTGCAGTGCAACGTTGTGCAAAAGTTATCATAGTATTTTATCTTCTTAAAGAACACAAAAATAAAGTGGATTCTGTAAACAGTACTTCAAGTAAGAGGTTCTCAATAATGTAGATGTCGTGAACTATGAAGATTGCCAACAATTTCTCACTTCAAAAACACAATAATAAAACTAGATGCTGTAAACAGTAATCGCTACAAACAAAAATAAACATACCATACATTAATCAGATAACAGATAATAAATTAATCAAATTATCTTGAAACCCACTGCGCTCCACAGTTTGTAAAGGGACCATGTCTTTGCACAAGTGTATCATAACAGCTTTTGTAATGTCCGTCCAACACTTACTCTGTCTGTCATAGGGAGTAGGATGTGGAAAAGCTTGCACAACAGAGGTCTGTGACTGGGTAGTAGGGAAAACTTTTTTCTTCCCTCCAGTGCCCGATGACTGAGTGGGTTTTTGCGTTCAGCGCATCCGCTGGCTCTCTTCATACTCTATGACATGTTTTGTTTTCAGATGGTAGAACAAATTGCTTGTGTTACCTTTGCTTGCAGACACTGTTGCTCGACACATCTTGCAAATGACCTTTGTTTGCTCAGAATCTGACTTCTTAAATCTGAACCAAGTCCAAATTACCGATGTAGCGCCGTTTTGTTTAACCAGCTCCTCCTCATGCTCCGTGGTCCCTGAACTGGAAGCCATTGTCACACTGAGGGACATGCGATGATGAAACAAATGAGTGTTATTGCGATAGGTCAGTAGAGTCCTAATCTCTACCATAGGCCAGATTTTTATCATTTCTACTGTCTACCGCATATACTGCGCACCCCTAATTTGAAATGTGGACTCGTCAGACCACAGCAGACTTTTCCACTTTGTGTCAGTCCATCTCAGATGAGCTCGGGTCCAGAGAAGCCGGCGGTGTTTCTGGGTGTTGTTGATATATGTCTTTGTCTTTGCATGGTAGAGTTTGAACTTGCACTTGTAGATGTAGTGATGAACTGTGTTAACTGACAATGGTTTTCTGAAGTCTTCCTGAGCCCACGTGGTAATATCCCTTACACAGTGATGTTGGTTTTTAATGCAGTGCTGCCTGAGGGGTCAAAGGTCACGGTCATTCAATGTTGGTTTTCAGTCTTGCTGCTTACGTGCAGAGATTTCTCCAGATTCTCTGAATCTTTTGATGATATTATGGACTGTAGATGATCAATTCCATCAATTCTTTGACATTGTACATTGAGAAACATTGTTCGATAACTGTTGGACTATTTGCTCACACAGTTGTTCACAAAGTGGTGAACCTCGCCCCATCCTTGCTTGTGAATGACTGAGCCTGTCAGGGATGCTCCTTTTATACCCAATCATGACACTCACCTGTTTCCAATGAACCTGTTCACCTGTGGAATGTTCCAAACAGCTGTTTTTGGAGCATTCCTCATCTTTCCCAGTCTGTTGTTGACCCTGTCCCAACTTTATAGGAAAGTGTTGCAGCCATCAAATTCAAAATGAGTGAATATTTGTAATAAAAAAAATAAAGTTTATCAGTTTGAACGATACATATGTCGTCTTTGTAGTGTATTCACTTGGATATAGGGTAAATAGGATTTACAAATCATTGTATTCTGTTTATTTTTTTATGTTTTACACAACATCCAAACTTCACTAGAATTAGGATTGTAGTTTATCTGGTAGCTTAAACACTTTGAGACCAGCCCAATCCTTAGTCTCCTTTAGTTAAAGAACCTGTGAGGACTTTATCAGAGATTTTTAAACAGTCTCACTCTCATATATTTTCTTTTTCATAATCCACAATTTCCACAATCAGATTATCAGCACAAAACTGGTCATTTCTGAATGCCATTTCTCAGTTTCTGTGGACAACCCGACCAATCCATTTACTGGCAATAAAAGTTTAGCAGTGAGAAGAGAGATCTGTTTTTCTCTGTTCGAATTTGAGAGTCAGTCAATAAAAAGTAGAGTGAGGTTACGTTAGCTCTGATTGGTGAGGTTGGAGTTGGTAGATGAGCTCTGGTAGGACATAACCAGGTTAGATCTTGTAATTTTCCCGCTTTAACAAGACCCTAGTTGCAATGAACAAAAATATTCTTGAAGTTGAATAGTTCCCCTCATCTGTTTGTGCACCCAGCCTTCCTCTGTCCTCCCTTTCCTATTTTAGCTCTTCTCTTCTTTTTATGCATGAGTAACAACAACTCTTTCCCTCTTTCTCCTTTTCTTCCTTCACCCTTAGAACTTATCCTTTGTACTTTTGCATTGTGTCCTCTTCCTGTGTTAGTTATTTATTTATTCATTTATTTTTTACGTTGATCTGGGTTGGGCTTGTCTCCTCAGATGTCATCTGCCTCTCAGAGCAGGGGTCTCATCTCCAAAGAAACAAGCCAGGCTAAAGTGAGTCCCCTCTCCATCCCACCCTCCACCTCCACCTCCACCTCTGTCTTTGTTCATCTGTATTTTTATATTTTCTCTTTCATCTCTCATAGTTTGGTTTGTTGTTACTGAATTGAGCAAAGAGTTTGGCTGGAGGGCTCAAGCCGCACAAGACAGAATCTCATCACATTTTCAAACACAACAGTATAATTTCTTATACCACTGCTAACACAGACAGAAGGACAGATGCATATCTGGAGGACTTTAGCTCCATGAATGGATTGTTTCTATTGTCTCATATTGCAATAATATTTTCCTCTCACTGAAGGCAGCTCCCATGGATTATTATCCAGTATGTTTATTATCCCTGACAGAGGTTGTGGTTCCTGATCGGTGCTGACTTGGACCTGGAAAAGATCGTAAAAACTTAAAAGGAAGTTGAGATATAATGTTGTCCCATGTTACATACTGGCCTGGTTCCATCCTTGTCAGGGCTTTTTTATTTCATAATCTATGATAACTTTTTTCAATCTACCGATGACTCCTGCATTGAAATATATGACATTACATTTTAAAGGGTAATATTATCTTGAGTCTATCCAAATATTAGTCAGTGGATTCAGCTGGTTTATAGCTTCTGTGAGACATTTTACATGATAATTGTTAATAATAATTAATAATAATAATTAATAATTAATAATCATAATAATAGTTGTTGTTGTTGTTGTTGTTGTTGTCTTCTGTATATTTTGTGTCAAAAAGTCTTGATGAGTAATTTATCAATTTGTCAAAAAGCATGTTAACATTTATTGTTAAAAAGATTTAAAAGAAAATCAAAATGTTACGCCTGTGGCAAATTTCCCACATGTCACTTCCCACTCTCACCCTATCCACTGTCCTCTCCTCTCCTTAAGGTATAAAAAGCCCCAAAAAATAACTTAAAAAAAAATGTTACCATGTACAACAATGTTTCTCAAATTGTGGTCTGTGGACCACTAGTGGTCCTCCATGACAGTGAGTATTTCTTTTTATTTATTTATTTTATGGAGCATTAAAAAAAGACAAGTTCACTTTCCTTGAACCCCACGCCCCCCAGAGAAAACGGTCAAGCTAACGGTATTCCATTAGTGAACCTACAGGTAAAATGTCCTCATGTATCGGCAGCTTGAGACGGGAACAGTAAAAATAAAATCCTTCTACTGTCCAGTAGAAGGAGCAGTAGCAAGATGATTCAGCTACAGTGAGCATTGTGGACACCGTGGAAGCTAATGTTAGCGCCAGTACTATTAGCCAGTACATATATGATGTCAGTGTGTATTACATCAGTTGACTTTCTGGGCTGTTGGTCCTGGACTATACTAGCTTGGTGGTCTGTGAGGTTTTTTGGGGGGAGATAAGTGGTCCTTGGTCTGAAACAATTTGAGAAACACTGATGTACAGGACAAAATAAGCAAAAAATATCTTAACTCAGGTTCATTCACTTCTTTTTGTACCTCCTTAATAAAAAAAGTCATGCAGCCCAAAGACATGAAGTAGCGTCACACACAAGCAAATATAAAAATGGTAAATGACTTCATTATCACTCAAAGAAAGTGATTAATAAATATATAAAATGATTAAAATAGAGTTAAATGACACAATATCAGGTCATAAAAACATCACCTCAGATTAGATCACTTACTGAAACTATAGAATTATCCCAGATTAACGGTGTTGTGATCATGTTTCCTTTGATAAATGCTGGGAGAGCTCACTGTTAAAAAAAAGTGAGTTTCAGTGATTGTGCAGAGGGAAAAGTAAGACATCACTTTGACCCTAGAGGGCGCCAAAATCAACACAAGCTGTAAGTAGCTCACAGGAGCTCCAACTAGCTTTATGCTATACAAAAGCTAAACACAGCCCTGCTTATATCTGCACTGTTTTTTTCAGCAGTGATGTGTTACAGACTCTTTTGAATCGTTTCTCAACCTTTATGTGTGCAAACAGTCAACAGCTTTCTTTGGTATCTGAAGCATTGTCCCTTTACAACAACCCTGCACAGCAGAGCTTCAGTATCAAACTGTCAGCGTGAAGTGTGTGAGGGTCACATCTTCTCTCTGCTGCTGCTGCTGTTCGCTCGCTCACTTGAGTAAAAAATTCTCTGATCAGGGAAAACTGCTCTGACATGATCCCAATCAGCTGTCACCAACAGCTGACAGTTGTGTGGTTGTCTGAGAGAGAGTGAGAAGAAGCCTGATCTGTGATCTGTTACCTCTAATATCTAACTTTGCTCCTAAAGGCTGTGTGATGGTTTTTATGAGTCAGGTGTGTGCTGTCTTTAATCCACAGTCAGCCTTCAGCCTTCATAATGACATTATCTTTGTGTCAGATGGACTCAGACGATGTTTGTACTTTGCTCTGCATGTTTGTGCTTTTCATTTAAGTTTCTGTGGGACATTTGGTAGCTCCTGCTTTTCTTTGCCCCAAACTTAAAGCCTTCAAAGCAGTCTGAAAAACATTTCAGTCAATCAGGATGTCAGTAACTGTGATACAGGCTACGTTTACGAAGAGGAACTTTAGAGTTCAGTGTCTGTATACGTTTGTCCAGGAGAACCCTGCTCCACCCTTCTTCCCTGTCCTTTCTAACTTTCTAATCTGTGATGGGAGCTTTTCCTCTACTTATATCCTTACATCCTCTTCTCCTCTTTTCCCTTTTATACTTTCCTCCCCTCCTCTTGTTTAACCCCCCCTCCCCCATCTCCATCTCCTCTTCCCTCTTGCTGCCATGCTGTGTCCGTATAGGTTCAGATAGTCTCCAAAAAGGTGGACTTCAGCCACGTGACCTCACGCTTGGGCTCCAAGGATAATATGAAGCATGTTCCTGGTGGAGGGAAAGTAAGTACTGCCTGGCCCAAAGTTAGAGCTCGTACGCATCAGCTGAGTAGCCGAACAAACTCCACTTCAGAAAAATGCCAAAAAGGAGCAGCTGATGCTGATGAAATGTTTTGCTTCATCTCCTTTTTGCTGCTGAAATGGAGATGTTTCAGCCAAAAAGACCCTATACGGAGTCATTATCAGTGTCGGCCTTTAAAAGGATGTTGAGGTAGTTTCCTGAGGTGGTTCTTTGGTCACCAGCTCGAGGTGCTGCTCTCAGTTGGACTCTTTGAGGGATTTATAGACAGCATCTTAGCAAGCCTTTCAGTCCCTCCCTAGAACCTGCTTCACAGTCCTTCCTGCTTCTTTAAACCCTGTGTCGTCCTACCCTGTCACTAACTTACTAAACAAAGAATCAAGTCAAATCCACGGCCTCTCATTGGCTCTTTTTCAATGAGAACAGCATTATCAAAGAGGTTAGAGTCATATTGCTGGTTGCCGGTTTTATACTTTGGTATTATGAACCTTAACATTCAATCTTAAACTTCCTTTACACACCACTGCATTGGGAGCTGTTTTTTTCTCATTCTTTGTCATGTTTGTTGCTGTATTTCCTAATTTCTCAACAATGAAACAGTTTGAGTTTCCTTGAGGGCACTGCTTATCTGCATTGTGCCAGATCCAACTGTAAATGTGTCTGAAAGCCTGCTGAAGAAGAAAAGTCTCCTCAGAAGAAGAACCTGTCCCTGTGCAGTTTGAACAGCCTCTGATGAAAAGGCCTGTGTGACATTCAACAGGTGCAGATTCTCAACAAGAAGGTGGATCTGAGCAAGGTGACGTCCAAGTGCGGCTCAAAGGACAACATCAAGCACAAGCCTGGTGAGCTGGGACATTTTATTTCTGCTCTCCACTAATGCCTGTTGATCAAAAGCTGCAGCGTGTCCCATCTCAGTTATGACAGAGCTATAACAGAGCTGGAGTTTCTAAACGTAAACGTTTCATTTCAATCATGGTTTTATCATTTCCTGTCATGCTGTTATCAGTATCCGTGTCCATGATCCTCACACTGATTTTTGATGTGTACTGCAGGTGGTGGCGATGTGAAGATCGAGTCTCACAAAATGAGCTTCAGGGAAAAGGCTCAGTCCAAAGTGGGCTCCATGGACAACGTGAGCCACTCGCCTGGTGGAGGAAACATCAAGGTGAGTCTAACACACCTGAAAACAGCTCCTTGCTCCTCCCTTTATCAACTGACTGATATCTGAAAATGGCTGTGATTAAAGGCGATCTGGTCACTGGTGCACGGTTCATCCATTAATGAAAAATTCAGCTGGAAGTTATTAAATCTAAAGACATTGTTTTGATATTTTCATTTTGTTAAAAAGTGCCTCTGCATGTGTTTGTCTGGACAGTAAGAAAGTGTTCATCAGGGAGGCACAGTATGGACTTGGTTGTAGATGAGAGATGACTTGATGGTCCCTCCTGATTGACTGCTGATACAGAAACATGCCAGTCAGTGTTGAAGTGGAGTCTCCATTACCTCAGGATTTAAACGGCCTTCTTTCTCACCTCCAATCAGTGACAGTATGAACCCGGACTGACTGTGTGGGGCTTTTTGGATGAGTAGGAAACACATTTTATTCATTAACATCAAACTATGGTTGAGAGATCTGGGGATTGAATCCCAGTGGGTAGTCACTCTACATGGCTAAGGTAATTGTAACTAGCTTAGCAGCGATGTTATCCACAGTCCAGGTGAGCTTATGGTAGGATCTCACTTACTGTTCTGGATGCATCATCAACAGATGACATCATCAACAGATGACATCATCAACAGACATCTGTTGATGTGTGAAGTTCCCATCTTCTCCTTGGTGTTCCTTTTTCCATACAGTGCTTAAGAAATGTTTTCCACCCCCACCCAGTGTGGAGTGTTTGCCACCTCTGCACCAAATGAAGAGTTCATCGCTGTCATGAACTTTGACCCAGATAGGACACAAATGCAAGCACAGAGTCAGATCGAGAAGGCAAAAGAGTTTAATCAGACTAGCAGGGTTCGGTACACAGGCGTGGCAGTCAGACAGTCAAAGTTGGGTACACAAGTGATCAATCCAAGAAAGGCAGAGGTAACCAGCAAACAAGAGGCTAAAGGCTTAAAAAGATAAACAGGCAAGGTTCAAAACGGCTGGGACAAGACTATGAAAATAAGGTGGGGACAAAGATGATGACAAGACAGTGAGACACATGAGGTTCAATTCAAGAGGTAATGAGGGGTACTGACACACAGCTGGGGAGGACAATCGAGGGCAGGGCAGACAGGAACAAATCTGGAACACAGGAACAAGGGTCAGTGATTTCAAAATAAAACAGGAAGGCAAAAGCATGGAACAAGAATGTGCAAAAATAACAGAAACTTTACAGACATGACAGTCACTGAAAAACAAAACATTTCTCATGACTCAGTAATGGTTCATCCATTAGTATTTGCACCTCATTCATCAGAATGATATGATTATTGTTGTTATCCATGAATTTTCAAATGTACAGTTTGACATAAAATCAGAAAACATATTAGAGCATTGTATTATTCTTTGAATGCCAGATTACAGTTATTTACTCTTGTTCCTTTGTTAAGCACTGTGTGTTGCATCCTCCCTTTGAGCACCCTGACAGGAACTACTGTAGAACAAGATGGTGCACATGAGCATGGATGGAAGGGAACACGTGTCAGCCTTTTCTCCAAACTGGAAAAAATTATTAAGAACTCATGTAAAAAAAAATAAATAAATAACAAAATCAAGAACATAAGAGTCTATCAGTGAAATGAGTCTGAGTTCTATTGTAAAAAGTCATTAGATCAGTGTGTTTCTTTTTAACCTCAACCTGTTTTCACTGCAAACTTCCTGTAGTCCTCCTCCGAGTCACGTGGTGTCATTGTGACTTGTCTGTCAGCTGATTCATAGATGTTTGGTCACACTACCTGAAGCAGCCAGACAACCACACCACCGTTGTCTGACAGTCGGACCAAATGAGCCTTTTTGGACAAAGTCTAAGTCCTCTTCTCCATCTTCAGAACCTGAGTGCAGTTAATAGTGGACATAGAGTCATGAATCGTGCAGCTGATCAGGGGGCCTCATTTATGAAGCTTTCTGACACACAAAACGGGCCTTGAAGGTGCACCACTTCCCACACAAAGGTTGAGCTTTATAAAAATAAACTTGGTGGGAGATGTTGTGTACCAGTACATCAACTTAGATCCTTGTGCACAGACAGTTTGGAACCAGGAGAAAGTGAGGACACAGACGCTGAAGTGGTGAAGTGGTGAAGTGAAGCCTGCAGATGCAAACTGACGTCTCTGTCACATTTGATCTGACTAAATATCAAACTTCACTAACAGATCCACCTCATCAGAATCAAACTAACACTTTTATTCAGGCTGTAATCCAACACGTCGTGATCCGTTTACAATAAGTCACTTTCATTATGACAGAATAGATCCACACATACATGTTCCTTCAGCTCCGTCTCACCTTCGTTATCCCGGTCAGACCTCACAGGACCGCACACTGATCACTAATCACTGATGGAGAGTTTAAAATGAGACTAACACAGAAACCACAGAGCCTCCAGTTTTCATTCATATCTTTAAATGTCGCTCAGTTATCATCAAGTGTGGCTTTTAGTTTGAATCAAGACGCCACAGAGCGCACACAGACATGGTGGTTCACCTCCTCCATACTCAGCACATCTTCATCAGCTGCTGGTATTTATTCTGTCAATGATTCAAGTGAGGAGATGAAGTCGGAGCGTCTCTGATCATCAGGCCCATATATCCTCAGAATGAGTCACAGAGCAGACGGAGCTTCAACAGCTCAGAGTTTTACTTGGTGGATCAAACCTTTGATTCATGATAATCCATCCTCTCGAAGCACGCTGGATGTTTGGCTCATTGGACAGGATGGATGAGGCAGTGATGTGGTGTCATTATCTGACTGTTGTGAAGTTTGTGGTCCCTGCTCTGGAAACTACTCATATGTCCATTTTATCCCTCATTTCATCCACAAACTCCTCCGTTTCTGGGTCGGAAAGATTTGTTTCCTCATGGTGACAGTAAATGCACAGCTGAGTCAGGGAGTATTGGCGATGATTGACCTGATCAGCTGTTGCAAATACTTGGCGACTGAAACATTAACACTCATACAAAAAAATAGTCAGCAGAAATGAAATGATCTTTCTCTACAAAATGCAGCACTGATCATTATTGTTCCTAATACCACTGGATCTCTCAGCAAGGAAGCAGCCTTTTTTTTTTTTTTTTTTTGGGGGGGGGGGGGGGGGGGGGCAGTCTTTAGATCTGACTTCCTGAAATAAATCTGCACTGGAGCAAATGAGTTCATTAGGCTACGAGGTTACAGCAAATACTCCCATTTAAATAAATAGCCCAGGCTATGGCCTTGTTCAGCAGTGCATAACAACACATATTCCTTTCTTTAGCATTTACCTTGTTCCTTGCCAACCTGCTCGTCTCCTTCACTGCAGTAGAGCTGTTGAATTTCACAGTTATGTTCCTGAACTTTTCAAACTACTCCAGAATTTTTCTGCCCTGTTTGTGTGAAAAATATCGCTCCTACCTTATTTTTCTAGTAGAACAGGCATGCCCAATTATCCTGATCCCTTGTTTCTGGATCAAATTAACAAGACTGATTCAGCCTTGGAAGAACAGACTTAGCCAGCCTTCAATCCTCCTGTTAATTCAATCTGGCTACAAGGACATTAGCTTGGATTATTTGAACCAGGTACACGGAGCAGGGCTCAGATGCTGAAGTAAAAGACAAAGTCTGTGAAGAGCCCTGTGAGGTTTCTGTAAACATGTTCAGGATCTAAAGTTTTTTCTTTACATCATGTTTGAAAAGGCAGATAATGAGTTCATGTTTGATCCTTTGAATATTTGTACTGCACCAAACATTTCACCCACAAGTCAGAACAGAGATTCAGCGTCATCCTTCACAGGAATCTAAAGTGATGAGTGTGCTTGTGAAGGCCACCTTTGAACCTTGTCAGTCTGGTTATTAAAGGGTGGTGATCCTGACTCACTTCCTTCATCCAGTCAGTGTTTGCATGTTGGTAAGTTAATAGTGTCACAGAGGTGTTAGTGTGTGAAAAAGTTTGAGGCTTTCTAAGCTTGTTGTGCTCAAAATGAAAAGAAGAAGCTGTTTGGCTTCAGTCAGGCAGTGAATGCTTTTCATTTGAACTTTTTGTGATGCCTGAAGTCTGCTCCCTCTCTCCTCACATTTACTCCTTTGTAGAGAAAGTGTCTGAATCTTTCCCTGAGGGACCACAGCAGCTCCTCTCTGTCCAACAGACTGTTAACAAAAGATCAGGGACTCTTAACGATTTACAAAGTATTTCATGCAGGATTGAAGTTGCATGATTTGCTTTGTGAACTCTTGAAGGATGGGCCTGCAGGCTCACTGACAGAGAGATGATGTCCCCGTCCCCTCAGCCTGTTGCAGCCCATCTGTGTTTCATGATCACTGCATGATGCCATCCTTCACTCACATCCTCATCTCCATCCTCTGTTTTGCATGAACACTTGTCATCTACAGCCTCCAGCCTGAGAAGAGGCACAGTCATGACGACAGATATAAATAGGATTGATAAAAATAACCCATCTAAGTCAGGTCCTCTGTCTGTGATATTTCTTTTACCCAAGTCTATTTTTGATTACCTGCAGAGCTTTCAGACACACCCAAACCAAAATAAAGTCACTTTGCTTCTCACTCTGTTTGATGTTGAAAGACAAAAATCCATGCGTATGGTTTCTTTCTCATCCTGAAACTGTCGGCTGAACTCTTCACATACTGTGCTGTGTCACTGCCAAACGTCCCAGCTGATGTGTGTCCTTTTGTATATTTATAGCACTGTTGTCTTTGTACATACAAGAAGGACTGAAATATCCACACCCAGGATGTGTGAAGCCTGGTAATTATTACTGTTAGCTGTAGAGCTCCACTGTTGCCTAAAAATGGTTTTAAGACTGTGAAACATCCGTCATTACTACAGCCACGCACACAGTGGCTAATTTGAACAATTACTACCCTAAATACTCACTGGAGCGACAAATGTGGCTTCATCTGCTGCTGGAAATAGACTGTAACAAACATACATTTCACTTTCTTGAGTACATTAATTAAAAAAAAAAAAAAGGCCCGGAAAGACCCGAAAATGTGACCCGTTTAACAACAGACCATCAGGTTTTTCTTCCCAGAGAGCTCAGAGGGGTTTGGATGAGTGGAAATTGTGAAGAGGCAGACTTCTCAAACTCTGTCTTGGGTCTTTTGATGGATGACATTGATCATTTAATCTGCGCTGTCTTCCATGAAATCATTTTTGTGATGTATCACTACATGTACATTCACATTTATCTCAGTATCTGATCAACAATGGCAAGAAAGTAGCTTTTTAAAATTCCTGTTGACTTCTTAACTTTGCTGAAAAGAGGACACAAATTATGACAAGTACTTTTCACCGGTTTGGATTAACACCGTTTTTTCTCTGTGAGGCATTTTTTTTAAAAAGCTCCTGTAGGGTTTCTTTAACCGGTTATATAACAAACTGATTTAATACTATTGGCTCTTTATGAGCCTTTAAAATCAAACAATGTTTCAAGATTTCTATGAATGCACAGTGCTTAACAAATTGATTCAAAAGGAGGAAAGCATGCAGCATCATGAAGAGCTTTGATTCAAACTCTTTCTTTCTCGGTGAGTTCTCTATGCTTCACTGTTTTGAGCAGGAGCGAGACATTCAAACTGAATCCAGGTTTTTATTTCCAGCACACTGGAATTCTCTGAGAAATCAGGAATGAATCAAAAGTAACAAACAAGCACCAAAACAAATCCTTCTGATCAGGAATGAAAGCAAATAACGGTCATTTGACAATCAGAAAATAATGATGTGCTTTAACATTTTTATCTGTTTGTTTTTGTTTTTGTAAAGCAGCACATTTGAGAATACATGGCTTACAACAATAATCATATTTTATTATCACAGAGCTGGAACATACTGCTGGATGAACCAGGAGAAAAACTAAAAAATACTGTGGCAGAAATATCCGGTGATTTACAGCAGTGATGGTAAAGCCTTAATACATCTGTTAAGAACTGTATGTCAGACAAAGTGATGACCAGCACACTGCAGAAACAGCCCTGAGTTACTCTGTTAAAGCTGAAGATGAATCCATTTCACTGTTAGAAGAAAAGCAAGAAGAGATTTCTGTCAAAGAAAGATCCCGGCACATGTACTAGACCAAGGCTGGAACAGAAAAATAAGATGAAGCAGTTCTGCTCGTCATGCTAAATACAGCGCGTCCATGAAGTCTCTTTACAAACTGACAACAAAAACACAACTACACAAACACAAACTACAACAAACACAAACTACAACAAACACAACTACACAAACACAAACTACAACAAACACAAACTACAACAAACACAACTACACAAACACAAACTACAACAAACACAACTACACATACACAAACTACACAAACACAAACTACAACAAACACAAACTACAACAAACACAACTACACAAACACAAACTACAACAAACACAAACTACAACAAACACAACTACACAAACACAAACTACAACAAACACAACTACACATACACAAACTACACAAACACAAACTACAACAAACACAACTACACAAACACAAACTACACAAACTACAACAAACACAACTACACATACACAAACTACACAAACACAAACTACAACAAACACAACTACACAAACACAAACTACACAAACACAAACTACAACAAACACAACTACACATACACAAACTACACAAACACAAACTACAACAAACACAACTACACATACACAAACTACACAAACACAGCTACAACAAACACAACTACAAAAACACAAACTACAACAAACACAAACCACAACAAACACAAACTACAACAAACACAAACTACAACAAACACAAACCACAACAAACACAAACTACAACAAACACAAACCACAACAAACACAAACCACAACAAACACAAACCACAACAAACACAAACTACAACAAACACAAACTACAACAAACACAAACCACAACAAACACAAACTACAACAAACACAAACTACAACAAACACAAACTACAACAAACACAAACTACAACAAACACAAACCACAACAAACACAACTACACAAACACAAACTACACAAACTACAACAAACACAACTACACATACACAAACTACACAAATACAAACTACAACAAACACAACTACACAAACACAACTACACAAACACAAACTACACAAACTACAACAAACACAACTACACATACACAAACTACACAAACACAAACTACAACAAACACAACTACAAAAACACAAACTACAACAAACACAAACCACAACAAACACAAACTACAACAAACACAAACTACAACAAACACAAACCACAACAAACACAAACTACAACAAACACAAACCACAACAAACACAAACCACAACAAACACAAACCACAACAAACACAAACCACAACAAACACAAACTACAACAAACACAAACCACAACAAACACAAACTACAACAAACACAAACTACAACAAACACAAACCACAACAAACACAAACCACAACAAACACAAACTACAACAAACACAAACCACAACAAACACAAACTACAACAAACACAAACCACAACAAACACAAACTACAACAAACACAAACCACAACAAACACAAACTACAAAAACACAAACTACAACAAACACAAACCACAACAAACACAAACTACAACAAACACAAACTACAACAAACACAAACCACAACAAACACAAACCACAACAAACACAAACTACAACAAACACAAACCACAACAAACACAAACTACAACAAACACAAACTACAACAAACACAAACTACAACAAACACAAACCACAACAAACACAAACTACAACAAACACAAACTACAACAAACACAAACCACAACAAACACAAACCACAACAAACACAAACTACAACAAACACAAACCACAACAAACACAAACTACAACAAAAGCAATTGAACAGACAAATATGAGGAAAGTGTTACAAAATGATGAGTAGATATTGAGGGTTTTTTTGTTTTTTTACTAATTTAATCGGAGAACTGATGTAGTAGGAGAACACTGAAAGGCTCGTCTTCCACCATCCATCTTTTCCTCAGATGCTCTTGGTCGTCCACTCCTCCCTTTGTCCACTCTGTCCCTGTCTCCATAAATTTCTTTGAGCAGTGCACAAATTGAGGGACCTGAAATACACAAATGCAGTGTGATTGAAAACTTTAAAAACTGCTGAGTACAGAGAACTACGGAAGAGGATCAGGACCACTGAAACATAAAAATTAAAAAAACAACATCCAATGTTTTTTATTATTATAATTCTGAGAAAAATATCAGAATTCTGAGATCAAAGTCAGAACTCTGAGTTTTGACTCATGATTACATGAAGTGAGGACACTGACATGATGCTGTTCTCTATTTTGTGGGTGTGTGTGAAGTTTCTCCTGGATTTTGAAGGATGCTTGAATTCCAGCTGTTTCTCAGATACATGTTTATGTAGATTCTGCAGAAGAGCTTTCTGCCCAGACTGTCATTTCTAGACACTTTGCTTCTGCTTTTGTTGAAATTTTCTTTTCTTCATGGCATTCATTAGTCGTTGAATTATATGTGCTCCAGTTATTTATTCATTTATTTTTGCTATTTCATCCCTTCCACCTCAATCTGGCTCCACATCTTTCGGTGTTTTTACAAGAAATGTGCATCACCAGAAAATTTTAGCTGTCTTCCAAAATAGTGTGTAGTAAAATCTTTCTTTTCCTTCTACAAAGAAGAGATGTGGAGCCAGGTTTTTCCATCCCCACCGATTGACACGCCCTGCTATGTGTTTCTAGGCTGAGGGGGCCCAGGAGACAGCAGAGGGGAATGAGGCTCCCCTGAGTGGCACCGCAGCCCCGGCCCCAGGCTCCGAGCCAGGGCAGGCAGGGGGCGCTGCTGCCCATGAGAATGGGCTGAAGGAGGGGGCTCCCTGTGATAGTGAGGGCCTCCGGGAGCCCCAGGCTCTAGAGTCAGGCATCCCAGAGACAAGTAAGTAAATGTGTGAAAACTTCTTCAGAGAGGGAGGGTGAAGAAACTAACCACCGCTGAATCCTCTCTGTCCTTAACTGAGATCAACAGTTCATGGTTTGGTGTTTGTGACTGCACTGAGTGTCCGTCTGTCCGTCCGTCTCTCTGTCCGTCTGTCTGTCCGTCCGTCTCTCTGTCCGTCTGTCCGTCTGTCTGTCTGTCTGTCCGTCTGTCTGTCTGTCTGTCTGTCTGTCTTCTTCATGTTTCCTGCGGTCCAAAGCACCTGATCACATCGTCATCTTTTGACTTCTTATCTTTGCAGGCATCTAATTCTGCTATCCCTCTGCCTCCTCATTTCAACCCCCCACAACAACACCCCTCCCTGGCCTCTCCCTTTTCTCTCTGTTTTTCTTTCCCCCCCCCCTCCCCTTTTTCCCACCCCTTTTTTTTCTTTACGACCTTTGTGCTGCAGATTGAGTCTTTCAAGCTCAACTTCCGCGAGAATGCTCGCTCTCGCACGGACCACGGCGCTGACATCATCACCTGGACAGCCCCCCAGGACAGCCCCCACCCACATGGCTCTTCCTATTCGCTGCACCAAAACCACAACTGCCACCAGACTCCTCGCAGTGTCTCCCTCATGGAGTCGTTGGTGTCTGCAGGCTGTGTCGGCTCCCCCTCTGCCCCCTCCTCCCTGCTGCTCCAGGGGGAGGCTCAGGGGGACTTCAGCCGCTCCTTGAAGGGATCATGCCCTGAAACTCCCCCTCTATCCGAAATCTGTCTTTCAAATGTATGAACCCCCAGCTCTCTGGTGTGATGTTATGAGCTCATCGTTGTGCACCATCCTCACTAACCCCCCCCCTCTCTTATATGGGCTGAAGTGACTGTACAGACTAAGCTTGGGCCTTGGTGGGATCTTTGTGGAGGGAAAAACAGGGATGACAAGGTTTTGTATCATTTTTGACTGCGTCTTCTCCAAGCTGCAGACCTGCAGTCATTTACCAACAACCTGGTGGTGGACTCTGCTTCATCTCACCTCCACTCACCAAATAACAGCACTTCATTTGTGGACTGAGCATTGTGGAAACCCTCTTGGACTCACCTCTTCTCTTTTTCCTCGTGACTCCATGGGCTGTTTGTTCCCACATACTCTCTGCTTCAGTAACATCATAGTCGTTCACTGTTCATCTCATCTGCTTCTTCGTTTCCTCTCTTCATATCATAAACAAGCTGGCAAACAGAAAAACGTAGACAACAAGTAGGCTCTTAAACTCCTTACTCTGTGTTTGTGATGATGTGTTTGAGTGACAAAATAACCAGCTTTAGTGTTCCTTTCCTTCAGGTTTTTTCATTTAAAATCAAAGTTTTCTTTAATTATTGTACTTTTCTTTTTGTAAAAGCAATACAGTGGCTGTCTTTTTTCCCCCGTTGACACTCAGAGGATCTGAAACACGCACAGGTTTTGTTAAACTGGGACACGCAGCACAGAAGGAATCAAAATCAGGGTGAAGAGGGAAGTGAAGGAGGAAGTTAGTTTGAAGGAAGGAAGCAACAGAGCTGTGTTTTAAACTTATGGGAAAAATAGCAAAGACATGTTGGAAACTGAATGTTTTAAAATGCAATAGAGGCTGAAGTAGGAAACTTAGAGAGGTGTTAGATGTGTAAACGCGTGTGTGAAGTCAAAGGTGCTGTGTGTCCTGGATGTGCCTCCTATCCTTCTTACATGAAAACTACAACAAACACAGACGCCGCAGGCTCATGCCTAAAACTGCTCAGAGAAAACAAAACAGTTCATAGCGCACACAAACTGGTCTTGATATTTTCAGAAACCCTGTACATCCTGGTAGTCATGTGTCCAAATGGTCCTGGTTGTGGTCCTGTTTCAGGTGTTTCTTTGAGGGTTAGTCTGTGGTGTGGTTGGTGATTGATTAAAGCTTCATCTGTGTACTGAAACATCTTGTAAATGTGTTGGTAACTTCCTCATTGGAGCACTGGCAGTGGAACACGATGCGCTTTCACTCTTCTCTATTGTAGCCATGTATTCAATTACTGCCTTTTATAATGCATGTCCACATTATTACTACAACCTGCTGCCCTGAGGTCAAAACAACCTGCTTGTATTAGTACTCCAAGTGTTGTTGGTACCATGTGTGTATCTTTGGGTAAGCAGTTAATGTGTTGTTACTCAAACAATGATTAATATCTGACATCCACTCACGTCTGTAAACAGTGATTCCAACACAGAGATGAATTACTCACGGGATGGTTTTACGTCTGAAAGTTCAAATTATTCAGAGTACTCTGAATATTATATCAGCTTCAAAAATCATTTGCTTTGAAAAGTTTCTTCTTTTCTGCATTTTTCCAACACAAACTCTAATCTGTATGTGCTCACAGCTAACTGCTAACAGCTAACAGCTAACCCAGTCTGTCTCCAGTTTGTCTTCACTCTTGCTGGAATCAGTTGCCTGTTAAAGCTGGAAATAGACTTTGTGGATGGTTGTTCGATCAAACATTTGTCAGCTGGCTGAGGGAAACCACAGACAGCGTGATGGTTTTCCTAAGTGTCATCACTTCAATCAGCTGCTTTCACATTAAACACTGACCCGTGGATTTATCAGTGCAGCTATATAGCTTTAAGGCAAAGGCTTTTTTTTGTCACAGCACTCAAAGGGAAAAAAAACATCAAATAGTTGATTTTAACTATACTTTCTTTACCGATCATTTTGAGACCAGAGCTTTATTTAAAGCCTCATACAGACAAAAACTCACCTCATCAAAAAGAAAGAAAGAAATGCTTAGAAGGAAATAAATTGCACCTTAATGCTTTTAATCAAAGAGGGTTCACTGTGAGGAGCAGGGAAGTATAATTAGATGATTTAAATAACACCAAAAATGGCTTAATTATGAATAAGCGTTGGCTGACATTGAATAAAGGGAATGACTCTACCCTCAGTCTCTCCATCATTATTCAATCAGGAAACAGTTTCTCTCAAACAGAGTCCTGTTTTCTTCTCTGTTTTCTCTATTTTTAGTGACATTACAGAAAAGCCTCTTCCAAAAGATTTGTTGAAAAAAAACAGGCAATAACTTGGATATGTTTAAAGTGAAATGTTTCACATGTCGGACTTCTTTTCTACCAGTTGAGGATTGATGTTTGAAGAGCAGCTGTCATCATTGAAATGATTTGTTCGTGCCACAGCTGTCGCCTAGCTAAACTAGTCCTTGTGCCTGTCCAAAACTGTGTTTTAGCTTTTTGTTTTAACCCCAGAGTTTTCACTTACAAGTACTTATGAGATTGCACAGGGATGTATATAGATATTTTATTGTTGATGTACTCATTATCCCGCTAAAAGGAAAGAACAAAGCATCAGAATCAGGTGAGGATCCGTGGGGTGGGGGTTGAGATTTGTCACAACAGCATTGATGTCCAAGTTCCTTTTCTGGCTCTTGGGGGTGAAGTGTTTTATCATGACTATTATGACTATTACTCTGATTCTTAGAATGAAAAGTTGAAAAAGTTTGCCTTTTTCATTGGAAAGGGGCCACTGAAGTGAAAGAATGTCTTTTGAGATATGTTGTACTGAAGACACAACACTTTTGTATATGTATTTATCGTTGTGTTCCTGTAGCCTCGTGGTGGTTGTGCTCTCATGGTTGAAGGGATTTTTCTTTTGATCATAAAGTGTGTCCCAGAGTGTCTCTGGGGATGTGCACAACAGGATTTCTTTAAGTCTTTAAAATCTCATTAATTAGGCTGTACTTAAAGCAACGCAGCAGCAGCTTGATTTAGAAACTGACATCATTTCAATCCAAGAGATTTTAACTGGGTTTGTTGTGCACTGTTATGCATAATCACAATGAAATCATGCCCTCCCCAGTCTTAAGAGATAAGAATAATCTTCTGACAAGTTGATAAACTTCTCATTTAGCACACAGTGACCTCTGCAGGTTCGTATATTAAAGAAAATGCCGCGAGCTGCCCTGAAGAGTCACACATGGAGACTAACCGTAGCTGTCAGGTTTGGCTTGTTATTAATAAAAGCTCCTCAGTAATCTCTCCAAAGAGCATCATAGAGCTTCATCTTCTGCCACTGCACTCGTACCAGACATGCAAGTGTAACACTAGCTAATAAAACACCCACCATACCTGCAGAGCATGCTCAGAAACAACAATGGGATGTGTTCAGTAGACTTACTGTTGTTTGCAGAACCTCCTGATTGTTATTTTGTTTTGTTTTGTTTTTTTCTTTTTTTGTGGGTTTATTATTATTTTTTTTTTCATTAATTTGAATTTTATTTTATGGTTTGGAAAAAAGTGTTTACTGTGATTACTTGTTAATTAGTGATGTGATTGTTGAACATGAAATAAAACAGACTAAAACTCTCTTTGGTGTGGGCTTTATTTCTTTGTCTGCAGCGTCAGTGAGTGGCTGAGATTCTGTGCGATGTCACCTATTTCCTATAGCAGTATTTCATCACACCTGATGCTGTCATGTTGGTTAGGTGCAGTCCATAGGCATTTCCTTTGGGGGGGGGTGGGGGGTGGGGGGGTGCTGGGATTCATCCCAGCGACAAGTGAGGAGACATACAACACCCATACCTGGCCCTGTGTTCTGGTCAACTCTCTTATCACTATAGTAACACTGCATCAAAATCTCCATAGCATAATAGAAATATGTGACCTCCTGATGTCGATGTCACTTCCTTTGGTGGGAAATATGGAAAGGCGGTGAGGCATGTCATGCTTCTTCTCTCATTATTTTGTACACAATGTAGAGAGCACACCAACAGAAGATTTATTATCTCTCAACTTTGTTTTAGTGATAATGCAGTGAATCTGATTCAGTTTATAAACAATAATAATTTGATGTAAATCTGTATAATTCTTTTTTAAGACATGCTGTGTGCTAGCTTGTTTGTGGTTAGCACTTGGAGTTAATGTACAAATAGGTGACCTCTGTTATTGTGTCATCTCTGTTATCAACAGAGTTGACAATGAGTCATTCATTAAACATCTGTAATTTAAAATATTTCTTTGGTTGGATTGATAATTGGTTTTACATTTAAAATCTTTTAAAAGATTCATGGTCAAGCAGAAAATAGTGTTTTCCTTGGTCTACAAAAAATGGCTGCTCAATAATAACTTTAATAACTCTGTTATTAAAGGCAGTTTTTCTGTTACTACAATGATTTTTGCATTGAATATTTTAAATCTTATATTTTTAAGCTCAGAAACATTTTTCTTCTTTACTCATAATGTACCTGCAACTCTGGAATATATATATATATATATATATATATATATATATATATATATATATATATATATATATATATATATATATATATATATATATATATATATATATATATATATACATACATACATACATACATGCATATATATATATATATAAGTCAAAGTTCAGGTCCAAACTTAAAGATGAGCATCTTAAAGTCATACTGAGGGTCTCAGCTGCTTCCTCACTCAAGACAAATGTTCTGAAGAACTCTTCATGATCTGACCTGTTCTGACCTGTTCAGACTGAGATGATTGGATCAGTTGTTCTTTTTTACTTTTTTTCGAATACTTGAAGCCCTTTTTTTGTGGAACACTTGATGCGCCCCAGCCTCACCCAGACGCTACCTCCAGCGGCCCCTTGGTAAGTAGAGTTTGAAACCCCTGCTGTAGGGTCATAAAAATACAGAAAAGTAACTAGAGCCCCCTGCAGGTATCCCCTGATCAGTACAAATCTACCATCAGTATCCTTCTTTTGAAAAGTCTCAAAACTTTTAAAACTGGTAAAAGATTGTGACCTTTTCTAAAACTCAGCTGATTCTGATGGTTTTAATAGAAGTTCTTTTTCTTATTTTCTCCCCCTCAGTTGGATTGATGTGTATTGCTATCTGCTACTTTCTGCTTGTCTGATGCATCTTGGACTTGTACTGTACCTTTCCAAATCAGGCTGTATATTCATGTGTTTGGGTCCTTTTAAATTTATACTCAAATAAATGAAAAAAAAAATGCTGCTTCACTTTAAAACCATTTATTGATGAAGACTTGAAGAGGTCAGAAAGCTTTAATCTCTCTGACACTGATCTCAGAACAACCCTCCTCCTTTATCCTTGCTTGGGACCGGCAAAAGTGACCGAAAGGCAACACTTTGGCGGAGTTAATTTTTATTTATTTTTTTTTTTTTTGCTTTTTTTTTTTTTTTTTTTTTGCTTTGCTTTTTTTTTTTTTTTTGCTTTGCTTTTTTTTGCTTTGCTTGGGGATTTTTTGCACCATTTTTTGTTTTGTTTTTTTTGTCCTTTTTTTTTTGTTTTGTTTTGCTTTCCTGGTTTTAAGTATGTTTTTTTAACATTATAGCAAGTTACTGTAAAACATGAGTTTTTTAGTATACAATCTACATCAGTGTTGTCTGACAGTCTTAACTCATTAGTGAAGGCTACACACCGTTTTCTGACATTGTTTACATCCTCAGGCCCAAGCAGCCTTCGTGGGCTATGAAGGCTGCAGCCCCTGAATTGAGCCATATTCTCTGATATCTGGTTAAAATGAGAGGAAACTCATACAGTCTATATGGAAACCACAACGCTTTAAAACGTTTATTTTATTCAAAATATTTTAAAATGATTACCATTAAAGGATATTAGTTATTATTTCTTTATAATGTAGAGCAGCCTTTCTCAAAGTGTGGCTCACGTACCACTGGTGGTACTTGGGCTCCCATTAGTGGTACGTGAAGGAATTAAAAATAAATAAAATAAAATTAAAATATGTAATACCATCAAATATATAAGATTCTAGTAAGTTTATGTATGAAAATAAAATATGTTTATTTGAGTCTTCATGTTCTGAATGTACCGGCATTAATGTGACGTCAATGTCAGCTGAAGATTTTTAAATAAAGCTACCGCTGCTGACATAGAGCAGTATCTAAAACGTGTGGTTTAAGGCTGCATTAGCAAGAGGTTGAGGGTGAAGGTGGCCAAATTATGAGACTTATATCACGGCTTTAATCTAGGAAGAAAAGTGCTTATTGGGTGGAGAATCATTCAATCATGAAAACCGAAGAAGCAAATGGTATAAATGGGTGAGAAAATGACTCCAACTACATCAAATTTGGATTTATGTACAGTTTTTGTACATTTATTTGTGTATACTTTTTGTTTCACTTTTAGGTGCTCTACATTTGAATGGAATCAATTTTATGCTACAGATTTTTTAGCACAGTGTTAACATTCAAACTGTGTATTTATGTTGTTTGAAATAATTAATATACTTATTAGGTATAAACCCCCACTTCATTATTGAACTGTGCACAGATGTAGCTGAACACTCAGGCTGACTGCACTACATGATTAACATCAGTCATCATGGTGGTACTTGGAGAGTCAAATACTTTCTGAGGTGGCACTTGGTGTAAAAAATTTGAGAACCACTGATGTAGAGATTTTTTTTCAGGAAGTTGTGAGTTTTTTTTTCAAACTTTATTATAAATGTACAAAACAAACCATGGGTACATTTTGACATTTCAGTAAATAATATGCAAAGATTACCAGATAGAGCATTAGGGGAAATATAACAGATAAATTAAATTAAATGTAACAATAAATAAATAAAATTAAGCAAGGGAAGAGACTCGTCATTATTTTTCAACAAGGAATTATTCTAACTGAAATTTCTTGTGTTTGTTTCTTTCACTGTTTTTAATGGTTTAAGGTTCATTTTGAATTCATTTAGAAAAGCAATAAAGGGACCTGAATAACCTACGTTTTTAAGGCCACATGCTGTGATTTTCTTTGTAAATTTGACTTTATTTCTCTCCTTAAATTGTCTTTGACTCAATGTCAAGTTAACTTATCTGACTGTGGTGCTAGTGCAAGTGTATTTCATTTACCTATCATTAGGTGCTTAAATTTGATTCATTTAGGGTGAATTTAGGTGTCTTGGGACAGTTTTTGTAATTCCACTATGTGATTGTATTCTTGGCATGAACAACAGAACATAACCCAGCAAATAAAACATCTTTGGATTCTATTATTTACCCATATTACCAGTAAGTCACCATGAGCAGACTAAAAACAGCTCCTCCTCCCTCCTCCTCTTCTTCTTCAGTTTTATTTTTGATGGTCCAACATTTCAACCTTCACCTTCATAATGTTCTTAAAGTGTTGTCATTGGTTCATTTGCTCTGATGAAGAATCTTTATTGATCTTTATTAATCTTCAGGGATTAATAAAGTACATTCTAATCTATTCTAAGGTAAGTTATAAGGTGCGTCAGGCTCACAGGAACAAACAAAAGTATGGAGCTGATGTAAGTGTGTGTGAGTGCATTATTACCACTATTACTTTCATTAACAGTGTTTGACATCATTTTATCTTATTTTATGAAATTCTTTTATTTCATTTATTAAACAGTGTTTATCTGATCCCATCAAGCTGCTTTTATTTTTACTTTCAAGTATGTTGTGACATCAATATGTCCATGTCTGTCTCTCTGCTCTTCTATGAAACACTTTGGGCTGCATGTTTAAATGTTTGTAAGGTCAATCAATCAATCAATCAATCAATCAATCAATCAATCAATCAATCAATCAATCAATCTTTATTTATATAGCACCAATTCATAACAAACGTTATCTCAAGACGCTTTCCAAGCGTTAACAGGTCTAGACCTGTAAATGGTAATAAAATTTTATTAACAGAGACCCAACATCAAGACAAGATAAGAAGTCTTATCTCATCTTAACCCACCATGAGTACAGACCTTTGCAATATTTAGCAAGTTACAATGGAGAGGAAAAACTTCCCTTTAACAGGCAGAAATCTTGGACAGAACCAGACTCATGTTAGACAGACATCTGAGGAGACTGTGTTGGGATTAGAGAGAGAGAAGGGGGGAGGGGAAGAGACAAAGACAGGGAGACATAAACACAGAGTCCATATTTCTGTGTTGTAGTGATGATGATGGAGAAACTGTAACTGTAGGAAGCCGTAGCAGCTGGAGTCTGTCAGGTCCATGGCAGCAGGCCGTCCACAGCAACAATCCAAAGAACCTAACAGACAAACTCAGAGACTCCCAGAGAGATCCATGGTTAATAACTTTAATGAGACATTAAGATCAGAAGTTAGACTGACAGATAGAGAAGAGAGGGAAACAGGAGCCTTGTGTGTCAGTTCCCCCCGGACAGTCTAAACCTATAGCAGCATAACTAAGAGTTGGTTCAGACCTGAACCAGCTCTAACTATAAGCTTTATCATAAAGGAAAGTTTGAAGTCTACTCCTAAAAGTAGAGAGGGTGTCTGCTCCCCAAACCTCAACCGGTAAAGAGAAGAGGAGCCTGATAACTAAAGGCTCGACCTCCCAGACTACTTTTAGAGACCCTGGGTACGACGAGCAGGCCTGCATGCTGGGAACGCAGCGATCTAGACGGATAATATGGCACGATAAGCTCTTTAAGATGTGATGGGATGGCCTGATGCCATTAAGAGCTTTGTAAGTCAGAAGAAGAATTTTATATTCTATTCTAAACTTTATGGGTAGCCAGTGCAGAGACGCTAACACTGGGGAGATATGCTCCCTCCTCCTGGTCCCAGTCAGAACCCAGGCTGCAGCATTCTGAACTAGCTGAAGAGTCCTAATAGACTTGTTAGGACAACCAAATAGAAGAGAGTTACAGTTATCTAACCTGGAGGAAACGAAAGCATGGACCAGCTTCTCTGCATCACTCTGACACAAGATGTGTCTGATTTTTCTAATATTACAGAGATGAAAGAACGCTGTCCTGGAGACCTGTTGGATGTGAGAGTTGAAGGACAGGTCCTGATCCAAAAGAACTCCTAGGTTCCTAACAGTGGAGCCAGGTGCCAGGATGATGCCATCTAAGGGGGTTATCTTGTTAGAAAAAGCCTCTCTGGGGTGTTCAGGTCTAATAACTATGACTTCAGTCTTCTCTGAGTTCAGAAGTAGAACATTTCTGCTCATCCAGATCCTTACATCTTTGAGGCAAGCTTTAAGTATCGATAATCGGCTAGTTTCCTCTGGCTTCAATGATAAGTATATCTGTTTATCATCTGCATAAGAGTGAAAGTTTATGGTGTGTTTTCTAATTATGCTATCAAGAGGAAGCATATATACACTGACAGTCAATAAAAACGCATCAGTCATAGGATGTCTAAATAATTTTATTACTAGCCCAAGTTTGTCCAAATGAATAGCTGTTAATTGTGTAACAAAATATCATTCAATAAATACAATCAATTTTAGAACTAAATTTTATCCAAAAACTGGAAAACTGGAAAAACTGGAACAGTCATCTCAGGAATGGAACAACATGTGGTCTGAGAATGGTGTCCACATAATGCAGAGCAGTGAGATTGCCGTCAATGACAATAAGTGGCGTTTTGTGGTTACCAGAGATGCCACCCCACACCATCACACTGGGTCCTCTCTCCAATGATTACTTGGTTGAATGCAGCAGGCAGCATATCGTTCCCCACGTCGTTTCCAAACACGTTCACGTCAATCAGCCAGATCCAAGCAAAATCTGCTCTCGTCAGTGAATAGCACACAGTTCCAGTTGATCTGAGTCCATCTCTCGTGCTGACGGCACCACTGTAGACGTGCCCGGCGGTGTGCTGGTGTCAGATCAGGACCTTGGACGTGCTTGCAGACCGAACTCATGCAGACGACAGCGCACAGTGGGGCTGCTCATACGGGGATTACGAAGACCAGGTGTTTCACGTGCTGTCTGACTTGCAGTCCAGAATCTGTCACGTAAATGCTCCATCTGAATCTGTCTATCCTGACGTCTTGATGTGACCCGGGGCCTTCCTGGACGCTGCCTATCTTGTACAGAGGCTGTGGCGTGATAACACTGGATGAGCCGTACTATTGTCGACTGATGACAACCCAATCTTTGTGCCACAGCTCTCTGGGACAAGCCACCCTCAATCATTCCCAGGGCACGGTGAAGTTCATCTCGTGTCAAACGTGGCATTATCAAATTTTATTTGGTGTTAGCTTTATATAGGGCCACATTTTGTAATCTTGTGACCCATCCTTTTTTTTTAACCGGCACCAATTCTGTACCCTGGTATGATTTCTTAAATGCCAATCCCAAAATCACTGAAGCATAAATTTTGCTTCTCTTTAAGGTGAGACTGGCCTTGTGAGTAACTCTGAACCCATACAACTATAGAAAAATGCCAGCAGCTAAAAATTGTACACACAAAATAAGTGATGCGTTTTTATTGACTGTCAGTGTAGGTTGAAAAGAATCGGACCAAGCACTGAGCCTTGATGAACTCCATAATGCACCCTGGTATGCAGAGAGGATCTATTGTTCACATGAACAAACTGCAAACGACTTGACAGATATGAACTAAACCAAGCTAAAGCAGTTCCTGTGATGCCAAGAAGCTTCTCTAATCTCTGCAAGAGGATGTGATGATCAATAGTGTCAAAAGCAGCACTAAGATCAAGTAACATGAGCACCGAGAGGTGACCACTGTCTGAAGCCAAAAGCAGATCATTGGTTACTTTCAGCAGTGCAGTCTCAGTACTATGGTTGGCCCTAAACCCAGACTGAAAGTCCTCAAGGAGACTGTTACTATGAAGAAACTCACAGAGCTGACTGGAGACAACCTTCTCTAAGATTTTAGAAATAAAAGAGAGGTTAGATATTGGACTGTAGTTAACTAAGGAGCCTGAATCAAGAGTTGGCTTTTTAAGGAGGGGCTTAATTACTGCAACTTTAAAAAGTTGTGGCACACAACCTGTCAGTAAGGACGCATTAATCATCTTTAGAAGAGAGGTGCCGACCGAGGGAAGGACTTCCTTCAACAGCCAAGCTGGGACAGGGTCCAAGAGGCAAGTTGATGGATTGCATTGATATGCTAGTGGTTAGCATACGTGGTTAAAACTTTGGTTTTCAAACAGAATCTCAGCTTTCATCACAGAAACATATCACTGTTACTCTTTGTAAACAATTCTCAAAACTCTAAATATCAAAATACAAACAGGCAAATGTTTTCAAACTGGTCCATTAAAGAAAAAAAAGGCTCCCAATAACTTAAAGCATTGTTAAAACCACTTCCAGACAGTAGATGGCCTCCTTCAGTCAATAATACATCAAACAATACAACTAGTGTTCAGTTATAGAGTTGTGTGAATTGTCTTTGTGAGATAAACAAAGATATATGCTACTGTTTATTCATATGTCCACCATTAGCAAATATAAGATGATTGTTAAGTGTTTTAAAGTTGTGTAGGTTGAGTCTTTGTGAGATAATCAAAGATAGATGCAACCGTTAACTCTGGAATCCACTATTTATATAAGACTACTATACTACTACTGTACAGCGTCCCACTTCACTTCATGCTGCCATTCAGAATTTAGCGGGGCTCAAGAATTCACAAGTTAATGTCTTCATGAAAATTGTGTAGTTTAGTTTTAGTTTAGATTATTGTTACTAATTAAAGCTCCTTATTTCATTCAGTAGTGTTCTGGATCTTTGGCTTGAGTCATACTTGGGGTATTATAAGAATTTGTTTTCATGTACATATGTTCATATATCTGCTGGTATATTGGTCATATCGTACATCAGATATTTATTTCTTATTCTCACTTGTTGAGTTTTTGGCTAAAAAGTTACTGAATCAATTTCAGGTCACTGAATCGTTTTGGATTGTATCGTTTGAAATGACGACCACGTATACCTCCCTGGAGGTATTTAGACCCAGGTGTTCCCTGCACTCCCTGCCAGATTATCAAACAGTGTTTACTTTGATATTCCAGCATTTATTCAGTCAGGTTCCCCATGTCTGACCTGTTCTTTACTTTTGATCCTGTTTACTACCTGCTGTCTTTGTACCTCTGCTATTCTTGGATCACTTGTGTACCACTTGTGTCTTCTGATTAAAGACTGTTTTGTGACTCCTGCATTTGAGTCCTTCTGTTTGAGCCCTGTTACTCACTTCAAACCTCATCCTCATGAATGAAACATGTTACAGGTGTTTTTTCTGACAGACTTTTCTCTCAGACTTCAAATGAAGTAGAGAAATAACTGATCATGAACATTTATCTTCTATCTTTCAAATTAATTCAACTCCCTCATAGTTTTGTATCTCAGAGGACTCATGAGGCCATCAGGTGTTGTCCCAGGCACACCTCATGTAACTAACCAAGCACTTCATCAGCTGCATGTGATCAGGGTTCATTGAAGGCTCCCCCTGATGGCTTCATGTTGAACAAAATACCTGATAGAAGTTTCTGCAGAGGTCAGATTGGAAAGCTCTAAAAGAAGTCTGATATCTATTTCAACACATAGTAAAGTGACAGAGATGTCAGCTGGAGAGATGTCAGCAGGTGGAGCCTTTCACTATGAACACTGAGCCATCGCTGCCCCCTGCTGGAGCACAGAGCAAAAATCCAACCCCTGAACTTCACTCTGTTGACTTTTAGGATGCAGTGTTTGTTTCCTTTCTGGACTCAAAACGTAAATGGAGGAAAAGTTTGATGATAAGTTGGTTTCAACTCTTTGTCTTTTTTTCATAGCTTATAAAATGTTGTTGTTTAGACATTGTGTCAAAGTGAGGGAGGGTAGACCTCAAGAAGTTTCTTATCTGGAGGTAACCAAAGAAACGCGCAGGAGGCAAAGTAAACTTCAACTGCAGATGAGCATGAGATGCAAATCGTCCATCAATGTTTAAGTCCTTGACAGTTGAAAAGCCTTTATCTGACCACTACCTAAACACGCTCTCCACTAGACCCGCTTTAAAGGAGGGATCCTGGCAGATCAGAGCAAAAACTGATGTTCCAGAAAGACCCAGCACACCTCTGATTTGTTTCAGGATCTAAGGAGCTTAGGATAAGTGTGCTTTGGAGATATGAGGAGGTCTACTGGCCCACATAAAGGCTTTGATTACAGAGTCAACTGCTTTGAAAGACCATGGCCTCAGGGAGATGGGCACATTTGAAAAGATGAAGATGAATTTGGGAACATAAAAACAGAAGTGTTTGCTGAACAAAATATGAGAAAGGGAAACACACACACACACACACACACACACATACACACACACACACACACACACACACACACACACACACACACACACACACACACACACACACACACACTAAAATAAGATGAACAGATGTACAGTTGGAGGGGTGCTGGTTTTGTTGTTGTAGATCACCTGAAGCTGGGCTGGGAAGTGTGGTATACATTTGGCCCCTGCATCAGTGAGCCTTTTCTTGGCTGCGTTGAAGGACAGGCCCTGAGATGAAACCTGGGAGGTGTAGTCCAGATAGATGGAGACTCTCTGCCCCTGGCACTGTAGAGCTGCTTGTTGACCAGCAAGCCAGAAGATGTTACCTGGTCGTTGTTGTTGTCGTCATTGTGCACAATGATGACTCACAGTCCTTCATTAGGAGATGGCTTAGGTGTGCAGATCCTGACGCTAAGAAACATTAGAAAAGTGATGACCCTGGATCTGACTCAGACCTGACTCAGACCTTCTTTGAGAGAATCAAAAATCAGAATTTATTCTTACACTTCTCTTCAAACTAGCTGAATACTTTAGTACAGTGAGGATCAGTGGGCGACTGTAGCTAG
This sequence comes from Labroides dimidiatus, assembly GCA_030710495.1. Classification (NCBI taxonomy): domain Eukaryota; kingdom Metazoa; phylum Chordata; class Actinopteri; order Labriformes; family Labridae; genus Labroides; species Labroides dimidiatus. The sequence goes on along the minus strand of CM061161.1, from coordinate 24,897,236 downwards.
TGGGCGACTGTGGCTTAGTGGGCGACTGTGGATCAGTGGTAGAGTTGTCGCCTCTCAATCGGAAGGTCGAGTGTTCGATACCCAGCTCCTGCAGTCTCATGTCGAAGTGTCCTTGAGCAAGACACTGAACCCCAAATTGCTCCCACTGTTGTTCAGTGGTGTATGAATGTGTTAGATATAACTGATGGCTATGTTAGTTTCAGTTGGCCTTTCAGTGTGTGAATGTGGAGTGATTGGGTGAATGAGCTAGCAGTGTAAATCGCTTTGAGTAGTCTAAGACTAGAAAAGCGCTATATAAGTACTGGTCTGTTTACATATAGCTTACAGAAATCAATGTGGAGGCAAACAATAGAGCAGACTTGAAGTTCGGTGTCTAAAAAGTGCAGGTATGACTCTGATGCTCACTGTCTATCCATTATAATACAGCATGTTGTGGATTACGGGGCCTTTGTCACGTATTAACTGTACACATAAAGAACCAGGAAACATCTTGGTTTGAGTTGATCTGAACTGGTTACCCTGTGCCTTTGAAATACACCTTTATATTTTACACAGTGTTTTCTGGAAAATGCTGCTTCTTTATTCTCTGCCTCACAGCACCACATCAACACTTAACTGAAATGTGAGCGTTTAATTATTGATTTATTCAAGCATTGATTGAATTCTTTCTTTCTTTATAAATGTCATTTTTGCTCAGCCATATAAGACAGGGCAGAGTGAATACAGCTTACTTGAATTGAACATCGAGACAAATTCAAGAAAACTTTCAAACATAAACTCTCTCCTGTTGACTAAGAAAAAGTTCTTCACAGGAATGTATTTCACTTTTTCAACACAAGCCTCACTTTTCTCACAACTCTTTTTTTTTTTTTTTCTTTGAGCTGGATGTGAAAATTGAAGTTTCCTGCGATGGCCGGGAATCGAACCCGGGTCAACTGCTTGGAAGGCAGCTATGCTCACCACTATACCACCACTGCTGTGTTCACATGGTTTTCCACACTGCCACCTCAGCACTTCAGTGTGAGTGAGTGGGCGGAGCCTGAGAAAAGGTGGAGCTGAGGAGAGAAAGAGGGAAGTGACCATGACAGATTGGAGATGAAGCTTTTCCTCTCCGTACTTCTATTAATCTCACTTATTCTAACTGATGAAGAGGAAGTTACAACAACTGGAACTCCATGTCATACTGGAAAACTGAGCAAGGAAATCAGGTCCTTTACTGCAGCTCAAGCTTTGATCCAGCAGATGGCAGTGTTTCCAATTCTGATGAAAGCCTCCTTCATCTCCAGCTAACTCTCAAACACTCAAAGAAAGGCATGAAAAACCTCTGATGGGTTGGGGGTGTGAAGCTGACATACCTTGCAGGTCAACAGATGCAGCTGAGTCTCTCTCAGGCTCCTTTGGGGTGAATACCCCCCCCCCCCTCTCTCTCTCTCTAGGACACATTCTGAACCGTCCTCCAAAGTCTCCACCATGCTGCTAGAACTGAGCTGCACACAACTAAACAAAGCAAAATGATGTAAAGGTCAGTTTGAATCAGGCTGATTGTTTCAGCTTGTTCAAAAACAGAGTTTTATCTTCAGCTCAAGAAGTCACAATGTGTCTCCTGATGAAATCATCAGGGGGTGGGGGGTGGGGGGTGCCATGGTTGGGAAGGCAGTCCCCCCTCCCCATATAATGGTAGGGGAAATGTGTTCACTGCATCTGTGGTGGGCTATCTGAAGCTGGCTCTTAAATTTTATTTCTCAAGTCAAAGAAAAAAACAAACAAACAGCCAAACGATGGCTAATAACTTGAAAACCTGGTTAGTTGGGACACTGGTGGCTCAAAGTACCACTACAGTTGATCTTGTAGGCTGTGTTTAAGAAAGAGGAGCATGTCTGCCCTGCTCTAAAAAATAAACATTTTGTTAACTGATAATTACAATAGTCAAGTGTTCCTGTTTGCAGCCACAGAACAGACTTTGCTTTAACATAATGTTTTAGAGAACCATTCAATGTTTTAGTCTATCCTATTTGTTAGTTTATATCATGGACTTCTGTACAGGACTGGTTTTATGAGTGTTACTTTATGCTGCTCATAGCTTTTCTGAAGACAAGCCACAAACAATCCACCTGGCATATCATCATTAGCTTTGCAGCAGATGTCACACGCGTTGCACACTGATAGCCTGTGCTGATGGACATAAACTGTGATATTTTGCCCTGTTAATGGTCAAAATAACAAAAATGTCAATTTGGGATTTGGGAACAAATAGACCTATTGGCTTGGCTGCATAAAGCACAAAAACAAACAAATAAACATGAAGCTATTTCCAGGATTCCTGTGAAATTGGTCGTCTTTTCTGGGATCTAATCCATCTTACTTTTAGGAAAAATATGAAACTCTTATAATCAGCTATCTAAGGTTAAGTGTTACATTTTTTTGAACACCTGTTTTTTTTACTCTGTGTATTCTTTATACAGCAACACAGAAAAATCCTCTGTGCTCTAAAAATGAATCTTCAAAACCTTTTCTCTAAATCACAACCTCATGTTTATGTCGGCTTTTAGCATAAAACCAGCAGAATGAGATACACGGTGTATGAAACAGGGCTGTGATATTAAAGCTTACTTCAATTGAACACCAAGACAAAAGCAATCATGATGATTAATGCTTGTCACAGTCACTGTGTGAGTTGCAGACCGGGTTGATGGTGTTTAGACCCGTGAATTAAGACTGACGCCTTCTCGCTCTTTTACTCATTTATTCTCAAAATCATAAAATCAAACAAAAGACGTGAGCCTCCTCCATGCTCCCTGAAAGCAGGTTTTACATGGTGAAAAAACTGTGTGCTCATTCCAGTCCACAAAACACAGCCACTAACCTGGTGAGCACACCTATATCCCTTCCCTGACTCTACCCATATAACACAAACAAAATATTGTGCACATAAACAAATGGCTGTAACAGCAATAATAATATAAAAAATGTGGAAAGTGTTCACGTCTACTTCAACTTTGATGAGCTGCATCAGAATATAGTAGTTACCTGCAATGGCTGGGACTCAAACCCAGGTCAACTGATTGGAAGGCAGCTATGCTCACCACTATACCACCATCACTGGGTTACTTCAGGGAATTCCACTGCTGACTCAGCACTTCATAGCCTGAAACACTTACAGAGAATGGGAGGAGCCAGGAAAAAGGGAGTGAGTGGAGGGAAAAGGAGGAAACCAGGGGAGATGGGAAATGTGTTTTTTTTTGCCCTTTAGCATCGTTGTCCTCATTTTATAGCACAGCTCTCTTCTTCTCACTGAAGCCTTCAGGTAAACATTGACTTACAGAGTGTCCTTTTTAAGCTAACAGACCAGCAGCTACAGGATCATGAGTATGAACCAGTTTAAGTTTGAAGTAATAGCTTTCATTTCATCAACTGGGACTGCCATAAAAAGTACATCCCAGAGGAAAGCTGGGGTTTCTTTCCTTTAGTCTCTGAATAACCTCCATTCAGTCTATGAGACAACTCTTAATGATGATTAATGACTATGAGGGAGACACATGAGGTCAAAGTGGCAAAGCTCACAAAAAGGAGCAGAGTAAGTGATATCTGGTGTTTCTCTGCTTTATAAGTGAACTACTGCAGCTTGACATTAAACTCTTTCATTTATGGATCCCTCACTTGCTCCTCTCTCAAAGGTGTGCTGTCAGACCTTTAATTCATAATAAGGAATATTTGACATACTTGTGATATCACAGAAAATGGAAACTTAACAGAGTCCTCACTCATGCCCTCTTCAGTGTGAATTGACACAAACAAGTCCAGAAAACAAAGTTTCTCCATCCTTCAACTTTCACATTTACACCACTAGATGGCAGTGGTTCCACTTAAAGCGCCTTCAGTTCATCCACGACTGATTTTAATGCTGGCAATGACATGAAGGAGTTTAAAGTTACTTCCACATGTTTGATTAAATGTACCTTCCTGTGTATTTTTCCATCAGTTTGTCTTCCCCTCTTTTCTCGGAGTAATTCAGAGACACATTATAAAAGTAATAAACAATAAATAAGCTGTATAAAAACCTAATAGACACTCAAGACTGAGGTGAAAGTTGATTTTTGATGCAGATTTTAGTGCGTCATGCCTCTTTTATGTACACTTTAGCTGGTGTATAAGATCACTCCTCAGTGGTAGGATTGATCAAAGTGAGCCTATTACTTTTCTATTAATGTTTTCTAAATCTTCCTCCTTCTAAAAATGAGTTGAAATGAACCCACGTCGGAGTCAGACAGCGGAAGATGGAGGTAATAACATAATTTGAGTTAAACCTTAGCTAAAATGTCTTTAGTTAGCTTAAGCTCTCTTACACACCTGAGCTTACCTGTTCGGTCTTCAGCAGTTGGAAGCCTTCACCTTCACCTGTCTGTAGGTTTAGTTTTTGTAGTTTTTGTTGTCGACCTTCTTTTTTTCCGAACTTGTTTTAATTTCGACATTTTTATTTTGAACAGTTGTCCTTCTTCCGGCCACTATTTTGGCACGTGCTCAGATCAAATCGTGCGTCATTACGCATCAGTTGACATTTTGCGTCATGTTAGAGGTGATGTACGTTGTATTGACCAAATCATGTAATTGATATAAAATAAAACTTTGAAATCACTCCTCATTTGCATAATGAATTTTCTGTTGACATTTTTATTAAAACAGAAATAAGTCGGCAGGAAAAGGAAGGTTACAAACAGGGAAGGCGACCTTAAATAGGCTCACTACGTTTGCATAATTAATTTGAAAATACGAGCGTTTCTTTAAAATCATTTATAACTATTTTAATGAGCTGTTTATATTTTAAGTTCAGATGAGCTCGGGCCCAGAGAAGCCGGCGGCGTTTCTGGGTGTTGTTGATATAATTCTTTTTCTCTATATGGGGGAGATGGGTGGGTGGGGGTGTGTAGAGGGGGGGGGGGGGGGGGGGGGGGTAAATATACAATACTGTTGGTACAATTAAAGATTATCCTGTAAATCTGTCAATTTTTGCTTAATAACTAATAGCAGAACTTGAAAAGAAAAGGATTTCCATTCAGTACAGAAAAGTAACTGGAGCCCCCTGCAGGTATCCCCTGATCAGTACAAATCTACCATCAGTATCCTTCTTTTGAAAAGTCTCAAAACTTTTAATACTGGTAAAAGATTGTGACCTTTTCTAAAACTCAGCTGATTCTGATGGTTTTAAAAGAAGTTCTTTTTCTTATTTTCTCCCCCTCAGTTGGATTGATGTGTATTGCTATCTGCTACTTTCTGCTTGTCTGATGCATCTTGGACTTGTACTGTACCTTTCCTAATCAGGCTGTATATTCATGTGTTTGGGTCCTTTTAAATTTATACTAAAATAAATATATAAAAAAATGCTGCTTCACTTTAAAACCATTTATTGATGAAGACTTGAAGAGGTCAGAAAGCTTTAATCTCTCTGACTCTGATCTCAGAACAACCCTCCTCCTTTATCCGGTTGGGACCGGCAAAAGTGACCAAAAGGCAACACTTCGGCGGAGTTAAGTTTTTTCTTTTCTTTTTTCTTTTGCTTTGCTTTTTTTTTTTTTTTTTTTTTTTTTTTTTTATTGCTTTCCTTTTTTTTGTTTTGTTTTGTTTTGTTTTGTTTTTTTTTTTGCTTTGCTTTGTTTTTTGCTTTGCTTTGCTTTTTTTTGCTTTGTTTTTTTTTTTGCTTTGTTTTTTTTTTTTGCTTTGCTTTGTTTTTTTGTCCTAATTTTTTTAATTTTGTTCTTTTGTCCTCTACCTCCTCTCCTCCCCCTCAACCTCTTCTCCACTGTCTCCTGTCCTCTACCCCCTTTCCAACCTCTCTACTGCCTCCACCTCAACCTCTCTCTTCCACCTCCTCTCCTCCACCTCTCCTCTCCGTGACCTCCTCTCATCCAACTCCTGCCTACTACTTCCTCTTCTATCCTGTCCTTTACGTCCTCTACTTCACTGCCTCTCCTCCATGTCCTCTCCTCCCCTCCACCTCCTCTCTTCCACTCCTCGACTCCTTCACTGCATCGCCTCTCCTTCACCTCCTCTCCTCCACCTTCTCTCATCCCTTTCCACCTTCTCTCCTCTCCGACACCTCCTCTCCATCCTCTCCTCTCCACTACCTCCTCTTCTCTCTGCCCCCTTCTTTCCTCTACCTCCTCTCCTCTCCTCCCCTTCCGGTGTGTGTGAGCGTGAGTGGTGGTGGCGGAGTGTGAGTGGCGCGGAGTTTTGAATTGTGTCTTTTCACCCGGTTTTCTGGTGTCTGTGTTTTCTCTTCATGAGCGTGATCAGGTAAGTTTATTTTTGTTTACTTCGTGCGGACTGTTCATAGTCTTTTTGGCTGTTTGTGCGTGTTTTTTGGAGGAATGGCGTCCGCCGAGACTCCACCTCCGTCCCTCCGGCAGGGAGTTCGTATTGTCCCGCCGGACCTTAGTGTTACAGTGGAGGAGGTTCTGCTGGCTGTCGGGGAGCAGGTGGGTCACGATAAGATTAGCTATGCTTCCCGGATGAATAAAGCAGTTGTGGTTTTTTTGACAGGTGAGTCACAGGTGCACCAGCTGATCGAAAGCGGTGTGTTCATACGGGATTTGTTTGTGCAGGTGTCCCCGCTTTCAGTGCCTTCAACGCGGATCACCGTGTCCGGTGTTCCGCCGTTTATACCTAATGAGCTGTTAGAGCTGGAGCTCCGCAGGTTCGGTAAATTCGCCAGCGGGATTAAATCGATTAGTTTGGGGTGTAAAGACCCTAAACTGAATCATGTTCAGTCGCTGAGGCGACAGCTGTTCATGTTCTTAGACTCACCCACACAAACTCTGGAGGTGTCCTTTAGAGTTAAATATGGTGACGGGTCTTATATGGTGTATGCAAGTTCAGGGCAATTAAAATGTTTTGAATGTGGTGATGTTGGTCACAAGCGTTTTGCCTGTCCGCATAGACAGGGAGAGGCAGCGGGCAGTTCCGTTCCTGCTTCCGCTGCTGATGCGGTCCGAGGTGATACTGCACCCGGAGCTTCGTCTCAGGCTGCTGCGGCTGACGCCGCTGTGGTCGGCGCCGTGCCTGTTGCCGCAGTGGCTGGCGTCGAGCCCGTTGCCGCTGCTGCGGCTGACGCCGCTGTGGCCGCAACCGCTGCCGCAGTTGCGGCGGGTGTTGTTGTGGCAGCACCTGTTGTTGCTGCTACGGTGGATGGCGCTGGAAACAACGCTACTTTCTCTCAATGAAGGGTCGGGCTCTCATTGTCAGAGCAGAAATTCAGAGCTCTGTTTTTGTGTTTATAAATATCTATGCACCAAACCAGGGCTCAGATAGAGTTAATTTCTTCAGTGAGCTGGGAAATAAGCTGCAGAGCTTTAACAATGACCAGTTCATCATGGGTGGGGATTTTAACTGCACACTGGACTTCACTTTAGACAGGACACATGAGGAACCACATCCACAATCATCACGTAGCTTGAAAAACATCACAACACAGCTCAGCCTGCTGGACACATGGAGGATCAAACATCCACACACAAGACAGTTTTCATGGGTCAGGGTCTGTAATAACTGGGTGAGTGCTGCCAGGCTTGATAGGCTCTACATGTCTTCCTGCCTTAACTCCAGGCTGTTCTGTAGCAGCATATGCCCAGTTGGTTTTTCAGACCACCATCTGGTAACTACTGAGTTTGTAATTTCACCAGGTGAAAGAATTAAATCCTACTGGTGTTTTAATAATAAACTGCTGCAAGACAGCAACTTCTGTCAGAATTTTAAGTATTTCTGGCAGAAGTGGCGGACTAAAAAATCTGGCTTTAGCTCTCTGAAGCTGTGGTGGGAGGTTGGCAAGGTGCAAATTTGTGTTTTTTGTCAACAGTTCACATCGAACTCCACTGCCAGAATAAAGGCTGCAGTGACAGAGCTGGAAGCTTGCATTAAAAACATTGAAGAAGGGCTGCACAGAGACCCAAATCAAAGCATGGGTCCTCTATTGTGTGAAAAAAAGAAAGAACTGAGTGCTTTGCTGCAGGAGAGAGTGAAGGGAGCGCTGGTGAGGGCTCGTTTCCTTCAGCTGAAGGATATGGACGCTCCTAGCTCCTTTTTTTTCAATCTTGAAAAATCAGTGGCACAGAAAAAGCTAATGACCTGCCTGAAGCTCCCAGACGGCAGGTTGACCACAAGCCCTGAGGAGATGAGGCGCCACACGGTGGATTTTTACACTGACCTCTTTGCGGCAGAAAACTGTCGTAAGGAGTGTCAGGAGGAGCTGCTGCAGGAGCTCCCTCAGCTCAGCCCAGAGGAGAAGGATGCCCTGGACTCTGAGCTCACTCTGGATGAGCTGACCACTGCCGTCAACCAGATGGCTTCTGGGAGAGCTCCTGGGATTGATGGTCTATCCAGTGACTTTTTAAAACATTTCTGGGACACTTTGGGACCGGATCTCCATGCGGTTTTGCTGGAGTGCTGCCGCACAGGATCTCTTCCTGTTTCCTGCCAGCGGGCAGTTCTTTCACTCCTGCCAAAGAAAGGAGACCTGGCGCTTCTTAAGAACTGGAGGCCTGTGGCCCTTCTCTGCACGGATTATAAGGTTCTTTCTAGAGCCTTGGCTAACAGACTGAACAGTGTTCTGGGTATCATCATCAATAGCGATCAGAGTTATTGCATACCAGAAAGGAATATAATGGACAATATTTTTCTGATCCGAGATGCTATTGATTTGTGTAAAGTTTATAATGTGAACACGGGGATTTTGTCACTTGATCAGGAGAAGGCGTTTGACAGGGTGGATCACGGTTATTTGTTTTCTGCACTTAAGGGTTTTGGTTTTGGTGATGGTTTTATGTCTTTGGTAAGCTTGTTGTACAGGGGAGCACAGTGTTTGGTGAAAGTGGGGTCAGGGCTGAGTCGGCCCATCCCTGTGCAGCGTGGGATCCGGCAGGGTTGTCCCATATCGGGTCAGCTTTATAGTATCGCTATTGAGCCCTTGCTGTGCAGGCTGAGGGGTCGTCTCAGCGGCCTGTCGCTGCCGGGTCCTGCTCTCACTGAGCGTCCTCCTGTGGTCTCTGCTTATGCAGATGACGTAAATGTTTTTATCACCAGCCAGGGGGATGTTCAGAGTTTGTGGGACGCCCTGTCCCTGTATGAGGGGGCCTCATCTGCACGGGTGAACTGGGCAAAGAGTAGGGCTCTGCTGGTTGGGCAGTGGAGGGGTCAGGCAGTGCCCAGTCTGCCTGGGGGGCTGGAATGGGGAAAAGAGGGCCTGAAAGTATTAGGGGTTTTTTTGGGGAACAAGGCTTTTCAGTCGAAGAACTGGGAGGGTGTGAAGGAAAAAGTGTGTGCTCGGTTGTCTAAATGGAAATGGTTGCTACCGCAGTTGTCTTACAGGGGGAGAGTCCTGGTGGCAAACAACTTGGTTGCCTCGACTCTTTGGCACAGACTGGTCCCTCTAACACCACCACCAGGCCTGATTGAAGACGTCCAAAGGACCCTCGTGGATTTCTTCTGGTCCGGCAGACACTGGGTCCGAGCTGCAGTCCTGTACCTTCCTGTGGATGAAGGAGGGCAAGGGCTGATAAACATCCATGCAAAAATTGCCTCTTTCAGACTGCGGACTGTTCAGAGGCTCCTCTATGACTGTGGCCCAAGCTGGCTGGATACGGCTCGCCTGTTGCTAAGGAGAGCCGGCAGGTTGGGCTATGATAAACAGCTTTTCTTGCTGCAACCCAAGGCTGTGGACCTGGTAGGGATTACAACTTTCTACAGCTCTGTGGTTCAGGCCTGGGAGGTTTTCATCATCTCCCGAGTTACAGCCGGGACCCCGGGTATGTGGATTTTTGAGGAGCCTCTGTTCTTTAATGGTTTCCTCAATACACGTACACTGCAGTCTGCCAGTCTGAGGGCTAACCTCAGAGAGGCTGGCTGCACAAAACTGGGGCACCTGATGAGGGCACGGACTTCTCTGGATGCCCTGAGGGAGCGAAGCGGCATCACGTCGGCGAGGTTGCTGAGCAATGTGGTGGAGGAAGTTTGTGCTGCCCTGTCACCACCTTTAAGAACTTTTGCAATGGACTGTGCTAATTGTGAGCTGTGGACTGAAGGGATGGAGTACAGTTTCCCTTCTCTGGCTGTCTCACCTGCTGTTGGGGAGTGGCAGGAAGGAGGGGGGCAGCTGCTCTCTTTTAAAACTCCACAGTTGGGTGTTTTTCAGGACACTGGTAAGAGGGCAGTCTACCAGAGCTGCGTGAAGGTTCTGCACCTGCACTCTCTGGCTGGGCTGAAGGAGTCGAGGTGGACTGAGTTTCTTGGCCCAGACATCTCCCCTAGAGGCAGCTGGCGGTCCCTGTACAAGCTGCCCATTGAAAAGCGGACAGCAGACCTCCAGTGGAGGGTGGTACATGGGGCGATAGCCACAAACAGATACAGAGCACACCTTGATCCGGAGCAGGGGGAAGAGTGTGGGTTTTGTTCTGAGACTGAAACAGTTTTTCATTTATTTGTCCAGTGTCCTCGGCTGGTGGCTCTGTTTGAGCTTTTAAAATCTTGGTTTCAGGCTCTCGGGGAACAGTTTTCTTTTCCTTTGTTTGTTTTTGGCCCGAAGTACAGCGCCAAAAAGAAAAGAGTGCACACTCTGATGAATTTTATTTCTGGTTCTGCCAAGTTAGCCATCTGGCTAACAAGGAAAAACCAGACCCTTGGAGTTGGTAGTGTGCAGCCGGTGCCGGTACTGAAGGGTTTGCTGAAGGCTCGACTGAAAATTGAATTTTTGTTTTATAAAATGACAGATGAGCTGCAGACTTTCAGTCGAACATGGGCCCTGAGGGGTGTTCTCTGTTCCATTGGAGAAAATGGAGAACTAATCATTAGTGACTGATTTTCTCTAACATGAACACCTTTTTGTGTGCTTTGTTTTGTTTTGATGGTGTGATTTAGGATTTATTTTCTTTTTGTTATTGGGCTAAGGTTACACACTGTCATGTGTTGGGTTTTCATTATTTTTTGACTGGAAAATAAAGGGTGTTTTAAAACCAAACCTTCTCTCCTCTCATCTCCTCTCCTCCTCTTCTCCTCTCCTCGGCCGGTTTTTTGCTCCCCCAACACTCAAACCATGCTTTTCTATTAGCTGTGGGGGCCACATCTGGTTCAGGGGGCCCTCCATCAAGAGCCTCTCTATCCACGGTTGTTGCTGTGGGACTTCCATTAGGAAATGACGCCAGAAGTGATGTTGTTTCTGGCTGCCACAGCTTAAAAGAAATACAGGCTGGCGTGGATGGTTCACATTCTTCAGCCTGTGTGGGCTCTCTGGCTCTTTTAAAGGGGCGGGCTTTAATAACATCACTAAGAGCCACAAGTGTCTTCCTCCGCTGCTGTTCTGAAGCCTCAGTTGCAGGTGAGGAAGGAGCTCTTGTTGTAAACCCCGTAGAGCCAGGGTTGTCAGCGGGTTGGGAGCTGTTGTAGGTTGCTGGTGCCGGGACCCTCTGGAGAATGAGGCGTGGGCTGCTGGGCCGGCCGGGAACCGGAATAAGGACCGAAGTCCAAGTGAAACGGTGTTTCATCCTCAGGCTAAAACAAAAGAAAAACCTAATAATTTAGTTCAACGTTCTCTATTAAAAGCAAAGTGTCAAACTGTAAAACAGGTTAAAACAGAGTAGCTCTCAATAAGGTTATACTTATCTGTGCATTATTACAGGATGCCTTAAAAGTGTTAGACTTCGATTAAGTTACTTCGGTAAAGTTAGAAAGATATTCACAGATTCGGATTTCCCTGATCAACAACTCATCAGCGGGACATTGCTTTTACAAATCCGACACCCCTCTGCAAGGTGGACTACAAGCTACAACCGTATTTTCTTCAAGACGAGCCGTTCTCCGCGAAAGGGAACTTGCATTGGCTTCAATGCAGAGCCGGCTGGTGCTCGAATGTGCAGGGACCGTCTGCAAATTACAACGACGAAAAAATGTGACAGAAAAATTCAATAACGTCACCCAGGGGAGTTTTAGTCACATTTTACATTTATCTTGTAATAAAACCTGCAATAACTCTACTGTAATATGTTGTAGTGCCACCAAACTCACAGCAAACATAAACCATCTCCTCTCGATTATACTACAGCTATTAGTTTGGTAAAATGTGCTTTAATGTATTTTAAGGGATTTTTTTATCATTTACTTTGTAATAAAACCTGCAATAATCTCTACTGTTGAAGTGCCATCAAACTCAGAGCAAAAATAAACCATCTCCTTTCGATTATACTAAAGCTATTAGTTTGGTAAAATTTGCTTTAAGGTATTTTTAGGGATTTTTTTATGAATAATTTTGAAATAAAACCTGCAATAACTCTACTGTAATATGTTGTAGTGCCACCAAACTCACAGCAAACATAAACAATCTCCTCTGGATCATACTACAGCTATTAGTTTGGTCAAATGTGCTTTAATGTAGTTTTAGGGATTTTTTTATCATTTATTTTGTAATAAAACCTGCAATAACTCTACTGTAATATGTTGTAGTGCCACCAAACTTACAGCAAACATAAACCATCTCCTCAAGATTATACTACAGCCATTAGTTTGGTAAAATCCGCATTAATGTATTTTTAGGGATTTTGTTTTATGAATTATCTTGTAATAAAACCTGTAATAACTCTACTGTAATATGTTGTAGTGCCACCAAACTTACAGCAAACATAAACCATCTCCTCTAGATTATACTACAGCCATTAGTTTGGTAAAATGTGCATTAATGTATTTTTAGGGATTTTTTATTAATAATTTTGTAATAAAACCTGTAATAACTCTACTGTAATATGTTGTAGTGCCACCAAACTTACAGCAAACATAAACCATCTCCTCTAGATTATACTACAGCCATTAGTTTGGTAAAATGTGCATTAATGTATTTTTAGGGATTTTTTATTAATAATTTTGTAATAAAACCTGTAATAACTCTACTGTAATATGTTGTAGTGCCACCAAACTCACAGCAAACATAAACCATCTCCTCTCGATTATACTACAGCTATTAGTTTGGTAAAATGTGCATTAATGTATTTTTAGGGATTTTTTAAATGAATAATTTTGTAATAAAACCTGCAATAACTCTACTGTTATATATTGTAGTGCCACCAAACTCACAGCAAACATAAACCATCTCCTCTCGATTATACTACAGCTATTAGTTTGGTAAAATGTGCTTTAATGTATTTTTAGGGATTTTTTAAATGAATAATTTTGTAATAAAACCTGCAATAACTCTACTGTTATATATTGTAGTGCCACCAAACTCACAGAAAAAATAACCCATCTCCTCTCGATTATACTACAGCCATTAGTTTGGTAAAATGTGCTTTGATGTATTCTTTGTCTGAGGTACTTATAAAACAAATCATTTGATGGTCAGGATTCATCAGTCTATTTTGAGGAGGGGGATACAACATCTGGCAGACAGGACTAACTGTCTGAAATTATTTGTATCCCCCCTCTGTTTATGGCTTAATGAGAAGAAAGTTGTTCATAATCACAGAGGTTATAGATTATTGTCTAAATTACTTATAAAACTAATCATTATATGGTCAGGATTCATATTTTAAGGTGGTGATGGGGGGAGGGGGTACAAGTTCTGGCAGAGACAAACACGAGACAAACTGAAATTATTTGACACCCCCCCCCCCCCCCCCCCCTCCTCTCTGTTTTTGGCTACAAGAAAAAGAAAGTTGTTCATAATCACGGAGGTTATCCCCCCTCTGTTTATGGCTTAATGAGAAGAAAGTTGTTCATAATCACAGAGGTTATAGATTATTGTCTAAATTACTTATAAAACTAATCATTATATGGTCAGGATTCATATTTTAAGGTGGTGATGGGGGGAGGGGGTACAAGTTCTGGCAGAGACAAACACGAGACAAACTGAAATTATTTGACCCCCCCCCCCCCCCCTCTCTGTTTTTGGCTACAAGAAAAAGAAAGTTGTTCATAATCACGGAGGTTATAGATCATTATGTGAAGTACTTGTAAAACAAATAATTTGATGGTCAGGATTTTTCTTTCTATTATATTACATTTCGAGTGAAGTAATAGACTTAATCCAAGACAGAAAAAAAAATCAGTCATCTTGGTACTGGATTTCAACATTTATTTTATCCAGTTAATCACAAAAAGGACTTGAATTACAGCGTGGTATATGTCAAATCACTTGAGGAAAATAGTGCTTTTCTTCCGTTCAGCACGACGTTACGACGTTCAAAAGACTCAAAGCATTTATTTTGAAGGTGGGCCATGTTGCAAAACCTCATAGATAAATACAACACCAAAACACTGATTTTTAATGTACTATTATGATGAAAGCTAGCGCACTTTTGTTGCTCCACCTTCGCTGAATGCATGCGCGCTCCCGCGGCCATGGGAAACAAATTCTGTCGAGGATAACTACATTGGCACGATACCGGCTCTGCATTGAGGTCAATGCAAGTTCCCTTTCGCGGAGGACGGCTCGTTTTGAAGAAAATACGGTTGTAGCTTGTAGTCCACCTTGCTGTGATTGCAGAGAGGTGTCGGATTTGTAAAAGCAATGTCCCGCTGATGAGTTATTGATCAGGGAAATCCGAATCTGTGAAAATCTTTCTAACTTGGGGTTTTAAAAAGCATATATGGACACCATTATTCAATATATACTAAAGCATCTTGTGAGTAGTCAGCAAAGAAAATCCTCAACTTTACAAAGACCATGTGAACACCAAACTAATCATCTCTTTGTTAAAGTTATCTGAAGTATTCGCACGGGATTAGTATTATGTGAGGACCTCTAGTTATTCCAGAATCCCCCCCCCCCCCCTGTCAGTTTTTGGTGTGGCGCATTCGCACGGGATAAACAAATCCTGTAAATAACTTGACTCGTGTTTCTGATTGAAATCGCTGCACAGACCCACCGTGTGTGAGCGGCAGCACCTCACTCTGCAGCGCACAGCCAGCTGTACATTCAGATAAAAGAAGAAGACGTCCACATCTTCCTTCAGTCTAACTTTTTTCTTTTTTTCAATCAATCAATGTGCGTTGAAAACTTCTGGACATGCTGAACAAATTTAATTATCTTAAAACTTAAAAGCTACTTCGCAAAAGATCAGTTCTTGAGTCCTAGCCCAGATTTTTAATTAATAATGTGACTGTGCGCTGCGCTCTGAAACAGCGCGTCAGTGCCAACCTGCTGCGCGCAGAGGAACTTCAAATCATATTTTAAGTTACTTGTTTTAAGACCTCTTGAGTTATGGAGCTGGCTCACTGTCTGACTGTAGTATGTTTTATTTATTATTATCATGAATGTGTTCACCTAATATCAGTGTATAGTGACATTAGACAAGTAACGTGTGTTTTTTGTTCTTATATTTACGTTGATACATGAGACTATTTACAGCCTATTTACCTCACAGGGCACATAGCGAGCCTCATTCCATCTTATATCTACCCAAAGTGTTGTTAGAACCTTTGTTTAGAATGACCAACGCTGCCTCAATCATTTTTGACCGGAAAATGATCAGTAAAAGCAGCAGAGAACGTCTTAAAAATAAAGTTATCACCCGCAATCACAGAGATGCCGATTCAGACTAGATTAGTACTATCAGAGGACCTATGTGTGTATGAAATATGGTCGGTGATTTGCCCTCGAATTTTTACTTTAAAAATTACGGACATAGTCGATTAGCACAATATTACAAACACAGACGTCCTCCACAGTTATTACAAATTACCAGAGGTCCCCATAATCCCGTACGAATAGCTTTAAGATAAAACTTAAAAGAGATATTTGCCACAAGATCAGAGTCAAACATGTTACTGACTTGATGTGACGTTAAAAACAGTCTGATACTCAGTTTGTCACAAAACAGATTTGCTCATGATGTTTTAAATGTTCGTAAGTTTTCAAATGTAAGCAAGCACTGGTTCACTCTTCAAAATGAAGAGTACATTTATGGACCAAGTAGGTGATAAATGTTATTAATGTCACTTGCATCGAGTAGCTTATGGACAAGGCTAAAACAAAATATAACATGATGTCTTATTTTAATCAATACAGTCTTTCTATTTGACATTTAAGAGAATTTCAAAACAAAGCTAGCATTGAAATTAGACCCGCACTTCCGGATAATAAAACATGGTAAATGTAGTCATAAAAAGTGCACAATTCATAGTTTTTCTGCGAGAGGAAGTCCCGCCCTTTGTGGACGTTATTCCCCTGTCTAAGTCCTGTTGAAAAACAGTTGTTTGTTGGTGTTTTAAGTTTTTATTGAAGACGTCTGACCCAAAGTTTTGATATCGTTTATCAGCCATAGGACATGGAAATGTCGGGACAGAGGTCGAAATATTTTACAAACTTTACGATAAATTATATCAAATTACACTTTGCTTTATTGCAAATTATAAATAAACCACAAACTTTGACATGATGACTTATTTTCTCCAAGACTAAGCTAACATCAACAATATTAGCATCTGTTCAGGCATTCGGAAAAATTCAGAAAAAGTAAATAATGCTTACTTTCTGTTGAAAAGTCCTCAAGTGTTGCTGAAGATGGTCTTCGTCCAGGTGCTGCGATAAGGAAAAATCGCCTTTGAAGTTGTTTGTCTGAAGAAATCCTTGTTTTCTTGAAAAATCCGCAAGAGCCGTGCAAGAATGCGACCGATCAGGTGGGTTGATTGGATTCAAACGAACGAATGATTTCCATAGCAACGTTCAGGTAGAAGCGCAACACGTTCAAATAACATGGAGATTTATTCAAATATAAATAATAAAATAATAATAAATGATAAATGATTTTAATATTTTTTACCTACTCAGATTCTAGTGGTCTTGTGTACATGCTGTTTGTAAGTGTTAATATTTGGTAACGTTTGTATTAACCATCAGTCGAGTAAGCTAAATGTGTTTTCACTCTGGGCTTTTTTTATAACAACTTCCGGGCCTTTACAGTCACATGACTCGCAAACTATCAAATTTGAAAATAAATGTCATTAATACCAAAAAGATAAATAAAATTGGAAATAGTCATTTTTAGCAGTTTGTTAATTGTTTTTCATCTGTCAGTGCTCTTTACTTTTATAAACTTACACTTGTGGATGGTTTCCCATAATTTTTCCAAGTCTAAAGAAGTGATTCTCAGAGACAGGTGCTTGGTCAATCTTATTATACAGCCTATACGCACCATGCCTTGGCACCCATCATGCATTGTGATGGGCTGAATTCCTGTTTTATGAAGTTTATCTGTGTTTTGAACTCTCTGTTGGTATTTAATGTTTGTCTTGTTCAATTTCAATTTCTGGAGGATTTTGCAGATAATTGTCATTTTGGGCAAATCTAGAGTGATTCTTTGATTATTATTATTATTGTTATTGTTATTATTTTAAGATGATAAAGGTATCTCAAAAAATGACAATTGAAAAAAGGTGAACTTTTCCCTTGTAGGATCTTGAAATGCCAAAAGCGTGGGCGGGTGATGCCAGCAGAAGTGATCAAGTTATCTCAGATTGTGGTGCTGAAAGGTGGAGTCCTGACTCCAAAGGGAAAAACATCAAAGATGCTTGAGGAGGTGCTAAGAATGGTAGCGCTAACTGCATTTATACCTAGATTAAGCAGGTCCATAGCATATATAAGCAATGTCAACCTCTTCTTGAGGTAGTAACTGGCCTGATCTCATGAAAATGCGTGAAATAAACAGATCATCATACTTCTGTGACTTATGCGCTTAATATCTGGTCACGTATTATTATTATTATTATTATTATTATTATTGTAGTAGTAGTAGTAGTAGTAGTAGTAGTAATATTAATATTATATCTCTGCGTTGTTACTATATTAAAAAAATAATAAATAAAAATAATAAAATAACCTTAGCTATGTGTTACTTTTATCTTTATACCTATGCCGAAGCTTTTACTTACAGGCAAACTCACTGTTTTTAAACTTTCATTGTCTTTTTTTTTTTAATATCACCACTGTTTTTAAAATTGAAATCCAAAGATGACTTCCTTTCTCCCTTGTTACCCTGGAAACGTTCTGTGACGTCACATAGTCTTTTACTACCATCTACCGCAGTAAGTTTGCGCGTTTAAACTGAGCGCGTTATTTCTTCTTTATCACAAAGTAATGTTATTTATTTCTTACATCACGGAACGATCATTTCACCTGGAAGCTATTAAGCTCAAATGCTAATATTTACGATTAGAAAATCATTAAAATAGGTGGAGTATTAAAGTGTGATTTAAAGAGGTGTGCATCAACCTGCCAACATAGTTCTATAGTCCTGAGTTCGAGAAACTGGACATCACCCTCTTTGAATTCATGGAGCAGAGTCCTATTAAACACCTGGATTTGATGGAGATCCGCCCCATTTTGCAGCAGGTTTGTTGATGTCCTTTCATAACACACACACACACACACACACACACACACACACACACACACACACACACACACACACACACACACATATTGTGGGGTCTAAATCCCTGATGAAGGCTGAACTCTGTCTCTGGAATAAATGTCTCACACGTTTGTCTGGGTGTCTGTTTAAGTTCAGTTGAAGGAAATCTTTCTTCTTAAACTACGAGTGTTGATCAGGAAACTTCAGTATTTCAATAACAAGAGCTGGTGGATATTAAAGGCTCCACTCATTTCCAATGGTCATTTATTTAAAGGTCATATCTTCTGGGTCTCTGCAGTCATCATCGCTCACCTTTACTGTGCTTCACTATGGCTACATCACTTTGTCTGTCTGAAACTATCTTTGGAAAAAGCTGTTTATCGGTGCCCACATCATGTTCAAGTCTTTAACAAATATTAGTTTGTAGTATTTGTTCTAAGGAGGAGCCAAGCCTTTTTTTAAATTTGAAAAATGTATCCAGACACCACCCCTCCCTCAGCCACACTACTGCAGAGACACTTATACATACCTTCATTACTACCCGCCTGGATTACTGTAATGCTCTCCTCCTTGGCCTCCCTACAACAACCTTACAAAGACTAGAATATGCTCAGAACTCAGTCACCAGAGTGCTTTGTCATAAACAGACTTGGGATAACATCACCCCCACACTCTATCATCTCCACTGGCTCCCAGTCAAACACCAGATCACCTTCAAAATAACCCTGCTTGTCTACAAATCTGTCCACAGCCTGGCACCCCCCTACCTATCAAAACTCCTCTATCCATACATTCCGAGTCGTCCTCTACGTTTCTCTGAAGCCCTGCTCCTTTCTGTTCCCTCCTCCAGGCTCCTCACTATGGGTGACAGGGCCTTTAGCGTAGCTGGCCCCAAACTATGGACTGCCCTACCTGAAGAACTGAGTCAGTGCCCAATCCTCACTGCCTTTTAAACCAAACTAAAGACTCATCCTTTTAAACAAGCCTTCCCTGATTTCTCTCAACTTCACTTACTATTCTTTGTATTTTACTGTATCTATTTGACCATGTTTGTATTTCTGTATTTTTTCTATCTTCTGCTGTTTTATATATAATGGTATTTCATGAACTGTTGAACTGTTTTTATCTGTGTAAAGTGACCTTGTGTGACCTGAAAGGTGCTTATAAATAGAATGTATTATTATTATTATTATTATTATTATTATTATTATTATTATTATTATTATTATTATTAACGTCTTTTTCAGGGACATCCCTGGTTATTTCAGCAAGACAATGCTGACAATGGTATGTATTACAACAGTGTGGCCTCATCGGGTACTAGACTGGCCTGCCTCCCGGTGAAAATGTGTGGAGCATTATGAAGCACAAAATACGACCATGGTGACCCTGGACTGTTGATCAACTGAAGTTGTAAATGAGGGAATATTTGTAAAAGAAACAATAAAGTTTATCAGTTTGAAGAATAAATATCTTGTCTTTGTATTGTTTTCAGTTGAATATAGGTTAAACAGGATTTGTAAATTTGTACTCAGCCTGGAAAGCATCACTCTAAGACCAGGACAAGCCGCTCTGCTGCACTTCCCCTATATGGGCTAGAGAGGGCGCCAGACTGCAGCAGAGCTACCCAGAATTAAAGTTGTTAAAAAAGAAGCTTAAGGTAGTTTAAACCTTAGAAAAACATGACAAAACTTACAGGCTGGTTCTCTTTACTATAAGAAATAGGATTTTAAAATTTGGGGGTAATTTGTACTCTTTGTTATTGTGTTGTTATTATGTTTTACACAATGTCCCAACTTCATTGAAATTAGGGATGTATCTCATAATTGTAAAATCTGGAGAATAATGCAGTATGGTGGCTATATCTCTGTCTATGAATCAAGAGTGAAGCAGAAATGTTTTGTCCACAGTTACCATCTTGTTTTCTTTCAGTTACTAGTTGCCTTTGGCCTCAACTTAATATATTTATTTATTTATTTATTTATTTATTTATTTATTCATTCATTTATTCATTCATTTATTTGTTTGTTTGTTTAGTAATCATTATTTATTTATTCATTCCCCTGCCTTATCATTTAAAGATATTATTCATTCTGCTCTTTTATCTGTCATCTGTATTTTATTCATTTTATTTTATTTTTTCATGATTTTATAACAAATTGAAATGATAAACTGTTGTCTGTGGACAACTGATGTTTTGGGCCCTGGGCTATCATATAATCTTATCAAATCTTTCTTTACTGACATTTAAAAAAAACCCCAAACATTTGAAAAGATGTATTTGTGGGGGAAGGCCTCATATAATTAACACTAAATGTTGTAAAATAGCTCATTTAATTCACTTTAATAAAACGGAGTCCTTTCTTCGTGGGACATATTTTTGCCTCAAAGATCAGTGATCAGTGGGTGACAACACTTCTTCATAAAGGTTTTCAAAGTAGATTTCACAGCTTTCATTAAAAATGTCGTTTGAATCCTTCCAGAGACTAACCAAACTGAATTTAAAATATAAACAGCTCATTAAAATAGTTATAAATGATTTTAAAGAAACGCTCGTATTTTAAATTAATTATGTAAACATAGTGAGCCTATTTAAGGTCGCCTTCCCTGTTTGTAACCTTCCTTTTCCTGCCGACTTATTTCTGTTTTAATAAAAAAAATGTCAACAGAAAATTCATTATGCAAATGAGGAGTGATTTCAAAGTTTTATTTTATATCAATTACATGATTTGGTCAATACAACGTACGTCACCTCTAACATGACGCAAAATGTCAACTGAGGCGTAATGACGCACGATTTGATCTGAGCACGTGCCAAAATAGTGGCCAGAAGAAGGACAACTGTTCAAAATAAAAATGTCGAAATTAAAACAAGTTCGGAAAAAAAGAAGGTCGACAACAAAAACTACAACAACTAAAACTACAGACAGGTGAAGGTGAAGGCTTCCAACTGCCGAAGACCGAACAGGTAAGCTCAGGTGTGTAAGAGAGCTTAAGCTAACTAAAGACATTTTAGCCAAGGTTTAACCATAGACTGTATAATTAATGGACGTAGTCTCCGCGACGTCACCCATCTGTTCCTGAAACGGACTTTTGAAGCCAAACGGTCGGCGCGGCCATATTGGAAATGAGGCGTGCTGTGGGTCTCCACAGTAACAACCATAGGACGCTCCACAGTCACGTGATCTGAGCTGTGCCTCTGATTGGACGAACTGGCGAGCTTGATATTGTGGACACTGCCGAATTAGAAAAAAATTCAACGATGCTAAAGGGCAAAAAAAACACATTTCCCATCTCCCTTGGTTTCCTCCTTTTCCCTCCACTCACTCCCTTTTTCCTGGCTCCTCTCATTCTCTGTAAGTGTTTCAGGCTATGAAGTGCTGAGTCAGCAGTGGAATTCCCTGAAGTAACCCAGTGATGGTGGTATAGTGGTGAGCATAGCTGCCTTCCAATCAGTTGACCCAGGTTTGATTCCCAGCCATTGCAGGTAACTACTATATTCTGATGCAGCTCATCAAAGTTGAAGTAGACGTGAACACTTTCCACATTTTCTATATTATTATTGCTGTTACAGCCATTTGTTTATGTGCACAATATTTTGTTTGTGTTATATGGGTAGAGTCAGGGAAGGGATATAGGTGTGCTCACCAGGTTAGTGGCTGTGTTTTGTGGACTGGAATGAGCACACAGTTTTTTCACCATGTAAAACCTGCTTTCAGGGAGCATGGAGGAGGCTCACGTCTTTTGTTTGATTTTATGATTTTGAGAATAAATGAGTAAAAGAGCGAGAAGGCGTCAGTCTTAATTCACGCGTCTAAACACCATCAACCCAGTCTGCAACTCACACAGTGACTGTGACAAGCATTAATCATCATGATTGCTTTTGTCTTGGTGTTCAATTGAAGTAAGCTTTAATATCACAGCCCTGTTTCATACACCGTGTATCTCATTCTGCTGGTTTTATGCTAAAAGCCGACATAAACATGAGGTTGTGATTTAGAGAAAAGGTTTTGAAGATTCATTTTTAGAGCACAGAGGATTTTTCTGTGTTGCTGTATAAAGAATACACAGAGTAAAAAGAACAGGTGTTCAAAAAAATGTAACACTTAACCTTAGATAGCTGATTATAAGAGTTTCATATTTTTCCTAAAAATAAGATGGATTAGATCCCAGAAAAGACGACCAATTTCACAGGAATCCTGGAAATAGCTTCATGTTTATTTGTTTGTTTTTGTGCTTTATGCAGCCAAGCCAATAGGTCTATTTGTTCCCAAATCCCAAATTGACATTTTTGTTATTTTGACCATTAACAGGGCAAAATATCACAGTTTATGTCCATCAGCACAGGCTGTCAGTGTGCAACGTGTGTGACATCTGCTGCAAAGCTAATGATGAAATGCCAGGTGGATTGTTTGTGACTTGTCTTCAGAAAAGCTATGAGCAGCATAAAGCAACACTCATAAAACCAGTCCTGTACAGAAGTCCATTATATAAACTAACAAATAGGATAGACTAAAACATTGAATGGTTCTCTAAAACATTATGTTAAAGCAAAGTCTGTTCTGTGGCTGCAAACAGGAACACTTGACTATTGTAATTAGCAGTTAACAAAATGTTTATTTTTTAGAGCAGGGCAGACATGCTCCTCTTTCTTAAACACAGCCTACAAGATCAACTGTAGTGGTACTTTGAGCCACCAGTGTCCCAACTAACCAGGTTTTCAAGTTATTAGCCATCGTTTGGATGTTTGTTTGTTTTTTTCTTTGACTTGAGAAATAAAATTTAAGAGCCAGCTTCAGATAGCCCACCACAGATGCAGTGAACACATTTCCCCTACCATTATATGGGGAGGGGGGACTGCCTTCCCAACCCCCCCCCCCCCCCCCCCCCCCCCCCCCCCCACCCCCTGATGATTTCATCAGGAGACACATTGTGACTTCTTGAGCCGAAGATAAAACTCTGTTTTTGACGTTTTTCATGCCTTTCTTTGAGTGTTTGAGAGTTAGCTGGAGATGAAGGAGGCTTTCATCAGAATTGGAAACACTGCCATCTGCTGGATCAAAGCTTGAGCTGCAGTAAAGGACCTGATTTCCTTGCTCAGTTTTCCAGTATGACATGGAGTTCCAGTTGTTGTAACTTCCTCTTCATCAGTTAGAATAAGTGAGATTAATAGAAGTACGGAGAGGAAAAGCTACATCTCCAATCTGTCATGGTCACTTCCCTCTTTCTCTCCTCAGCTCCACCTTTTCTCAGTCTCCGCCCACTCACTCACACTGAAGTGCTGAGGTGGCAGTGTGGAAAACCACGTGAACACAGCGATGGTGGTATAGTGGTGAGCATAGCTGCCTTCCAAGCAGTTGACCCGGGTTCGATTCCCGGCCATCGCAGGATACTTCAATTTTCAGATCCAGCTCAAAGAAAAAAAAAAAAAAAGAGTTGTGAGAAAAGTGAGGCTTGTGTTGAAAAAGTGAAATACATTCCTGTGAAGAACTTTTTCTTAGTCAACAGGAGAGAGTTTATGTTTGAAAGTTTTCTTGAATTTGTCTCGATGTTCAATTCAAGTAAGCTGTATTCACTCTGCCCTGTCTTATATGGCTGAGCAAAAATGACATTTATAAAGAAAGAAAGAATTCAATCAATGCTTGAATAAATCAATAATTAAACGCTCACATTTCAGTAAAGTGTTGATGTGGTGCTGTGAGGCAGAGAATAAAGAAGCAGCATTTTCCAGAAAACACTGTGTAAAATATAAAGGTGTATTTCAAAGGCACAGGGTAACCAGTTCAGATCAACTCAAACCAAGATGTTTCCTGGTTCTTTATGTGTACAGTTAATACGTGACAAAGGCCCCGTAATCCACAACATGCTGTATTATAATGAATAGACAGTGAGCATCAGAGTCATACCTGCACTTTTTAGACACCGAACTTCAAGTCTGCTCTATTGTTTGCCTCCACATTGATTTCTGTAAGCTATATGTGGCTGTGTAGTCCACTAATTCCTTCACTTGTACAGTTTTTTAACCCCTGTAGAGGAAAAAGAAAGCCCTCATGTCTTAAAAACGCTGCTTATGGAGTGTTTCTATTGCTCCAGAGGAGAAAGAGTCCCTAAAAAGTGTATTTTAAAGCGTAATCCTTGATATAGATCCTCACTGTACTAAAGTATTCAGCTAGTTTGAAGAGAAGTGTAAGAATAAGTTCTGATTTTTGATTCTCTCAAAGAAGGTCTGAGTCAGGTCTGAGTCAGATCCAGGGTCATCACTTTTCTAATGTTTCTTAGCGTCAGGATCTGCACACCTAAGCCATCTCCTAATGAAGGACTGTGAGTCATCATTGTGCACAATGACGACAACAACAACGACCAGGTAACATCTTCTGGCTTGCTGGTCAACAAGCAGCTCTACTGCCAGGGGCAGAGAGTCTCCATCTATCTGGACTACACCTCCCAGGTTTCATCTCAGGGCCTGTCCTTCAACGCAGCCAGGAAAAGGCTCACTGATGCAGGGGCCAAATGTATACCACACTTCCCAGCCCAGCTTCAGGTGATCTACAACAACAAAACCAGCACCCCTCCGACTGTACATCTGTTCATCTTATTTTAGTGTGTGTGTGTGTGTGTGTGTGTGTGTGTGTGTGTGTGTGCGTGTGTGTGTGTGTGTGTGTGTGTGTGTGTGTGTGTGTGTGTGTGTCCATCTCCCTGAGGCCATGGTCTTTCAAAGCAGTTGACTCTGTAATCAAAGCCTTTATGTGAACCAGTAGACCTCCTCATATCTCCAAAGCTCACTTATCCTAAGATCCTTAGATCCTGAAACAAATCAGAGGTGTGCTGGGTCTTTCTGGAACATCAGTTTTTGCTCTGATCTGCCAGGATCCCTCCTTTAAAGCGGGGTCTAGTGGAGAGCGTGTTTAGGTAGTGGTCAGATAAAGGCTTTTCAACTGTCAAGGACTTAAACATTGATGGACGATTTGCATCTCATGCTCATCTGCAGTTGAAGTTTACTTTGCCTCCTGCGCGTTTCTTTGGTTACCTCCAGATAAGAAACTTCTTGAGGTCTACCCTCCCTCACTTTGACACAATGTCTAAACAACAACACTTTATAAGCTATGAAAAAAAGACAAACAGCTGAAACCAACTTATCATCAAACTTTTCTTCCATTTACGTTTTGAGTCCAGAAAGGAAACAAACACTGCATCCTAAAAGTCAACAGAGTGAAGTTCAGGGGTTGGCTTTTTGCTCTGTGCTCCAGCAGGGGGCAGCGATGGCTCAGTGTTCATAGTGAAAGGCTCCACCTGCTGACATCTCTCCAGCTGACATCTCTGTCACTTTACTATGTGTTGAAATAGATATCAGACTTCTTTTAGAGCTTTCCAATCTGACCTCTGCAGAAACTTCTATCAGGTATTTTGTTCAACATGAAGCCATCAGGGGGAGCCTTCAATGAACCCTGATCACATGCAGCTGATGAAGTGCTTGGTTAGTTACATGAGGTGTGCCTGGGACAACACCTGGTGGCCTCATGAGTCCTCTGAGATACAAAACTATGAGGGAGTTGAATTATTTTGAAAGATAGAAGATAAATGTTCATGATCAGTTATTTCTCTCCTTCATTTGAAGTCTGAGAGAAAAGTCTGTCAGAAAAAACACCTGTAACATGTTTCATTCTTGAGGATGAGGTTTGAAATGAGTAACAGGGTTTCTATTTTCCCTCAGATCTAATAAATAACTCCTATCCAGTCTTCCTGAGACATCATAAACTAGGTTATATTAATAAGTTTCAGAATTGACAATCAGATACGCTCCAGATAACGACAAAATAATTCATAAATGATCTAATAATGAGGCTTTTCACTGCTAAAGTGATCCATGTGCTTCTAAACAGGACCCAGAATAAACAGAGGTCAGGTTTTCTTCATGTGAAAGTGTTTGTTAGACAGCTTAAAAACACAGACTGAGCTCTGTTACTGTTCATTAAACTGTTTTGATTAGATTAGAGTTATTACAGCGCACATGGACAGACACACAAACAGCTGTTAGAGCTGACTGACAGATGATCCAGAGGTGATCGGCTGTTAGAGCTGACTGACAGATGATCCAGAGCTGATCGGCTGTTAGAGCTGACTGACAGATGATCCAGAGGTGATCAGCTGTTAGAGCTGACTGACAGATGATCCAGAGGTGATCTGTCTGACTAGAGCCGACTGACAGATGATCCAGAGGTGATCGGCTGTTAGAGCTGACTGACAGATGATCCAGAGGTGATCGGCTGTTAGAGCTGACTGACAGATGATCCAGAGGTGATCAGCTGTTAGAGCTGACTGACAGATGATCCAGAGGTGATCGGCTGTTAGAGCTGACAGATGATCCAGAGGTGATCGGCTGTTAGAGCTGACTGACAGATGATCCAGAGGTGATCGGCTGTTAGAGCTGACTGACAGATGATCCAGAGGTGATCAGCTGTTAGAGCTGACTGACAGATGATCCAGAGGTGATCAGCTGTTAGAGCTGACAGATGATCCAGAGGTGATCAGCTGTTAGAGCTGACAGATGATCCAGAGGTGATCAGCTGTTAGAGCTGACAGATGATCCAGAGCTGATCGGCTGTTAGAGCTGACTGACAGATGATCCAGAGGTGATCGGCTGTTAGAGCTGACAGATGATCCAGAGGTGATCGGCTGTTAGAGCTGACTGACAGATGATCCAGAGGTGATCAGCTGTTAGAGCTGACTGACAGATGATCCAGAGGTGATCGGCTGTTAGAGCTGACTGACAGATGATCCAGAGGTGATCAGCTGTTAGAGCTGACTGACAGATGATCCAGAGGTGATCAGCTGTTAGAGCTGACTGACAGATGATCCAGAGGTGATCGGCTGTTAGAGCTGACAGATGATCCAGAGGTGATCGGCTGTTAGAGCTGACTGACAGATGATCCAGAGGTGATCGGCTGTTAGAGCTGACTGACAGATGATCCAGAGGTGATCGGCTGTTAGAGCTGACAGATGATCCAGAGGTGATCAGCTGTTAGAGCTGACTGACAGATGATCCAGAGGTGATCAGCTGTTAGAGCTGACAGATGATCCAGAGGTGATCAGCTGTTAGAGCTGACTGACAGATGATCCAGAGGTGATCAGCTGTTAGAGCTGACTGACAGATGATCCAGAGGTGATCAGCTGTTAGAGTCGACTGACAGATGATCCAGAGGTGATCAGCTGTTAGAGCTGACAGATGATCCAGAGATGTCAGCTGGAGAGATGTCAGCAGGTGGAGCCTTTCACTATGAACACTGAGCCATCGCTGCCCCCTGCTGGAGCACAGAGCAAAAAGCCAACCCCTGAACTTCACTCTGTTGACTTTTAGGATGCAGTGTTTGTTTCCTTTCTGGACTCAAAACATAAATGGAAGAAAAGTTTGATGATAAGTTGGTTTCAACTGTTTGTCTTGCTGAACAAAAATATGAGAAAGGGAAATACACACACACACACACACACACACACACACACACACACACACACACACACACACACACACACACACACACACACACACTAAAATAAGATGAACAGATGTACAGTCGGAGGGGTGCTGGTTTTGTTGTTGTAGATCACCTGAAGCTGGGCTGGGAAGTGTGGTATACATTTGGCCCCTGCATCAGTGAGCCTTTTCCTGGCTGCGTTGAAGGACAGGCCCTGAGATGAAACCTGGGAGGTGTAGTCCAGATAGATGGAGACTCTCTGCCCCTGGCACTGTAGAGCTGCTTGTTGACCAGCAAGCCAGAAGATGTTACCTGGTCGTTGTTGTTGTCGTCATTGTGCACAATGATGACTCACAGTCCTTCATTAGGAGATGGCTTAGGTGTGCAGATCCTGACGCTAAGAAACATTAGAAAAGTGATGACCCTGGATCTGACTCAGACCTGACTCAGACCTTCTTTGAGAGAATCAAAAATCAGAACTTATTCTTACACTTCTCTTCAAACTAGCTGAATACTTTAGTACAGTGAGGATCTATATCAAGGATTACGCTTTAAAATACACTTTTTAGGGACTCTTTCTCCTCTGGAGCAATAGAAACACTCCATAAGCAGCGTTTTTAAGACACGAGGTTTGTGTTGATCTGAACTGGTTACCCTGTGCCTTTGAAATACACCTTTATATTTTACACAGTGTTTTCTGGAAAATGCTGCTTCTTTATTCTCTGCCTCACAGCACCACATCAAGACTTTACTGAAATGTGAGCGTTTAATTATTGATTTATTCAAGCATTGATTGAATTCTTTCTTTCTTTATAAATGTCATTTTTGCTCAGCCATATAAGACAGGGCAGAGTGAATACAGCTTACTTGAATTGAACATCGAGACAAATTCAAGAAAACTTTCAAACATAAACTCTCTCCTGTTGACTAAGAAAAAGTTCTTCACAGGAATGTATTTCACTTTTTCAACACAAGCCTCACTTTTCTCACAACTCTTTTTTTTTCTTTTCTTTGAGCTGGATCGGAAAATTGAAGTATCCTGCGATGGCCGGGAATCGAACCCGGGTCAACTGCTTGGAAGGCAGCTATGCTCACCACTATACCACCATCGCTGTGTTCACATGGTTTTCCACACTGCCACCTCAGCACTTCAGTGTGAGTGAGTGGGCGGAGCCTGAGAAAAGGTGGAGCTGAAGAGAGAAAGAGGGAAGTGACCATGACAGATTGGAGATGTACACTGTAACAAATTTCTGTAAATTTACGGTGAATTTACAACAGTATCATACTGTTTTCTATAATAATTGTAAAATACAGTGAAATATTCATCGACAGCATATAAATTAACAGTTAAATCAGTCATTTAACCATAACAGTAGGTAACTGTAATATAACAGTATAAAACTATGGATTGCTGTTAATTTCCGAGGTTAGAACAGTATCTTACTGTATTTTCTTTTTAAAAAAGTAAAATACTGTTAAATTAAGTTAACGCTTGGTTAAGAATAACAACCTGTATTTTAACAGTATAAAACAGTATTTTCTGTCAAGCGGTGGACATAGGCACCACATTCCTTCACAAGTCTTGTCACTATCCATCAGCATCTTACTGATAATTGTGGGCCTACATTTCTGTTTTGATGATACCATTTTTTAATTAATCAAACTTTCACATTACTCAAGTCATTTTTGAGTGACAAGATGTGAAAGGATATTCCTGAACCTGACTTTGGACAGCACAGCTTCTTCATCATTCTGAGCAGTCCATGTGGACTTCAACCAAAGAGGTAAAGTTATTTTTATCTCCAAAAACTCTCAGTGTCCAGTATTGTTTGGTCTGCATGATTATTAAACAGTTGGCAAAGCAAGCTCTGTAACTTAGCAAACTTGAACTCAGTTAGTTGACGTTAGCAATCTGGTGTTGTTTCTGACCTTTGTAAGGTGTGTTAGCATCCTATCACTTACAAATTTAATTTCATTTAAAAGTTCTTAATAAATAGGCCAGCCTATTAACAGTACATCAGATTTTCAGCCTTTCATGAAATAGTTCTGCAAATAACTAACTCAAGCCAAGGATCCAGTGTTGCCTGCAAACAATGCACAATGCTCGACTCCATTCCTCTCACTAGCCCTACTTAACTTTCTAACAACATGCTACAAACCTACTGACTTAGCCGACGTAAGAAGTAACTTCCCTCTCTAAACTATAATAACCAACCAACCACCCTCTCTCTTCTTTGTCTCTTGCTGTTCTCTCTTCTTCACACTTTTTATTTTATCTCTCCCTTGAACAGTTTATTGCTCCGGCCTTTTTCTCTCCCCTCATACTTACATTTCTTTCCCTCCCATTGGTCTGTTTCACATTTTTATATTTTACCAGTGACGTGTTGCTAAATTTTTGCTTGTATGTTTGTTTTATAGGCACTAGTCATCGGTGATTGAGGATACCAGCCAAATGCTGCAAGTCAAGTACTCTCACTTTTCACTCTGTCTTTCTCCTTCTCTTCTCTTTCTCCACTTTTCCTCCACTGTAATTGTTCACATACATGTGCAAAAGACTTGTCTACAAGCTAAACTGTTCTGTTACACTGTTCTTGAGGCTATTTTAATGCAGTGTCTAAAGTTATGCTAATTGGTAAAGCCTGTCATTAAGGATTTTATTATTATGTATAGTTTCTTCCAAATAGGTAACAGAATACCTTTTCTTTTTGTAATACAAATGTTAAATGTTATTAGTATTACAAAGTTTGCTGGGGTTTGTATTAAAGTACATCAATGTTATAGAATATGTATTCTCTTGTGTTTTATACCTGGGGTTCTAAAACTTGCTACTTAAAGGTCTGATCTGAGTTTATTCAAGGTCAGAGATCAGGAATGACTGGCAACAACATTTAATCAACATTAAATCAGTTCACTTATGACTATTCTGGGAAACAGCATTAGTGTAAGCGCTCTGTAGTCTGTCAGTTCTTGATTCTTGAAAACAGCATCAGAGTGAGAAGTTGTTAACTCTGTTACTGTCTTCAGTCTCCTCCACTAGCTTAACCTGCTACTGTCCTTCAGTTGGTACAGACAGGCGAAAAGTGGTGGATGCATGTTGCTGGATGCATCTGTGATAGGCTTAAGGTAGAAGCACAAGCACAAGAAGGTATATAATTTAAGTAAAATACAAGAAAAGTCATGTCTTGCATGTTAATAGGACTTGTGGATTTTACCTGCTGTCATGATAAACATGAGGTATGGATGGACTTGGGTCCAGATCAACTTGCTTTTCAGTTCAGAATTTCAAAAGCCCTGTATGATGTTATAAGATACTTTTTTTTTAATTTGTGGGGGGTTATAGGAATTAAATGGAAAATAGAATATTTAATATCCTTTGTGAATAAGGTGGTGTATACTGAAAAATTACCATAACAGTTATCCTACTGCCATTTACTGTAATTCAAAATATAGTAGTATACTGTTAAAAGAAACAACGGTAAATGTGCTGTAAAATTACCACACCACCCACTGTTATCCTATGGTAATATACTGTAATACAAAATACAGTATTATGCTGTTAAAATAAATTACAGTGGGGGCATTGTAAAATAACAGTAAAATACTGGCGTCCCTGCTGCCAGTATTTTACTGTTATTTCACAGTGAAATTCCTTACAGTGTAGCTTTTCCTCTCCGTACTTCTATTAATCTCACTTATTCTAACTGATGAAGAGGAAGTTACAACAACTGGAACTCTCTGTCATACTGGAAAACTGAGCAAGGAAATCAGGTCCTTTACTGCAGCTCAAGCTTTGATCCAGCAGATGGCAGTGTTTCCAATTCTGATGAAAGCCTCCTTCATCTCCAGCTAACTCTCAAACACTCAAAGAAAGGCATGAAAAACCTCTGATGGGTTGAGGGGTGTGAAGCTGACATACCTTGCAGGTCAACAGATGCAGCTGAGTCTCTCTCAGGCTCCTTTGGGGTGAACACCCCCCCCCCCCTCTCTCTCTCTCTAGGACACATTCTGAACCGTCCTCCAAAGTCTCCACCATGCTGCTAGAACTGAGCTGCACACAACTAAACAAAGCAAAATGATGTAAAGGTCAGTTTGAATCAGGCTGATTGTTTCAGCTTGTTCAAAAACAGAGTTTTATCTTCGGCTCAAGAAGTCACAATGTGTCTCCTGATGAAATCATCACTAACTCTCAGGACTTCTATGAAGGAGATCACAAACTTTTCTTTGACAGACTGTAAATATCAATCAGCACCTTATTTGAATTTGAATGTAGCGTCTCCTCAGGACTCCATTTAGCCCCCACCCTCCAAAACTTGGAGCCCCTGCAAAACTATACCTTGGCTCACATTCACAAGCGCCATTGATTCATGATCATATGATGGTGACTGATTCAAAGCCACAGACTCAAAGCGGTCCACGGCTCATTGTTTTTGTTTTGTTTTAAGAGCACATCATGCATTGATTGACATCAGGACATAAAGATCATTTTAACCAGGAGAACAAAAAGTCTATCTAAATCTGATAACCAACAGCAATACCAAGTCTCTTCAGGCTGGACCTGAACCCGGGCTGCCCACCCAAGGTCCTTCACCACATGGAGTGCAACCTAAACCATCAGGCCATCTGCACTCCAAACTTTTTTAAGAAGTCTAATTTTCAGCATTTGTCTTTGATCAAACGACTTGAAGATGCTGACGGAGGTGGAGGAGAAAGGCTGAACAGAATAACTGAATCTTATTGGCTGATTTTTCTCCTTTTCTCCACGCTTCCCTCACTTCCATCTGCAGGTGTTTTTTTTTGTTTGTTTTTTTTTTTTGTATAAAAACCTGTCCAATCAGCTCTCTTTCATCCTCCCTTTAACAATGTTTCTAAACCAGTTAAGTAAGTGTCATTAATTAACGCCGCCACACGCCCAGTTGCCACTTTTTCTGGATGTTTCTTTTGAATAAAGTCTGAAAGTTTTGCAAAATAACTGCAAGCACAACACTGCTCCTTCCACTGTGAACTAACCTTTCATTACTTCTGCTTCTAGCGCCATAAAGACAATGAAATTAACTTGATTTCCAGGGAGGGGGGTCGTGGTTGGGAAGGCAGTCCCCCCTCCCCATATAATGGTAGGGGAAATGTGTTCACTGCATCTGTGGTGGGCTATCTGAAGCTGGCTCTTAAATTTTATTTCTCAAGTCAAAGAAAAAAACAAACAAACAGCCAAACGATGGCTAATAACTTGAAAACCTGGTTAGTTGGGACACTGGTGGCTCAAAGTACCACTACAGTTGATCTTGTAGGCTGTGTTTAATGATGATTAATGACTATGTGGGAGACACATGAGGTTAAAGTGGCAAAGCTCACAAAAAGGAGCAGAGTAAGTGATATCTGGTGTTTCTCTGCTTTATAAGTGAACTACTGCAGCTTGACATTAAACTCTTTCATTTATGTATCCCTCACTTGCTCCTCTCTCAAAGGTGTGCTGTCAGACCTTTAATTCATAATAAGGAATATTTGACATACTTGTGATATCACAGAAAATGGAAACTTAACAGAGTCCTCACTCATGCCCTCTTCAGTGTGAATTGACACAAACAAGTCCAGAAAACAAAGTTTCTCCATCCTTCAACTTTCACATTTACACCACTAGATGGCAGTGGTTCCACTTAAAGCTCCTTCAGTTCATCCACTACTGATTTTAATGCTGGCAATGACATGAAGGAGTTTAAAGTTACTTCGACATGTTTGATTAAATGTACCTTCCTGTGTATTTTTCCATCAGTTTGTCTTCCCCTCTTTTCTCGGAGTAATTCAGAGACACATTATAAAAGTAATAAACAATAAATAAGCTGTATAAAAACCTAATAGACAATCGAGACTGAGGTGAAAGTGGATTTTTGATGCAGATTTTAGTGCGTCATGCCTCTTTTATGTACACTTTAGCTGGTGTATAAGATCACTCCTTGGTGGTAGGATTGATCAAAGTGAGCTTATTACTTTTCTATTAATGTTTTCTAAATCTTCCTCCTTCTAAAAATGAGTTTAAATGAACCCACGTTGGAGTCAGACAGCGGAAGATGGAGGTACTAACATAATTTGAGTTAAACCTTAGCTAAAATGTCTTTAGTTAGCTTAAGCTCTCTTACACACCTGAGCTTACCTGTTCGGTCTTCGGCAGTTGGAAGCCTTCACCTTCACCTGTCTGTAGTTTTAGTTCTTGTAGTTTTTGTTGTCGACCTTCTTTTTTCCGAACTTGTTTTAATTTCGACATTTTTATTTTGAACAGTTGGTCTTCTTCCGGCCACTATTTTGGCACGTGCTCAGATCAAATCGTGCGTCATTACGCCTCAGTTGACATTTTGCGTCATGTTAGAGGTGACGTACGTTGTATTGACCAAATCATGTAATTGATATAAAATAAAACTTTGAAATCACTCCTCATTTGCATAATGAATTTTCTGTTGACATTTTTATTAAAACAGAAATAAGTCGGCAGGAAAAGGAAGGTTACAAACAGGGAAGGCGACCTTAAATAGGCTCACTACGTTTGCATAATTAATTCAAAATACGAGCGTTTCTTTAAAATCATTTATAACTATTTTAATGAGCTGTTTATATTTTTAAATTCAGTTTGATTAGTCTCTGGAAGGATTCAAACGACATGTTTAATGAAAGCTGTGAAATCTACTTTGAAAACCTTTATGAAGAAGTGTTGTCACCCACTGATCACTGATCTTTGAGGCAAAAATATGTCCCACGAAGAAAGGACTCAGTTTTATTAAAGTGAATTAAATGAGCTATTTTACAACATTTAGTGTTAATTATATGAGGCCTTCCCCCCACAAATACATCTTTTCAAATGTTTGGGTTTTTTTAAATGTCAGTAAAGAAAGATTTGATAAGATTATACGAAAGCCCAGAGCCCAAAACATCAGTTGTCCACAGACAACAGTTTATCATTTCAATTTGTTATAAAATTATGAAAAAATAAAATAAAATAAATAAAATGAATAAAATACAAATGACAGATAAAAGAGCAGAATGAATAATATCTTTAATTGATGAGGCAGGGGAATAAATAAATAAATACAAAATAAATAAATAAATAAAAGGTATATTCAGTTGAGGTCAAAGGCAGCTAGTAACTGAAAGAAAACAAGATGACAACTGTAGACAAAACATTTCTGCTTTGCTCTTGATTCATAGACAGAGATATAGCCACCATACTGCATTATTTTTGATTATTTTCTTCAGATTTTACAATTATGAGATACATCCCTAATTTCAATGAAGTTGGGACATTGTGTGAAACAAATAAAAACAGAATACTAAGATTTGTAAATCCTGTTTAACCTACTATTCAACTGAATACACCACAAAGACAAGGTATTTATTTTTCAAACTGATAAACTTGTTACAGTCTGCTGACCTGAGTTGAACTTTGACCCAGATGCAAAGCAGAGGCAATGAAGTTTTAACAGTTTTCATTGTAATAATAATGGTTAGGGGGGAATGAGAGTCCGAGGTGATCTGACTTGCAGAGTCTCAACTGAGAGACTGAGTTTGTGGTGAGAGAATCAGGCAGAGTGGCTGAAACTGAATCCTTGTGGCTGAGCTGATGAATGAATCCATGTGGCTGAGAGGCAGAGCTGGGGCGGCGCTGCAGGACAGGAACGAGAGACACTGGAAACAAGGAAGACAACGAGGATTAGAATCGATTTTAAGCTCACTAGGACAATGAATCAGAAATACTCAGATATCTGACGGCCGAGGTACCATGAGCACTGAGGAATAGTCCAGGGCTGGTGTCTGCTCTCCATCTACTTAAGAGCTGGTGGTGATTGGCTTCATTGTAATGTAGACTGTTTGGATGAATTGGTGATCTAAATATTGTTGAATCTGCTGAGTTAGAAAAAATTCACCCCCTTTACAGTGCATGCCATTAGCAAAATTAGCGGTTCAGACTGGAGACATTCTTTGTACCAGGCTGTAAATGTGCTTATTTTGGCCTTGAAAACGGCTTTTTTCGGCTTGGAGTGTTTGTGACTTCCGGTACTTCCAGAGCCAGCCCCAAGTGGACACTTGAGGGACAGCAGACTTTAGCACTTCCGCATTGTCTCATATTTTCAGACCGGAGGTTGCTGCTAGGTTTATAGGCAGGTGTGCAGGACGCCGGAGAGAGCCAGCACAGGAACAAGAAGGTACCGCCCACAGCTCTGAAAGAGAAAGGGGGGGGGGGGGCACTCCGTAGCCACACAGATCACCAGAAAACTTTTTAAAATTATTTTTCAGATGATCTGTGATGCTAACTGCCTTGTGACCAATCTAGAAGCTAAATGGCCTGGATCAGTCCATGACTCCAGAGTCTTTGGGGCTAGTCTAATTCACAGAACTCTCTCACAAGGTAAGCCACATTATTTGTAAGCACCTTGGATATAAGTGTGCAACTATAGGTGAAGAAACTGTGCATTTTTTTTAATCAGGTGAGTTCTCTGGAGTGCTGCTGGGAGACAAAGGCTACGCCTAGAATCATTTCTCCTGACTCCCCTTGCTGACCCCCAGACCCCACCACAGCAGGCCTAGGACAGTGCACACAGCAGGACAAGGGCTCGCATTGAGATGACCTTTGACCTTCTGAAATCACAGTTTCAGTGTCTGCACCACCTGAGGGTTACTCCACCCAGAGCATGTGGTATCATCACAGCATGTACAGTACGGCACAACATAGCCAGCTTACAAAAGGAGAGGGCCCAACATGTGGCTGTTGAAGATGTCTGGGACAATGCGCCTATCTTCCCAGAAAACATTGGCGGTTGACTAGTCAGTGAGCAATATATTACCATTTTTTTTCCTAGGATGAACTGCAAAATTTTGAAAAAATAAAAAGATCTTGTGCAATACTATTTGCTGTGCATGTGCATTTTGTCTAGCATTGGTAGTGCACCGAGTAGTCACATTTATATTCAAATTCAATCAAATTCATTGTAGACAAAAAAACCCCCACTTCATTTGATACATATTTTTTAGGCTACACTAAAGTCACTTACCAGCCTGCAGAATATTTTTATATTTGGTCTTCACCTGTTGCCAAGTCCTCCTCTGGCCAGATAAGTTTGTTCTTTATGAGGGATGACAGATGAAACAGAACACAACATGGGAAAAATTAATTCAGCAGACAACAATGACACAGAGTAGATCATTTCTTTGAACTTAATTATACTCTACATTACCCGAGTAACATGCACTTTATAGGCCACATTAAAGCAAAAACACAACTATTGATAAGTGAACTTGAAAAGTCATCAGCTCTGAATCCTTTAAATGTAATCATGACAGTTCCTGTGGAATAAAGTTAATTAATTGTACGAGTTTGGGCGACTTACGCATTAAGCCGGTCCGTTATTATCCGCCAGGCCGTTTCCCTCTCCTTTTTAACAACGCTGGTGTTGCCTTTTTTGCGTATTGTGTCTTTCATTTCTTCATATAACTGAAGAAGCAGCTCTTGCTCAGCAGTGAAGTACGATGCACGTCCGTGTTCCATTTTCCATCAATGATTCTGTGATTGATCCCGTGGTCTTTTTAAGTATGCCGTGAACCCGCACTTATCTCAATGACCCACACCTGGCTTGACTAAACCGCGTCTTTTCATCCTGGCTCACAGGAAACATGCAAACATGCAACTGATTAATCCAAGACAGTGACAACAAGGCTTAGTAAAGCCACCCCTGCTCATTTATCCGGGATGTCTTTATCCTACTTTTTTGCAATACCCCTCTGGACAGAAGCTTCATTCTCCACAGGTTTGTTTTCATTCTGTTTTAACACTGCTTGTCCAGGAGCATGGAGTGATCAGTTCCACCAGTAAGTCCGTTTCACTCTTGGCAGCATGCTTCCAAAAGTTAACATGCATGTAGCCTTGAGGCTGATAATCTGTGAGTGAGCAGTGAAAACACACTCTGACTGCCAAAAGCTTGGATGGCGGGCAGCTGGCTGTAAGTGCTGTTTTCACTCTAAAGAACATGATGTTTACCACTGCAGGAACTGTTTATTTCTATTTACAAAGGATAATATTTGTCAGCCTTCAGTAGTTCACCCTATTGTCTACAGAAAATAGGTTCTTGCTGTTAAAATGTCTGTCTTTCTTTGTAGTGTTACAGCTCCTGACCACTAAATCCAGCTGTTGTCAAACCATTGTGGGTTTGGTTGACTGAATGTTTCCAGAATCTCAATAAAAAGGGTCTAGGGTCTGAGGAAGAGGACATCCATCCCTGTATCTGACATCATCATTCCCCTCTCCACCCATACTCACACAAAACCAGAAAACCTGTTTTGTTTGGTTTCTGTAATGGCTAAGCAATGCGACACAGAGTCTGTAGCTGTAGTGAGAAAGCCTCAAAAATAAGTAGTTTTTCATTGGCTAAACAGAGTCACAGAGGAGGAAATGCAGAACAAGGGCAACATCTGGCATGGATCAAACTGAGAAAACCAGGGACAGAGTTGTTTCGATTTACTGGGATGAAAACTTGCAAAACAACCCCACTTGAAATGATATTGCAAAATAATTTGCTCTGAGACTTTTGGGAGAACAGACTGCAAAACATTACCTCACTGTGGGAAAGTACAGCCAGATGAGCAGCATGAAAGCCTGGCCAGCAGAGAAACTTTACATAACACATAGTGTACCTGCCACATTCTGAAGACAGGAGTTAAAATGAGCCTCCAAGATGTACACAGCCAGCAGCTGCTACGTAATAACCCTTCATTTATATCTATGTCTGACTGACGTAAATTACCCCAGTACACACAGAAACCTCTGTCTTTAATTATTCATCTTGGTTAACAGTGGGCGACAAATTGAGCAAGCCCTTGTAGACCGGCTCAGTCCTGAATTATCCATGAACTGGACTTCAGTTGCTGCAGGCTCAAACTAGGAGACAACCCTCTCAGTTCTGTCCTTTCAAAAATCCACAGCTCTACTTTTTTCAGACAAGTTCAAGTTTGATCAACTAGTTGGGACATTTGAGGTATTGCGAATCAGGCAAAAAAAAAAAAAAAAAAAAAAAAAGATTAAAATATTCAACAAACTCAAAGTTGAAAAATAATATAAGTTCTGTCTTTTACAAGAAACTCATTAAACAGATACAAGAATCACAGTGACAATTCAATCACCTCTTTTATCATGTCTATAAAGTTTTCGTTATTTTGCACATTCTGGTCTTTCCCTGTAACTCCAGCTATTCCATGAGCTGAACCCTCCATTCAGCATAAATCCATCCACTGATGATTGAAAGCAGCATAACTGGGAAACTGCAAAAGAGTACAGGCTGACAGCAGGGGCGTGTCCAGACTTTCTGACTTGGGATGCCCTCACCAGGGCATTATGCAGCAGGGGGGATTAATATGTGAGCCCACACTCCAATAAACAGCATTAATTATGCTCATTAGAATTATTAAAATCACAGGGACAAGCTTTGACAAATGTGAGATAAAAATCAAACTAGATTAAAACAAAGCTTAAAAAAATAACATTCAATAGTAAAATCTAACCAAACTGTGTACAGAAAATACTTCTGTACAGCCTTTCTTGAGTTCTACTTGTCATGTCTGTAAAGTTTCCGTCATTTTTTTTGCACATTTCAGTTCATGTTTTTGGTTTCCTGTTTTATTTTGAAGTGTCTTACTCTTGTCTCTGTTTTCTAGATTTGTTCCTGTCTGTCCTGCC
The DNA here is from genome assembly GCA_030710495.1 of Labroides dimidiatus. Classification (NCBI taxonomy): domain Eukaryota; kingdom Metazoa; phylum Chordata; class Actinopteri; order Labriformes; family Labridae; genus Labroides; species Labroides dimidiatus. The sequence continues at coordinate 24,857,682 of CM061161.1, read as the reverse complement.
CCCTTCTGTCACACCTAATTCCTGATCGTCTTCCCCAGCTGTGTCTCATCACCCCTTATTACCTCTTGTATTTAACCTCATGTCTCGTCGCCAGTTTGTTGTACCTCACTGTCCTTGTTCCAGCCTTTGTTTCAGTCTCATCTAGCTGTTACAAACCTTGTTTGATTCTTGTTAAGCCTTTTTCGCCTCACGTCTTTTGGATACCTCTGCCTGTTTTGGACTGATTCTCCGTGTGTGGTCTCTGCTCGTCTGACTACCTTGCTTTGTGTACCAAACCCTGCCTGGCTGATTACCTCCTTTGTGTACCGAACCTCAAACATTCTATTAAAATCCCTCGTCTTCCGATCTTGGTCTGAATTGAGCATTTGTGTTCTTATCTGGGTCAAAGTTCATGACCCTACTCTGAAATTCAAAACATATAAAATTGATACTTTTTTTTATTGATTATGAAGTTCATTTTTCACACCTACCAATAATCAATTTATATCCCTTTATAACAAACCATGTAGACTAACTTTATTATACTCACAATTGCAAAACTATAATAATAATTGCAGTTGGACAACCTTGACAAATCGTGCAGCACCATTTCTGAGTTGGTATTACAGGGAATTCCTGAGTTCAAATTAATTCCGAAAACCACCAGGTGGGCTAACATATAAAAATATAAACAGTTTTCTATGAAGGAAGTGTTGTGTATCACTTTTCACAGTAACTCCTAGACAGGGCAAATAGGAAAAAACCTTAACCTCATACCCTGTAGTGACTTTCAAATATTTGCAAGGATTTCTTTTTTTTTTTTTTTTTGGCAAGAATTTAGTTTAAAACATTTGTTACAATATGAGAATTTTGCTCTGATCACTGTAAGTCCAGTCTCTTGGTATTTATTCAGAGACAGAATGTTTCCCTGCAGCTCTCTGCCCACTCAGTGCTTCAATCTGCAAAATAACCACTGAATTCATTCAACACATTCTTCTCCACTGTGTGCACATTTCTGCATACATTTCATACAGAACCACTGTTGGTGTATACTGTGTTCATGTGGGCTGTACACATGTAAACCAAGCTGCGCTGACCACGCTGTTTGACAAGTAAATCCCACCAGTTCTGGCAGTGTGGTCATTAAATTAGACTTTTTTTCCACATAACTGGCCAATAACTGGGCTGACTGTCTGAGCTGTCCTCAGGTTGATCATATGACCTGTTCCTGTCTGCTGCACTTGAGGAACAACCAAGCGGCAACCTCCAGTCTGAAAATATGAGGCAATGCTGAAGTGCCTCGAGCGTCCGCTTGAGGCTGGATCCGGAACTACTGGAAGTCACAAACACAACAAGCCAAAAAAAGCCGTTTTCAAGGCCAAAATAAGCACATTTACAGCCTGGTACAAAGAATGTCTTCCATCTGAATCACTGATTTCACTAACAGCACACACTGTATGGGGGGTGCATTTTTTCTCTAATTCGTCAGTTTCCACATTATTAAGCTTACCAGTTCGTCCAATCAGAGGCACAGCTCAGATCACGTGACTGTGGAGCGTCCTATGGTTGTTACTGTGGAGACTCACAGCACGCCTCATTCCCAATATGGCCGCGCCTGCTGTTTGGCTTCAAAAGTCAGTTTCAGAAACAGACGGGTGACGTCGCCGAGACTACGTCCATTAATTATACAGTCTATAGGAACAACTCACATCATGCTCTCAAAAAGGTTCCATGATAACCTTTTCAACCCAAACTGAGATGAGTAGACAATCTAAAAATGGTGATGTTACAAGAGGATGGAGAGGAATTGAGACAAGAGCTCGAAGGACATTTGGCCCAAGAGCCCATTTTATTATAGTTTCTCTGTTTTCTTTTTCTTGTTCATCCAGCCATTCATACATCTTCTACCTTCTTTATATGGGTTGGGGGGCAACAATGTCATCAACGAAGACCAGAATCCCTGTCCCCAGCCACTTCCACCAGTTCCTCTGGGGGAATACTGAGGCGTTCCCAGATCAGCTAAGATATATAATCCCTCCACCCTGTCCTGGGTGTCCTCCAGAGTCTCCTCCCACCTGGACGTGCCTGATCCACTTCATCTGGCTCCTCTCGATGCACAGGAGCAGTGGTTCCAAGCCTCTCCCGGGTGTCCGAGCACCAAACCCTATCTCTAAGGCTGAACCCAGACACCCTGCGGAGAAAGTTCATTTCAGCTGATTGTATTTGGGATATTATTCTCTCAGTCTCTACCCACAGCTCATGACCATACATGAGGGTTGGAACGTAGGACCAGTATTGACAAGGAACATACTGACCTGTAAAATGAGAGCCTTGCCTGCTGGCTCAGCTCTCTCTTCACCACAACAGACAGATATCCACCTTTTTCTTCAGAAGTCTATGGGTGTTGACTTCCGCCTGCGGTTATTGACTTCCGGTTGCCACCACTGGCAAGCTAGCTCAAAACAGTTTGTGTGAAATCATTAATGCTAGACAGGGCTCAGTGTAAACTTTTTTTTAAAACAGCTGCACTTTGACTCCACCTCAGATTTTTGTTCATTTGATCACTTTTCTTGCTTTTAAAAGCTGGTTATTGGAGCGAGTTTGACAGCTAGGCTAACATCATCAGCTTTGTGGGGACATAAACAGAACGTTCAACAGCATGAGCAAAACCAGCAATCGCGATGAACTATGGGTAGTCAGGAAAAAGGTGGATAGTGTCTGCATCACTGCCAACACCGCCCTGATCCATCTGTGGATCTCTTGATCCATTTTCCCCTCACTTGTGAACAAGACCCTGAGATGCTTAAACTCCTCCACTTGGGGCAAAAACTCTCTCCTGACCCGGAGTGGGCAGTCTGCCCTTTTATGGCTGAGAGCCATGGCTACAGACTTAGAGGTGCTGATCTTCATCTCTGCTACAAACTGCTCCAGTGTGAGCTGGAGGTCAGCATTCAATGAGGACAATAGGACAACATCATCTGCATAAAAGCAGAGATAGGATCCTAAGACCCCTGAACCTGACACCCTCATTCATTATCTGTCACTCCACTGGATTCACACCGGGCATATCATTCCCAGCCCCCCTTCAAGGTGAGATTTTTCATATATTTTTCTATTTCAAATGCCACACAAAGATCGTAATAAAAGTGTGATGAGGTATGATCAATTTATTTTCCACAAATGATACTCATTTTATGAATTAATAGTCTCTAATAATCTGTCTTTTTACACAGAAAAGATATGTCCCATGAAAATTCTGATTGGCTGGTAGCCAAGGATCACCCTGTTATTGACATCACTTCATGAGGTCTGTGACATTCCTGCGGAGGTTTGAATTGGTGCCAATTGTAATCAACAAATGTGGGTTGTATTAAACTTTGAGAACTCCAACTCAAAAACTCAGTTAGTTACTGGTGCTGAAGCAAAAAGTATTACATCCATACCCAGTCTCCCCTACATATTCTGTTTTATTCTGTTGATCTATTCTGAAAGACTTTTAACACCATGCAGCTGTGTCGCACCATGTTCTGTATTTGATTGATGTGCTGTCTTTTCATGTCCATCACGACAAATATTTTTACTGTTATGGTTACAACTCATGTCCGGGGTTGTAAAAAAATCATGATTCTGCCATTTAAAAAACTTGATTGAAAGACAGTAAAAGGTATTTGTCATCTAGATTATGATAAAATATTGTCTTTTTAATGCTTAAGGTAAGTAAAGTTATACTTTTTGGGTACATGTATCTTTGAACTTTCATTGAGTGCTTTGAAAACATGGGTTATGCTCATAATTTTGTTTAAAACACCTTTTGTGTGGTGCGCAGGAAATGATGCTTTCATTTGAATGCTGGAACAAAATGACAAGAATATATTATATTTATGTAACTTCATTACAACCACTATCAGATAATGTTTCTACACAATGAGGTGAAATAGAACAACATCAAAATATATCTAAAAGTATGTGTTGGTTTTCTGAAAAATGACACGACCAAATGTGTGTCGTTGTAGAATTAGCCTTTACTGATGGAGCTGACGGGAAAAAAAGACTGAGTGCTAAAAAAAAAGACTCAGTGCTGAAACATGCAGCTGACTCCAAGTTTTTAAGAGTTTTGTGCGTTTGTGAATACAAGAGCTTTTAGACTATTAGCTGGACTATCCACATCCTGCAAAAAAAAAAAAAAAACAAACAAAGAAAAAAACTAATGGACCAACAGAAAGCCTGTTTCTGTGTGTCTGCTGTGGGTGGACTCGATTCATGCACAGTGTGTTTCATATCATCATCCACAGCTGCAAGTGAGGACAGAGTGTGAGAAGAGGTGAAGAAGGAGAGGTTGGGTGGATGGACTGGAGGGTGAGGTAGTGCTCCTAAATTTGTCCAGGCCCCCTGACAACAAGGTTAGACAAAGCAGGATGAATGCGGTGCAACAGACCACCCTGGATCTGGCATCCAAACAAACAAACAGACAGACAGATGGTCAGACAGACAGACAGACAAACAAATAGTAACTGAACAGGCCTGGCTGCCACTGTGGTGCTGACAAGGTCTGACAGTGACAGAGCAGCTGTGGCCAAGGTGTTTGGGTGTGACGTCCACTGTTTGTTTGACAAACACACAGATATGAACCACAGGCCTGTTGCACTAAACTAGGATAAGGGATTAAGCCGGGATATCTTGGTTATCCTGGCTCAACTTATCTGTGATCTGGTTGCACAAAAGCAGAGGCCTGTACTACAAAGCTGGATTTTCTCTTCTTCTAACTTCTGGGTTAACCCTGGATTTTCTGTCCTACAAAGCTGGTTCACTTCTTACCGAGATGAACTTATGGCAACTTGTGGCAACTTATGCTGAAAGGCTAACCTGCTCCAGAGCAGGTTAATATCTGGATAAGAGATCAATGAGTAGAAAAACAACACCTCCTGACCAATCAGCTTTCTTGTAAAAGACCCTGCCCATTTTTAGAAGATCCTGTTGATGTTGGTGCGCAGAGCGCTCAGGAGAGAGAGAGAGTTTTTAGAGAGAGATGTGATCCTTTTAATGTTCACGTGGTCATTCTGTACAAGAGATTCAGATTTCTTATCAAATGGACTGAACTACATTTGTCAGCTGATGGATCCATAAATAAATCAATTCAGTTGATTTCATCCAAACATCAGAGACAGAGTGAAGAAATAAAGCCTTGTCACTGACCGCTTTGAAGGAGGTTTTTGTACTTGTTCCCCAAGTCTGTTTAGCTCCACTGTTTGCATCTTAAATAATGATGTTAATAATAATGGACACACATGGCAGAACTGTAGAAACAGGAATTTATCGAACGCACAACTACGTGAGAGTTAAGAATTATTATTAATTTTATTTATTAATATTCAACACAAAACACACTCAGTCGGGTTACTGAGCCTCAAAACTCAATGGAAAATATAAACCAAAGTTTGAACACTGAGGAAGAGCTCTGCTCCAAACGACTGTGCTGTAATAAAGTCAAACTGAGTGATCAGAGTGCTGTCTGTTTATATTGTCCTTTGAATTAATTTTGGATAATCTCACAAATTACTCATTAACAGAGTCGTCAGTTTTCTGCCATCATTCCCTCCTGGCTTCTGCTGCAGTAACAGTTTTGTTTTTAGCCTGTGTTTAAATTCTTTGTATTTCTAAAGAATAATTGTCTGCTCCTCCACGGTAAAGTAGGCTGCTCTGCAGGGGTTTCTCCTGTCTCTTCATGTTTGTGATTGGTCAGACGCTGCAGACTCCACCCCTTTAATGTGAGCGCGCTCTGATCAAGACTGGAAGACTCTGGATTGACTCAGCGAGTTGACATCTAGCTTTGTTGTACCGCTTATCAGGACTGCGGACGTCTCGTTAAGTCAACCCAGAAAACCGAGAGAGATCCTGGATGAGTTAATCGAGCTTCTTAGTACAGGCCTCTGCTCCAGACCAGGCTAAGTTCCAGGATCTATTTAATCTCATCCCTCATCTCAGCCAGCAGCCACCACAAACAGAAACCAATAGTTATTCCACTGCCCACTACACAATGTTATCACATTCAACTAGACCCTAAACATTTGAGATCATTAATTAATTCACACACAGTGTCATTTTCATCACACAACCAAAAAAGGTTTTTCAAACAAATTAACAGAATGACTTATGTTTCAGTGACATTTCACTCATAACTTTATATATTTTAAGCTTTTATTAATGATAATACTTAATACATCATCTAGATAAAAAATACCTTCTTACTGTCTAACAGAAGTCTTTAATCAATTTTCTTCTTTTCAACAGAGTCATTCTTTTTTTAACACAAGACTTGAACTTTAACTTTAATTGCACAATTTTCAAAACTCCTAAATATCATTAGTGTAGCTGAGTTATTTTAATGGGTTTTTTTTTTTTTTTTGAAAAACAAAAATGTTTTGTGCTGTCATTTCCACCAACAAATGTCATGTCTGTCATGTGCTGGAAATGATGTGCACTCCTGAATTTCAGTCGCTTTATTGTCCTTGTTATCAAGCAACATCAGTTTTGGTATCTTGTTTAACATAAAAAGGTCCTTTAAAAAAATCATGATAACTGATGAGATTGCAAGTATGCATGCAAGGGGTTAAAAAAATCTCTGAAGTAACATTTTGTGGTGTGTAGTGGAAATGACAGTGACCACATGACAGTTTTGTTTTTTTTTTTATTGAAAAATAAATGAAACTCTAATTTATTTTCCAAAAATATGATATATTTCTTTAGCATAAGGAATTTCTGTCATCTGTCATTGAAGTTACTGTTGAATCAAAATTAATTTCAGTCTTATGACAGACTGAGGGTCTAAAATCCGGTCCAAAGACAAGGGACATACAGTAAAAAAAAAAACATATAAAACCATTTTTTATATCATAAAAAATTGTATCTATCATATTTTTTTTAGAGTTCTTCCTAAAAATGACAAATGTGGTTTTGTTTTTGTCATTTCCACCGGGGACGCAAATTCTTTGATAGTTGGAGAATAACCCATAAATATAAATACACAAAGAGTAACAGGATGATGTTCCTTGAGAGAATAAGCATAAATCAAAGCAAGTAAACCATCAGCTCCTCTAAAAACTGAACTCACACAGTGACTCTACAAGATAGAAAACATGAATTCAAAACTAATTATAGAACATCAGAATAAATACACATTCACGTAACACACCCCACGTCTGCACACTGAAAGAAATGCAGGACATATCTATGCACAAATGAACAGATGAATGAATGGATGCAGTAGCCTCTCTGTAAGCTTTTAAACACACAGTATACAACACAAACACTATAAGAGGCCACAGCTTCTTCTGCTGAACACCTATTGGTCCCTGACCGGCCGACCACTGTCGTCATCAGGGCAGACGGCAGGATTGTCTCAGTCCATGTGTGATGGCACTCTAGCGGCCCTCTCCGTTCTCAGCAGACCACATTATGGAGTCCACAGTGATGTCACATGACCTCAGAGTGCTGACCCTTAAATCGTGACAGTGAAAGCGTGCCTTCAGGAGGCCAAAGGTCATTTCAGTCCTGGTCCTTGTCCTGGAATGAGCAGGATTGTAGGCCTGCTGTGCTTCCTGTCAGGAGAAAAGGGTGGCAGGCAGACCCTCTGTCCTCCAGCAACACACCTGAGAATTCACCTGTCAATACAAAATCTGATCATCACAACTTATAACAGAGTGACATTCCTGACACAGCCATGACGTAAAAAGTGTTTTTAATGAGGGTTGTGTGGCTCACCATGTGACAGGCGCTGTGAGATTCCAGAGGTCCAAAGACTCTGGAGTCATGGACCGAGCCCGACCACTTTGTCACATTGCTGATGAGACACTCAGCACTGCAGACCATCTGCAATTATAAGATGAAGATTATTTAAACCAAAGACCATCACAAGAAACACTCAGTGTTCATTAACTGACACATTTAAAAAGTCATGTTCACCTGAACGTAAACGCTGTGGAAGGATTTCTATTCACAAAATCTGACCCGTCATGTTTCATCTACACACACTCTCACACACTCTCACACACTCTCACACACTCTCACACACTTAAGTCTAATGAAACAACATGAAGAGCTATGATAAGATTTTTCAATCTGATGAAGTGACATTTATACAGTTTCGTCTCATTCATAATCTGAGCACAGGTACGTTTTTGGAGCTGTTAATTAACTCTTTGGATTGTATTTGTGAGGTTTTGGCGGAGGAGTGTGTATTTCCTCTTTTCTTACTCATTCAGGTGGTCTGCAGTGCTTTGTTTTAAGACAGTTGCGGTGTTGTCTTTTTTAAATTTGTTCCTTTACCTTCTTGTTAGCCTCCATTATGATTTCTGCCTCCAACGGGGAAAAGTACGCTGCTCCCGTCTCATGGTGAATCAATGAATCTGTGATCGATGGCGCAGTCTATTAGAGGAAGCCACGTGTGTGCACTGATCCAGGATTGGTTTCACTTGGCTTGATGAAACTGTGTCTCCTCATCCTGGCTTGGTCTTTGTGCAACCAATTAAGCCTGGACACTCATGTTTTGGATTCGCTGAGCCGAGCTCACTCATTTATCTTTGATGTCTTTAATCCTACATTTGGGCCTCAAGTCATACACTAACATACACACAGATATAAAAGCAGAGGGAGAAAATAGCACACATAAACTTAGACCCAGACAAACTTTCATGAACAGAGAAAATGAGACTTTAGTTCTCATACACACTCAAATGGAGAGACATACATCATGTTTTGAGACTCTTCACTGCTCTTAACACCTTTATTTTCCTCCAGTTCGGGTCAGGTACATCCAGGTCCTCTAACTGAGCCATTCAGGGAACTTGTAAAACTCTTCCAAGGAATTTAACTTAGCACATAAAGTCAGTTACTTTGTGGTTGTTGGATTATTTCTTTGTTGTATCAGTTCTTCTTGGTAATAAATCACATACTGGTAGAAAGCCAACATTAGTAAGGAACATGTATTTACCATATCTTCTCTGCCAATGTCAAACATCTTATTCTGCTGTTTCTATTAACTCTTGTTTGACAATCAAGTCTGCATTTATGCAACTGTGCATCTCATTATCAGACTTTCATGACACTTCGTTGTATATCTATACAGTATGAATTTATTACAGTATGGATCTAAAGTGTTATTTTCACAAACAGATATTCAGATTCAGATTGCAAATATTCAAATAAGTATTCCAACAAAGGTGCTGTGGTTTAGTAACCGACTGTTTGAGCTAAGACCCAAAAGCTGAATCTGGAGGCTGAGGAGCAGTTTAAGAGGATTTATTGAAACGAGGAAGGAGGGTGGAGAGAAGAAATCCAGGGTCCGAGGAGTGATCAAGAAGAGATGCAGGTTGAGGGCGTGAGACTGTGGTGAGAGCTGATGAGTTTTCCGGTTAGAGTGTGGCAACATGGCAGAGAGCGGGCAGATTGCACAGGAGGCTCATGGAGGCACTGGAAAAAATGGAGAAACAGCAAACACCAGGCAGAGAAACAATCTCAAGAGCCAAAAGATCAAAGACTTGTGAAAACTTAGAAGAAACACTTAGGGTGTATTCACAACTGTGGCTCGTTTGCTTTGTTCCTGTTCAGGGGCAAAAATGATCCGGTTGTTGCAGTTGTCACTTGGTTTGTTTGTGTTCACACGATAAAGTCTCTTGTTGTCCACAGCTGTAAACAAATGCCATGTGCAATCAAATTTTACTCTCATTGGTCAGAAATGGGGGTGGAACTCTGCTGTGCTCGATACAGAGAGCAGAGGAAATTTGTGAAAACATGAACGTTCTTCATGATAAAGGAAGATTTTATAATCGAAAAGTCTTTTTCTCAAAAATCTGTCTTGGAAAAACGGGTCGTCTCATATTCAGGATCGTCTTATGTTTGGATCAATACGGTAATCATCACTATATCCCCCCCCCCCCACTATGACAGTGTGAACCACAGTAATGAGTCATTTGTGTTGGTTGCTGAGGTCATTGTGTTTTCACTGCAAAGGAACCACTACAGGGCTCCAATGGAAGTGAGCCAAGACCCCCCTATTTTGGCGATCTTGCTTGATTTGTCCCACATCCGAGTGCGATTTGCTGTGTTCACATAAAGTATGTTTAAACAAACCACGCTTTAGGGGTTTTTTTGGAATAACTGCCCCAAATGAACCAGGTGTGAATACACCCTTAGAGTGTCAGCTGTAGTACCACAAGAAGAGCTGGATTACTCTGGCACTGGTGGAGACTCTACTACACTAGCAGTGTCTATTGATTTGTCTGAAATTCAGTATGAAGTAGGCAGTACGTGAAAGCTTGCAAAATCTGAAGTATGCCAAAAATTCCCAGATGTCCTGGAATCAGGGAAAATTTCTCAGTATGCATTGGATCAGTCTACCTGGCATACTGTTTCCCACGATGCACAGCGCTAATGCTGTTTGTCCATGCAGGTGGCACTCAGGTTTGGGTGAATTACTACAACAAGAGTAACGAGATGATCTGTGTGATAGAAACCATTAAATCTGGTCACCTCTAGTCTTAAAAGAGGTTTTTATTTCTATAAATTCTTTAAAGCCCACATAAACCACTGATTAACCATACGTGGATTATATGGAAGTGGTTTTCCATGAGCTGTTAAAATAAAAAGTCAATCTGTTCTGGATTTCTTTTCAATAAATTATAAATCTTTTGGTGTGAGAATAAAAATCAAATGTGATGATTCTGCTGGAATATAATTGTAATGCCTTTTCAGTTTTTTTTTATTCATAAAAACAGGGGCCAGAAAACTCTCCCAAAATTTGTTGTTGCTGAATGTACAGTTGCTTAAAAGAACTCTTCGCTAAAATATAATAACTAATCTCTTCTTCAGCTGAAGTTGCATTTTCTAAAACTGAAAACCAGAGCAGCAAACTACAAAACAGACCCAACAGAACAGTCATACTACATTCAAAAGCAGTAGACAGTATGCAGTGCCTACTACATACTACATTCTAGTATGTAGTAGGCAGTTTGGAAAACAACCTCAGAGTGGAAATGCAGGCAGTGAAGCAATGATGAGCAGCAGGCGTGTCGGTGCAGGAGTGAGCCAGTGCAAAGGAGAACTGCCCAGATCTCTGTGAGGGAAAGAGAGAAGAACTCCACACTGAGACCAAAGTCCAAAAACATGCAATGACCACAAAGGGAAAAGATTGAATAAGTAGAACTAGCACTCTTCATCCTGATAACTGAAGGGATAAAAGAGCCTGATTAGTGATTCGTCTTCCTCGTCTTCCTAAATATTTATAGGTTTCCACAATTTGGACTGGTTCACTGTCTGTTAAAAAGTTTAGTTATATATTTTAGCCGTTCTAATTTCAGATATAGAGCTATTAATCCATCTGTAAAGAACTGCAGAGCCTTATGAACAGCAGAGGTATCATCAGTTAGTGTGTGTGTCTTCAGACACTAGAACATATGGAGGTAGAAGTGTCTGCTATCTGTGTGCAAACTAACTCTTAAAAGCTCATGTGTGGTCTTCACATGACAGAAATAAGAATGATCAGGCACACATTGTTTTTCTCATGGCACAGTCATCCATCTCTCACTTGCATGTCCTCCCCTCTACTCCCGCTCTCATCTTCATATCCCTTTCATACACTCATGTTTCGTGCCGGTCTCTTGCGTGCAAAGCTTCCTCTCAACAAAAGTCTGACTTGTAAGGCGCGAGCACATTGTTTTCTGTTCTGTCTAATCTGCACAGCCTGCAGAGCTGTTGCATTATTTATCGGTTTGTCATGGTTCATCCTGGGCCACAGAGCCACATGCTTTTCCAAAATAATGTTCTTTTTTGCACGTGGCTTTGCTTTAGCTGTGCAGCAGTGAAAGGCGTGGTCTGATAGAAGCTGATACCTTGCAGCGTGTTTTCAGGGTCACTAAGGCTGAAAAGGTTGAGTGTGATGTAGACGTGACACAGTTGATTATTACCAAACAGTCATTTGAACCAGACTACAGTCAAAGTATATCCAGCTGTATCAGATTAGTCTGAAAAATGTTGCTTAAGGATCCAGAACACTTCAAATTTTCCTCTGACATTTATGTCATCCAGATCTAATGGATTCCTCTGCCTGCTTCATGTGCAAATCTTTCTAATATTCTTTTTAACCCATTAAATATATATATATTTTTTCAGCCATAATCACAGCTACAGGGTCTATTACAGCCCATGATCCATGACTTTATTGAAAATCACTCTGTGTTATATCATTGCCACTGGCCCCCTGCCAAAGCGTCTCATATTATTTGTTGTTACCTCACAATAATCAGTCACAGATGTGAATATCTCATTGGTTGGCTTCATCACAGGTTGTGGTCATCTTAGAAAAACAGAGCTCAAAAAAAAAAAAAAATAAATAAATTCCCTGACATACAGTTTCCTCAATTCAATAACCACAACTGCAACACCTGTTTTTCATTACGACTTCCACTGAAGGATGGCTGCTCTGTGAGCTGTTTTTCATGACATTCCGTGAATATACCAGCATTTCAAAATCATGAAATGAATTTTGTTTCAGTTAAATGAAAACAGCACTAATACTCATGTTTCATATCATGTAATTGTCAAAAAAAGCTTTTTGAAGCCATGAAAGCTTAGTCCTCAAACGATGATGCCTTTCAAGACATTTTTATTTCTATAACCCAACAGCAACTGAAAACATCACAACATCACAAGACAAGGACGTGAAAATGAGTATTACAAATCAACAAAAGTATAATGAAAATAGCAAAACCAGAAGTTAAAGTATGAAAAAAACCTCAATGAAAAGAGTGTTGGTGTAAATGTTACAGTGCATTGTTATTAAGGTGGAAAGTATTGATAACATTTAGTTAAAGTCCCTGTGAGGACTTTAAGTGATGTTGAAAAAGCCTCTCTTCTAGATGTCTGCCTGATCCTGATCCACAACTTAAAATGAGATTATCAGTACCAGTATAGATGTGATAGAACCTGTCAGTTAGTTGAACCAATGTGAACACTAAAGCTGAAGTGACACTGTGGAGAAGCTGGTCATACATTCAAAGGTCTGAGCTTCTAGGTAAATAACTCAGCAATAAAACATTTCTTCGACCAAACAAACATCTTTCTACAGTCCAAAAACAGTGAAGCAGATGGAGTTGAGATTATGCAGAAGGTCTGTCTAAAGTAAATCAATCAATCAATCAATCAATCAATCAATCAATCAATCAATAACCAATCAATCAATAACCAATCAATCAAAAAATAATAAATAAATAAATAAATAAATAAATAAATAAATAAATAAATAAATAAAAAAAAAACTATTAAAATATTATAAGTGGCTAAACATTTGCACACATATCAGTACAATGATAAGTCTCTTAAAATGTGCTTCCTTCATTTTAATACCATTTTTTATTTAATTGGATTTATGTGATTTTGGCATGTCCTAGACACTGCTCTGTTAACTACAGTGTGTTCAATAAGTGGTGAAATGATACTTAAAAAGAAGACACGGTTTTATTGTCCACAACAAGTTATTTTTTAAAACAAGTCATTTTGATCATGTTTATTCTGTTTTCATAATCATTTTGCATGAGTCCCTGAAATTGCTATCCACCCTGTCATTATAAGAAACCCTCTGATGTGTTCAGTGACATCACTACCAGCAGATTGTCCTTCTTTAGTGGAGGCTGAAACAGCGGCTAGTTACGGACAAAGCAGGCCAAAGGCATTAGCGGCCCCCTGCCGTGCACTACACACTGCATGTCCAAAGTGCAGGTAATGGCGAAACAATGTCACAGAAAAAGACTTATCCTTCAGGGACAGGGGAAAGAAAGAGAGAGAGGAGAAGAAACGCCAAGAGGAAGTCATTTCATGTGTGTAGTTGGATGTTGTCAGGTTTAACATGTCCACTCTGTCATCATAAAATATCAGTGGATATAAAAACCTTTCAGAAATGTGAAATATATTTGTTAAACAGTACACAGTCAGCTTGCTAACTGAAAAGTGTTGCTAAGTGAAGGTCACCATGTTCTCATTAAATGTTCACATCAGCTAAAAATCTCCACCCTGTCAGTCAGCATGTATAATGCATTTGTGTACTTCAACATCCCTCTGGACTTAAGGACTTGTGATACATCATCAATCAAAGCCAAAGTTCTGTTCCAATTCAAAGTCCACATCAGAACAAATTCAGTCCAAGTACCTGGATGTGGACTTGCCCCGCTCCTTTTACCAAGTCTGCTGCCGGATGTAACTTGAGTGGACTTTTCACAGTAACAATCCCACTGTGCCATTTGCATCATCCAGTGGGAAACTCAAATGGAGGAGAAGACACACAACTGTAAGTAACTGCTGCTGTGTAAAATTTTGGGTAAGATATTTGTGACAGAATTTTGATTGAAACCCAGAAACGTTGGGTGAGTTGGGTAAAATTATATGTCAACAAACAGCTGACAATGCAACCGGATGTGGCGTAGGTATGTAGAATGGGATGCTAGCAAAGTCTGCTGCTGTTCCAGCAGTAGGAGGATCGTTCTGCAGATGTCCGTACTTCTGAAGTCCGAACTCTGGAACGAACTTTCCAAGTCTAAACTTCCAGGGAATCCCAGTTTGAACAGTGAGCTGTGAACCGAGAAACAGCTATGAAGTCTCAGTCAAATGTAAACCAGTGAGTTTTCTAGAAAAGAAATTAAAGAGCAGTACTAATTTATGAAGGGATAACAGGGACTCACCCACATTTAGGGTCAGACTCGTGGAGGTTTAAGGAAGGGAAGGTTTTGATGTTCCCATGTGACCTTTTTCTTAGGACTACAGGTTGCTATGCAAGAAATATCTCATGGATGCACTGGGACACATCATCAGGGATGTGACCTGAGGTCATTAGATGTTAGAGCGGTTCAGACCTCCATGGGGCCCTAGACAAAATGCTGCTTAGGGGCCCTCCTAACTGAACTCCAAATAAATTTCATCAGTTGCTTAATCCAAGCAAATAAAATTCAATCTTAGTTTATATTCTTCCATTACTTTCCATTTTGCATAAGTGCAGTTGTAACTGCGCTACAACTAAATTTATAAAAGCCAGCAAAATGCACACAGAGGCATCCAGAGCTCACCGCCATGTTAATGTGGGTCAAACACGGACTGCTCCCTCCCACTCTCTCACCTGGAGAGGAGAGTTACCTGGCTGCTGTTCAGCAGCTCATTGTCATGCACTTTTTTATTCCTTATTTCACTCCCAAGGGGTAACTCCGCTTCATTTTGATGCTGTCCTGTTAGGCTGATGCACTGGGAATCACGGACACATGCACAACGGACGGGTGCATATTGGGTGAACCGGTACTGTTCTGGTTCCACGGAGCAGGCCTCTTAAGCTAAAGCCACCCTGTGGCTTTCTCTGCAGCCTTACTTGCAGATAGAATGGCCCTCTTCTTAGCAGCTCCTGTACCACCTGGTCTGTTGAGGACTTTGCAAAGTGAACGTCCTGCAAAGCCTCTGCAGCCCACTTTCATGGGCTTGTTGAACGTTCTCCAGCCTTTGACCAGGACTGACCACATTAAGGGTCAACATCTTGTAAAGGTTTAAGGAACATCTGGTTTTGGTGTTTCCATGTGACCATATTTCTCAGGACTCCAGGTCCCTGAACTAAATCACCATATTTCTGTTTTAACTCAATGACATTGGAAATATAATAAATTTAAACATTGTTCTTTTACAGTCTCACAGCAGAGGGCAACAGAACTCAACAGAAAACATTGCTTCTGTGATGAATGGCTGAGCATAGCATTTCAACATATAGAAATCTGACTGTATTCCACTTATTCTTCAATACTTCCTTTGGCTACACCTACGAATTTTCACCAATTTCACTGTTCAAATTTTAAACTGTTCAGCATGTTGAGGAGTGTGTGTGTACTTTGCACATTTCTATCCCTTGTACTTTTTAAAATATTCAGCATTTTCAAAAAAAATTTGACCTATAAAATGAATGGAAATGATCCGAACTGAACCACACAGATGATGATTTCATAAGGGGTCCTAAAGTTATAAATGGACTGGTGCGGTTAGGGTTAGGGTTAGGGCTCAGCATTTCAACATTCAACAATTGCTGCAAGGAAATGCAGCATGCATGCTGCATGTGTCATGATGTCAAAGACTCAGGCTGCTCCTACTCTCAGATTAAAACATAAAACATGCTCTGACAGCCTGCTCTCATGTTCTCTGCTTTACTCCAGAAATAAACGATCCACTGTCACCTTGTGTGCCAAAGATGGGATGTTTTACAGTTTAGATCCACCTCCGGTAAGGGCTGTTTCCAGAGGCTGCTGTAAGCATGCACTTGTAATTAGCCAGGATTTAATATGTCAAGGGACTTTATGGGGTCAGTCTGTGATTAAATTGTACCAGGCAGGATGCCATCCATCATGCCATAGGTCAGCCCCTTCTCACAAATACACACACACATATGAACACACCCACACACTAAGTTATCTGTTGGTCCATGTACTCTGTGTTTTTCCTTCACCAAGTGTTACATTAAACAGACATGTGAAGCATGGTGAGGTAAATAAAAGGTGGAAAAAAGGAAACCAAAGCCTCCTGCATGGCATTAAAACTAAAAGTAAGAGATTTAATCTGTCGTCTAAATGAACTGACATCAGTAGCCTTTGTTTCTGTACACTCTTTAAAGCATTAGGTGGTTCAGCACATCTTTTATGGTTTTGAAAGAAGTTTAACTATGTCAAAGTGAGGTGACATTCACCTTGTTTGTTCAGGGCCACACAAAATTTCTCTCCTCCAATAGCTCCTCTCTGGAGTGGGGGAGTGATATAAATCTGTGGGAAACACTGAAAAAAGAGCTCTTATCTGAAACTAGGAACCTCAGCTGGCTTCATCACAGAGAGGAGGACAAGATTCAGCTCCAGGCAATGTGCTACACAATTAAAACTTTGCTGCTGCTCTGAATTATAGCCATTACGGGACCGTGGTGGCCTTGTATAGCATCTCATTGAACTATCTTGGGCATTCACTGTAATTATGACACATAACAGGCTGCAGTGGGCAGGATCCTCTCACATTTAAACAGTACATTGTTGATAAAGCTGTCATTTTCCTCACAGGTCATTCCCAGGGCTGGAGGATGAGGAAGAAGAACTCTTCCTCCTGTTTTTTTTTTCTCTCACATGGGTACAAAGAAGGTTTTGCTGTTAAGTGTAAGAAAATCTATCAACCAGAAAAAGAATACAGCACTTCTTTCAATCAGTGCTGATGATGCAGGTTGTAACGGAGGGTAACAAAAGGGGCATATCAGCTCTGCAGAAGCAAACGGGGAAACAAGGCAAACAGGGTCAGAGTGCAGTCCAGGCTGTCCAGAGATATAGAGAACAATGGAATAAAAGAGCTCTTGTTAGTGTATCTGCAGTTGCCAGGGCACTCTGTTAGTTTGACCTCATTACTCGAGCTTAGACTGGTCACACAGTTGACAAGGGGCGGAGCGGCGCAGTCAAATGCCCTCCAAAGACACAGCAAGTCCAATGCCAAGAATGCAGACTCATTTGGCGATGAGATGGTGGTTTAAATGGTTAGAGACGTTTACTATCATCAGCGTGCTTTTCACAAGAATCACATTTCACTTTCAAACACAACTCTGATCCACGAAAAAATGACTTTAAACCCAAGAAGTGATAGTATGCAGGTAGAGTGTTTGCATTCAGGGATGCAGACTTATGATGCAACAAGTGTTTTCTGATCAGCTGTTTTCCAGTATAACTGTTTCTGTCCTGCATTAGAGTCATTCTAAAGAACCCCATGCATCAGGCTGAGTCTGCACTGTGTTGTTACCTCAGCCATGGAACATAATCTTTCCTAACAGCCTGCTGTGATGGAAAACTTATGACAACATTAACATTTCATGTCATTTCTAAAATGAGCTACAAAGAAAAGTACAACAAAGAAGAGATGTCAGAGAAATGAACTGTCTTACACAAACACACTGGGAACTTTTTATTTGTCTACAAGCTGGGACATGTGCACAACAATCATTTCATATGCAGTAAATAAAGCAGTTTAACGCTGCACTTTGAGTTTTCCCATGGTACATCAGAAAGAGGGTTTCGTGTAGGGTGGCCATGTCCTCTTTTGCTCTGACATGTCCTCCTTTTATAGAAAATTCAATTCAAATTCATGAATTCAAATTCAAATGTCTGGGTTTGGCTCAGCTTGTTCAACAGATATAAACTTTATTCCACTTATTCTCCCGTATGTTTTAGGCTCAATACTCCTACAAATTTTTACCATTCAATTTTTAAACTGTTCAGCAAGTAGAGGAGTGTGTGTGTAACTTTCACATATCTAACTCTTGTACTTTTTGAAGTATTCAGGATTTTTCAGATTTTTTTATATCATTAAAAGAAATGGAAATGACCTGTCACAATGGAAACCACACAGCTGATGATGTCATTGGGGATTCTGAGGTTATAAATAGGACTGGTGCAATTAGGGTTAGGGCTCAGCATTTCAACATTTCTGATGTAGGCTACCTACCTGTCAAGGTGTTGGGCATGCATGCTGCCCAGGTCGCTCCATCTCTCAGATTTTTTCTGCTTGAATTTTAACCAGTTTTTAAATTTTTGCATTTTCTTTTGTCTGGGAAAAACACTGATGAATACCTCTATTTTTATTTTTCTTTGACTAAGGTTTTGAGGTATGGTTTGTATTTTTACACCAGCAAAATATAATTTTGAGGAATGGGCTAACTCTATATTTCTTTTTATTATTTTTTAGCACATTATGAGGCATTATTGATTTTTACATTATAGATTTTTTTTTTCTTCAAACAGAAAAGGAATGTTTTCAATAAATGTTGGTTTAAAAACAAACTCTCCCATCTTTGAGTATTTTTCAGGTATGTTTTTAAGTATCTCAAAAGGGTCTGGTAGGGGTCCTCTTTTTGGATTTTCAGAATATGGTCACTGTAGTATTGTGCTATGTTTAGTACTTTCTTCTGTTCCTCTGGTGCTCCTCTATACGTTTTACATGATTTACGCCTTAAATAAATCTTCATGATTTTCTTTATTTCTCACACTGATCTTTAAGAAAACTCTGAACTGCTTCTTTTTAGCTGTTCTACAAACTCCCTTCACTCTGATTGGCCAGCCATCTGGAGGCCTGTCAGAGGAAGGTGCTATGGACAAATCTTATGGACAGATCCTTATGTGATGATGTTTAGTCTTCATCGTAGATACTTTATAACCATAATTAAAATATGGGAGAAAAATAGTACCCCCTCTTTAACATTCATCCGATGTATTAAGTTTGGATTTTTCTCTGTCTTCCTCTTCAAAGGTATGTCTTACATGCCATTTTATGACTTTTTGGAGTTAGGTGTTGCATGACAGTGAGTTATATGTGAAAGTTTTGGCTTTATTTTGGTGCGTTTTTGAGCAGGTTGACTTCCCTCAGGATTTTGGGACAGATGAACACAAAGAGCAGGAGGTCTTACATCAGAGGAGTGATGTCACCCATTCACACTGATGGCAGAGGCAGCTATCCACCTTATTCCTGACTTCCCATGGTTCATAGTGGTTGTCGGTTTTGTTCTTCAAGTTGAACATTTTGTTTACGTTGCCATGGAGACCACAAAGCTGATGATGTTAGATCAGCTGTCGTACTTGCTCTAATAACCGGCTTTTAACAGCAAGAACATGACAAAATGAACAAGAATCAGAGGTGGAGTCACAGTGCGGATGTCTTTTTTAAAAAAGTTTACACTGAGCCCTGTCTAGCATTAATGATTTTACACAAGTTGTTTTGAGCTAGCTTGCCGGCGGCAGTCAGCCATATTGTTGCAAGACAAATGGAAGTCGATAACCGCTGGCGGAAGTCAACACCCATAAGCTTCTGAAGAAACAGGTGGATAGTAAGAAACCATCAGTGTTAGCTATCTCATCCATCAGTAGGACTGATTTGGGGTCTTGCCCTCGGATTGGACCTTGACCATCTTATTGATAGACAGCTGACTCTACCACTGATTCACAACCATCTGAAGAGCTTTGGATGCTTCATGTTGTTTCATCTTGTAGCACTTCAGTCAGTATCCACAGAGACACTGGTGCTGAAAGATGGCTGCAGGAAGGTGGGCTTTTTAATGTCACTATCGCTAAAGTGTTAATGCTCCTCCATTCCCTTGGTGGTAACCCTGAGCAATGACGTATGAGTCAGCTGTAAGTCTTTGTCCCTCTGTTTTGCAGTGACTGAGATCCTGAATGATGATTGGTTGATGATATGATGATGTTTTTCAGCTGGCCTCCACTCACCCCGTCTCTGGTTGATGTTATAGAAACATGTGGTTGCCCATGCTGTTCAGTGTAAGCCAAATCCATATGCAATGTCACAACCTCAAAGGCGAGCTTGAGCCACATGTGTTTCTCCTGCACGGAGTGCCAAATGGAACTGCTATCAAACTGCTCTTGCAGTGTGGAGAAGCTGGTCCTGCTTTGAGAACATAACAGACTGTACTTCTGTTAAAACCAGGAGGTTACAGCCAGAGCAGAAACATGGATCTCATGATATCCTTTACCAGAGAAAGTCAATGAAATCTGTGTTTCTGGGCTTCATCTTTCTTAAAGAAACCATTATGGAATGTCTGACCAAATATTGACACAGCAGCATTAAGCAGAGAGCACAAACAAACAGATCTGATGGACTGAAACATAATACAGCACAGCAGGAAGAGATGTTCTGTTACCTCATATAACTCTGTGAACGCTTGAGGACTGCTTGAAGGTCAAGTTGATGAAAGTGGATTCAATTAACCCCAAAAAACAACCTGCAAACCTGTATTCATACACAGGGAAACCATCCAAGCTGTGATGCTTTCTTAGTCATGTCTCAGTCAAAAGCTTGATTGTTTGATTGCAGTTTACTGCGTTACAGGACGCTGAATCCAAAGTTACTCCCAGGGACAATGGTTGAATGTCTATCAGTGTTTTATGAGTGAATGGGATTGTTTTATACTGATGATGGATGTGGTGTGAAAAGGTGAATCTGATGAGTAGAGTAAAGGTGCTTTGAGTGATTAGAAAGGCAAGAAAACACAAGTTTACAAAGAGCTCTAACAACCAAAAAAGAACCAAACAACACAACCAGACAGAGTGATGTCATACAAAGACAGTCCACGTGAAGCTAAAGGCCCTGTGGGCACTTAAGGGGTCTTGAAATAGTCTCACTCTTATATTTTTGCCAGTTCATAATCTATGATTAAAATGAGATTATCAGAACCAAAATCAGTTACTTCTAAATATTTCTTATTTTTCCTGACTGAGTCAGATTTTACATGAATCATGTACAAAGAGAGAAGCAAGATCTGTCCTTTTTCTCTGCTGAAAATGATTTCTGTGATTAATTTAGTAGTGATGGTGGACACTGGAGCTGAACTGACAGACAGAAAAAGGACAGAAGAGAAGAAGAAAGATAAACAGGAGAGTGATAGAGCACAGGCTAAAGGCTAAACCACAAGCTAAAAGGCTAAAACACGAGCTAATCTGTTTGTGATAATGTTCATTCCAACCCACATGCAGCAGTTATTCTGCAGTGATCTGATTAAACTGGAGAGTCTGTCAATAAAATGAAGAGTGAGGTTACGTTAGCTCTGATTGGTGAGGTTGGAGTTGGTAGATGAGCTCTGGTAGGACATAACCAGTGCTGTCCCCCAAATCATGTACTTCTGCACTCACACTCACTATTCTGAGTGTTCAAGTGCATTCACACTGACAGTATGGAAAAATGTGGAGTGTGGAGCAGTGGGGCGGGAACAGATCAAATGATGGATGATGGATGTAATCGACGAATAGCAGAGGAACACCTGTGAACATTTTGGAATGTGATCGTAGTTTCGGGAAAGTTTGAAGCCGCAGTGTTTGATTTGAAAGTGCAGCATAAAGAACAGAGTTAAAAGGGTAAAAGCAACATCCAAAAACAATAAAAGCATTGAAAATATGAAGGAACTACCAAAATGAAAGCAAAAAGAAGTGTCTGATTGATTTTGTATTGCAGTATGTGATGAACTTACAGGCATCTGCTGCTGTATCTGTGAATTTCACAAAGATGAAAATGAAATCATCAAAAAAAAAAAACCTGATATGAAACGCTTCAACAGAAGCTCTTCTGGCACTCGGCAGCCTGTGTGTCCTTCTGTGGGTCTGATTTACAGCTTTCACATCTTCCTTACTGGTATCTGAGGAATGTGCTCAACAGCATGACTGTCATCATTTTCAGCTTGCAGAAAGTTATCTTGTAGCAGCAGCTCAGCAAGAACAAAAAGCTTGGTATCTTTGATTCCTTTCTCACAAACAGAGAGTTCTTTATAGTTCATGGTTAGCTCATAACAGATAGAAATACATCAGCAGCCACAGCCCTGCATAAGTTAGAATATCATCACTCCTGAGCAGAGTTTACAAGCCTTGTTTCAGATGTACCCTCTGCTCCCAATTAAGTCCTCCTCTGTGTTTTCCATATGGCTGCTGCTCAGTTTCATGTTCACGGCAGGCTCATCAACTATTCTGACTGCGGTTGGGGATCATTTGTTTGCCATGGGCCTGTTTCCCTTAGCAACATGCTTCAAAAGCTCATCAGCGTGGAGACTATTCAAAGGAGGCAAAGTGAACAAAGAAGAGAGGACAAGTCAGTCAAATAACGTTGCATGGTTACCTTTCCACCTCAGCAACTCACATCTGACAGAACACTGACCTCAAACCACAGTTACTGTCTCTTCTCTTTCAAACACAGTCCTGCAGAGAAAACAGTGCATTTTACGAGAAGAGCTGAAGTCAGAGAAAGAAGCAGCTCTAACATGCAGTTTGTAGTGCACATTTATCTGTCTCTGTTTAATGGACAGGATGCTTGGACTGTTAACTCTGCCATTAGAGCAGACTGAGAATTGATTGTCTGTTGCACTGCAGCTGACCCCATAAGTCACGGCAGGAACACTTAAAATGTGTTTTTTGAATCTGTGTTTGTGTGTGTGTGTGTGTGTGTGTGTGTGTGTGTGTGTGCGTGCGAGCGTGCGTGTGTGCGTGCGTGCGTGCGTGCGTGCGTCTCACAGATACTCAGGAGGCCAGTTACAGGAAAACCAATCAGAGTAGATTTTTTTTTTTTTGAAGCTAAAAAAGCTCATTTGGAGACAAAAGTCAAACTGATAGTAAATGACAGAATTGAAGATGTACAGGAAGCTGCAGGGAGCTGAGAGGTGACCTTTTTTTTTTTTATCAATATTTTCTCTTTATTTCCAACGTTTCAGGCTTGTTCTGAACTTTTTTTTAAGATTCCATCCAAAGCAACTGCTGAAGTTCCATGTGATGGCATCCATGACGCTGTTGCCAGGATATAGACTGGACATCCTGAAGCTCTCATTATAATATCAGGAGACTTCAACCATGTTCCCCTTTCCTCCCACCTGATTGGATTGAAAGTTTGTTGATTGTCCAACCAGAGAGGGTAAAACACTTGATCTGTTGTATGTGGTGGTGCAGCTGTTGGCACTGCAGCATCACAGCAAGAGGGTTTGAATCCCTGTTTCGGCATGGTGTGCCTTTCTATGTGTAGTTTGTATGTTTTCACCATGCATGTGTGGGTTCTCTCCAGGTACTCCAGCTTCCTCCCACAGTCCAAAAACATGCTCATCAGGTTAACTGCTGATTCTAAATTGCCTGTAGGTACGACTGTGAGTGTGAAAGGTTGTCTGTCTCTGTGTGTCAGCCCTGTGATTGGCTGAAGACTAGTCCAGCTATATGTCAGAGTCATGGACACCTACAGAGGTGCTGCCTTGCCACCACTGGGCGGTTCAGATCACAACCTGGTTTTAATGCAGAGCTAGTGTGGATCCTGTGTACTAAGGCAGCCTGCAACTACCCTCACAGTCAGGATATTGACACCCGAGGCCAGTGAGGCTCTGGGGGACTGCTTTGAAAGAACACGTATGTTTATTTTTATAATTTCAACTGCCAGACACCTTTCAATTCAATTCAATTCAATTCAATTCAATTCTATTCTATTCTATTCTATTCTATTCTATTCTATTCTATTCTATTCTATTATATTCTATTCTATTCTACTCCCGCTTTTTCCATTTTTTTTTTTACACTTGTCTTAGATAAATACTATAAATAAATAAAAAGATAAATTAATATGATTAAAACAGAGAAAAGAAGCATCATCCATTGACCCAGGCTCTCTTTTTCACCTGTAAAGCAGGTAAAAGCATGAAGGCTCCTCACAGGTAAGCTCCTGGTTCAGGTCTGTCTCATCACAAGTGAATTAAACGTCACCGTGCAGAGAGGATTCAGCTGTTGTGCTGACAATGAGCTGAGTTAAGTTAGGGTTCAAGCAGTACAATAAAGATCAGTGTACGTGATATCCTGCCTTCAAAATAAAAGCACAACAAGAAACATTTCAGGCGAACAGTTGGACAACACATTTAATACCATTAATACCAATATTCTTTTATTTTCTGTACAGGTGTAAGATAAGACGTGGGAGTTCTCACCGTTAAGGCTGTCTTCGGGCTGCACTTTACCTATATTTTGCTCATTTTGGAGAATTTTAGGTACGTCACCAGTTTTATCATTTTGTTACAGTGAACTGAAGAACCACATTAACCAGTCAATCAAAACCCTTTAAGAGGAAGAGAAGGACTACAATAAGAGACAGTTCAGGTAAATCTGCAGTAAATCAGCACCTGTGATATACTCAAAGTGACGTCACATTTCGAGGAAACAGCAATCGACTCAGAGGTTTATTTTGACATCTGCACTCTGAATCTTCTGTCTTCCAGGTCACTTGACTGAAGAGTACAAGTTTACAGCAGGCGGATCTGCGTGGATAGCAGTCGGGTGTGCGTGTGTGTGTGTGTCCGCGGGATGTTAAGAGCTGTTTGATGGTTTCACAGCTGATTGAGAGAAGTTTTCCCTCCTGCAGGTCAGCCTTGGTGAGTTAATAAGCCTGAATGTTTGCGCTTTAAAGTTTATAAGGGTCTGTGTTGTTCTCCTTGTTTGCACAGTTTTGTGCCGGTGCTTGTAAGACGGAAAGAAGTAAAAACTTTTATCAACACGATTACTTGCAAGAAATCATGCGGATACTCTGCAGCGGTCAGGTGGTGCGTTCACGGACATTTTAACTGGTTTGGAAATCTTAAGAAATAGTTTTTTTTTTATTATTTAAATGCATGCTTTTGTTTCGTTAACTTTGAAACATCTTAGTATCCATCCGGGTGAGCCCAACCTCCCGACAGGTGTAGGCTGTTGATATCAATCGACTTCATTCCCGTGCCCTCCAAGGGAAAAGTAAAAGGTGCAGTAATGACTCTGCGTTTCAGACAACGTGTGAAACTAGAGAACCAGGACAAAGAGTTGAATAGACTGAATAATTATCATTGAACGCAGCTCACGGCGCCACATCGATTATGTTTCACTGTACATGACATCCAATCCTGCAAAAACAGAGGAGAGGACACCAGGGCGTCTGAACGTGCGCTGCCTGTTCGGGAAAGAGCGCCACACCAAACTGCCTTTAAGAATCTGCTAGGTGGGAGTAATCTTGTTTTGGTGCAAATTTACTCAGCTGAAAAATCTTATAACCAGGTTTTATATCAATTCTTACTACAATTTTCTTGTTTCGGCTTGCATTCTACATCACAGAAAGTTTAAATTGTTATGAGATTTTGACCTTTGTGAAGGGCAAGCGAGTTATCCCAACAATGTTCTTTTTCAAGAGGGCCTGACTGACGGCAACCAAAATGCTGAAAAACTAAGTTATTTAAAAGTGGAGCGCTGCTTTTTGGGCACATTTGTTTGCCGAGTTCACCGTGTGACACTTATGACTCCTGAGAAGTTAAGTGGTCTACTGTGTGAAATATAACAATGTAGAGGACCAAAGCATTTTAAAAATGTAGTTTTTCCAATGAGGTTTTGTTTCTGAAATGCACACAGCCTCCATACTTAAAAAAACATGATAGTTTTGAAAAAACGAAAATTCATGTTTGTAGACAGCCCAGTGTGCATGTTTTATAGCTTTTGTGTAATCTTTCCAGAAGTAGATTTTCTTTCTCAAACTTGTATCTCACTTTAAATCTCACAAAAGCATATGCATAGTAAACCGTCCAAGTGTTTTTTTCTTTCCCTTTGTATTTGGCAGGTAGTGTAGTTCCTCTAATCTGCCAATACAAATAACTTCTGAGTAATGGGGACTGCTGCTTCTGTGTTTGTGCTGCACACTTGGAAGGGTGTAGGGAAGCTAATTAGCAGGCATTCCCCTTGGCCAAACCTTCAAGTTGAGAGGTCAGTGAACTCAGAGGGATTGTGACAACACTTGAGGTCCTTGAGCTTGATCATTTTGATTCTAATGGCTAGAAAGTAGAACCTAGATTTCACTCCTTTCAGGATACAGATGTGTTTGAGGAACCGTCAGGGGCGTCACAGATATGAGCAGGAAACTTTCCCTGTGGTTACGCTCCTTTTCTGGACATCGTTGTTTTGTGTGATTTATATCAACATTCATTTAAATTGGCTATCTGCTTACTTTGGTCTCACACACATTTCCTTTCCCAAGCTCAATGTATCAACCTGGCCCTTTTTTGCCTGCTCAACCCGAGCCAACAAAACAAGGAACAGCATTCTCAAACATTCCTCTGGGAGAGAAACTCTATTCATTGTCTCCTGACGTCAGTATCCGGTGATGTGCTGCTGGTGGTCATTAGTGTCAGTGTCTTTCTTGTGCAAAGTTGAAATGAGGAATGTTGGAGTTAAGTTTGATCAAAGCATCTCCAACCTGTCTGCTGTCTGTGTGTGGCTTTGTAGCTCACTGAGGTGATTAGCTCTGCAAAGATGGAGCTAAGCTGGAGAAAACATTATTTCCACTTCAGAACACTGCTAGCTTGTCTGGAAATGAGAATGATGCCTTCACTTCACAGAGAGACGTTCATCTCAGTGTGTGCTGGATGATCGTGGTAAAAACGTTTATCTAGCAGCACCATCATGTGAATGAACAGCACTGTTGGGTTGTAAATATTTTTAGACTGTCAATCACATGATGTTTGCAGTACCTGGTATCAATTAGGATAAACTTTTAAAAAATTTAATTGGATGTTCATGATCTTTGGGGGTGGGGCCTGCAAGCTGAACATTTCTGATTAGTGGATCAGCCCCTTCCTCCAGACACAATAAGCTGACCCCTCAGCTGTGATGGACTTGGATAGTACCTCCTGGTCAATCAACGGTCTTCTCTGAGCCTGATAGTGTGAATATCAGCTCCTGGTGTTCCAATTTAAAGAGTGACCCTGTAAACTGGAGACCTTCAGCTGAACATGTCAGTGGATATCCAGTTTACAACAGCTGTTCAAAGACAGAAGACGTCCTTAGGAATAAATCCTAGTTTAGTTTGATATACGTGTCATAATCTGCCCATCAGATAAATACTTAATGATCTAAAGGTCTTTGAGAAGGATGCATCCTGCTCAAAGTCCTCAAAGAACAGGCTCAATCTGAATCTGGGACGGGTTGATCTTTGCAACTTCCATGCCTTAGACAGCAGAGATTGACAAACAACAAGTCCACCTGCAGTGAAATAAATCAGGATCAAAACTAGCACAGGCTGAATCTCCTGCATGCTAACAGGCTAACTGTGGTGCTTCACGTAACAATGCCAGCATGTCTTCTTCTTCCATGGTGTGGTTTTTACTAGTGGTGCAATGGATCATTGTTGATCCATGATCCTTACGGATGCCTCTCCATGGTTTGGCATGCACCTGGTCTGCAGATTGGTTGATGGAAAAAAAAAAAAAGTTATGCGTGTTCACATGAAGGCCGTATGTTCAATCAACACATTAGTCAAGCACAGCTGTAGTCATGGCTAGAAAGAGACAAGCACATGCGATTCATTTGCATGTAGTCATCTGCTCTGGCTGCAGCTGAGAGGGACTTGAGGAGTGAGTGAGGAGTGAGGAGGAGGACTAGTCTGTGAGTGTTTTGGAGAGAGGAGGGGCTAAAAGAGTACCTGCTGCTTGATGAGAGGAGTAAGAATGATTTTTGCTTTCATGTCAGAGTCTCCAAACTCCAGAAAAGTCGCTAGAGGGGTCTGAAAAGATGCTAAATATGGCGACAGTTGCTAAGTTGGCAACACTGCTGCTAACATCACAGCTAAACTGGAGATGAGGAGCCCTGTGCTGCAGACACGCCCCTCTATGAGAGTCAAACAGGCACACATGTGGCGCAGGTACTGACAGAAGCTGTGGCTGAGATGATGAGGACAAAAGCTAGTTTGTAATTCACTCTCCATGTTTAATGGAAGAAGGTATTATGCCTTATATTGCACTTTAAGTTGTTTTCATATAATTTAAAAGGTCATGTTGGATATTTTGAGTTGTATGTTGCTTTTATTTAATAGGCCAAAGTGTTTTAAAAAATAAATGGAGGACACAGTTATGTTTGATCAGTCTTCTTTTTTTTTTCTTTTTTTTTTTTTGCTGATCCAAAAATTTATCTGATCAGACTTTTCATCTGAACCATGAGTTTTTGCATCTGTTGCACCCCTTATTTTTACTGAACAGCCTTTGTTATTGTCGTACTGTTCTCTTTTGGTTTTGGTTTTCAGCGCTGTCAGAGCCAGGTACTTCCATGGACATACAGGGAAACAGGAGGTTGGTGTAGCTTGTTTCACCTTGCTTTAGTTCAAAAGGAGTAGAAAAGTAGTGTTGTACTGGGAATGCGTTTTTGCATAATAGTATGACTTTTACTCATTTTAATAAGTAAGCTGATGGGTAAAGTTAGTGGGTATAGGTATGCAAACTGGTATCCTGGGAGAGCAAGACCACGACACAGAGCTGAACACAGATGAACACACAGCTGCCAGCTGAAGACACAACCAACAGAAACTGATCATTTCAATTCACAACCAAGTTTAAACTGCTCATATGTACATTAAAGTGTTTTTTTTCCATTGAACTTCAGACAAGGTGAGCGGGACTTGTGCAGGAATATTTCAGTTGATGTTTCTGTCCTCATTCAGCTCTCCTTCTCCTCAGCTTTGATGTTTACTCACCTCTAAACAGAAATGAGTCACATGTCTCAGCTTTGAACATTTGTGCTTTTATCGCTACCTTGGATGGTTGAAGTGACTTCGTAGAGACCAGCAGCTTAGAGAGTCTCTCACCAGCTCTGCCATCTTTGCCTGGATTGCAGGACGGCTTATTGCTCCTTGTTTCTCTGTCAGAGATGTTTGGGGTCAAGTGGCTCCTAATAAAGCCTTACAGTACATCAGTTGTGTGTGTGTGTGTGTGTGTGTGTGTGTGTGTGTGTGTGTGTGTGTGTGTGTGTGTGTGTGTGTGTGTGTGTGTGTGTGTGTGTGTGTGTGTGTGTGTGTGTGTGTGTGTGTGTGTGTGTGTGTGTGTGTGTGTGTGTGTGAGACTTTAGTTCCCAGGGTCTCCACCTTCAGTATGTCAGAGTGAGAAACTGCCAGCAGAGGTTAGTTACATAAGCCTGTTGGGTGTTACATCATTGTTCTGGGGGCCCCGGACCTGAAAACAGGGGCTTGGCCTCCAACTGGATCTGACGGGCTCCCACAGACCCCTCAGAGGAGGAGGAGGGGATGCAGGGAGGCTATTAGAAGCAGATGCTCTGTGAGTCCCTCCTGGTGAAGCAGGGTCCCACCTGTAACATTGTCTATGAGTGTTGTTTGGTTTTTGTGTCTTGATTTGCTGATGAGCTGACGTATGTGGGAGTGTGTTTTGGGTGGGCTTGGTTGCCATGACATGAAAGGAAAAACATGCAAAACAGCCGTGATTTATTGGTCTATAATCCAATAAACAACCACACCCCTTCAGTCTCAATAAAACATAAATATCCATAAAACTCGCTGGTCAAAGATGTGCTTGTAGTAAAGAGAAGAAAAATCCCTGTACTGTCAGATTTTTGTAGTCTTTTTTTTCTTTCGCTTGGATTCTTCTCAGCTCTTCAGAAACCAGTGATGGAGAAGTGATATGAAACCCAACGGCCTGAAACAACACAGGTTTTAGGGGCAATGTGACCTTCACACACTTGTTGTTTTCCAGATCACCAGTTTGTGAAATGAGGCTCTTGTGTTTCCTCCAGCTCCCTTTGCATTAGGATCCATGAAGTGTTGTTGAGAGAGCGTCTTAATGCTCAGAGGTCAAAGGTGAGTTTATGTGTGAAATCAACAGTTTGGACTGAATGTGACACAGGTTCTCTTGGCTATGTCTGATTTCTTTCAACAGTCAGTCTAAGGTGCTGAGAAACCTGTAATCAGCCCCTAATGGCAAATAAATGAAGTTTACAATGATCCAAACTTTACACATATAGAAGTTTGACGGGGGTTTGAGGAAGCATGGTTTTGGCTCCAGAGGCTTGAAAGTGAGAAGAAGGATGCATATTTGTCAAAATGAACTGAGTAATTACAATTTAAACTGCTGGTGTCAGTTTCATGAAAAAGATCACAAATCTAGATGTGTCATACTTGAAGCTACTAACAAGCCTGGAACAATAAATGCATGGAACAACTCAGGATAACACTACGAGCATGCTGCTGGAGGAACTGAATACATGTAACAGTGTTTATTGTCTCCTGATGTCAGTATCCGGTGATGTGCAGCTGGTGGTCATTAGTGTCAGTGTCTTTCTTGGGCAAAGTTGAAATGAGGAATGTTGGAGTTAAGTTTGATCAAAGCGTCTCCAACCTGTCTGCAGTCTGTGTGTAATGGGCCCCTTTCCTGCTAATCAGGTGAAAATAGACCTTAAAGCGACAGGACCCACTGTCGCTCATTTGAAGAAGCTCGTCACTGGCTATATTGTGGAGGACATGTTGCCCATTTCCACTGTAGACTCTGAATTGTTCCGAAGCATAGTAGAATACCGAGCAGAAGCGGTGTAAAGCTGCCACAGAGAAAGTCTTTTGCTGGATGCCTTGAGAGAGAATACAACATACTGGATGCTAATTTGAAGGCTGCACTCGATGATGTAGACTTTGTTTCCACCACTGCTGACATCTGGACAATGAATAATAAAAGTTTTATGGGCGTAACAGTTCACTGGATTAATTCTGCTTTACAGCGCAACAAGGCCGCTCTAGCATGTAAGAGAATCAGAGGCAGACACCTATGATGTAATTGGAGCAGAGATTGAAGAAATACAACTCATTTTTGCTAAAGCATTCAGAGTATGTCAGCCCTGTAATTTGGAGTCTGAATCTGAAAATAAAGAAGAAGGTTTGGAGGAGGAACCGACTTTGACAGATGTTATAGAAGCTCTTTCAACTGCATCTGATGATGGACAGTTTAACCTTCCTCCACCCTACAGGTGTGCTTCACACACAATTAACCTGATTTCAACAAGTGATGTTGAGTAGTATTGCAAAACACTCCGCTCTTTGGACTAAAGCAAGTCGATCAATATTAGCCGCTGAACAGGTGGAGGAAGTCAGCCGTAGGAAGCTCATGGTACCCACATCCACAAGGTGGAGTTCTTGTATGAGGTCTTTTCCAGAATCATCACAATTCTGATGAATGAGCTGAATCCCCTGTGTGTCAAACCGGGAATCAAATGCCTAAATGAAAGGGAGTACCTGTTCTTACTAGAGTACTGCACCGTGATGAAGACCCTGACAGTAGCACAGGACATCTTAGGGTCTTGTCGGGGTAGCCATAAATGAGACTGGACTAACAGCTTTAATGTGGCATGCAACAGCATTTTCTGTTTTGGTAGACTTATTATTACTCTACACTTTACCAACTGTTAAAAGATGTTAATAATTTGAAATACAGTCAGGAGAGACTTTGATTTTAATTATTTCATTGCTGTTTTTTATTCACACACAAAAGTTTTTATTTTACATGCTGGCATATGCTAAAATGTAAGTTACCCGAGGGAAGACTTGTTTTATTTTAGTAAAATATAATAGTAATATAATATATAATAGAAACCCCAGTCTAGGAGTCTAGGATGGGCACCCCATGAGGAAAGTCCTCGAGCAGGTGGTCCAGGCTTGAACCTGACATCCCTCCTGCATGCCACTTGCTGCCCCCCCCCCCCCCCCCCCCCCCCGCCTGCTTGAACAGAATACTAAAAAATATCAGGAAACTTTCTCACATTTATATGAAATCTGATCTGCTATTGTAGGTATTGTATATTTTGTCCTGTGGCTCCCTGAGATGCTGTCTGTATGTCGGGGCTGCAGGGCCTCTGGGTTCACTGACCTTACATACTCTTGTGTGGGTAAAGCTCATGTAGGTCACACAGACAATGCTGCAGTGTTGTCCACTAATTGACAGGCATTTGATCTGTTAGTAGCTTTCGTGTAGGTTTGGGTCGCTCGTTTATATTCATGCTGGTACGGCTTATTAATGAGGATAATTGAAGCAATCCATTATCTCTGTGTTCTCAGACTTTCTGATCACATTCACAGGTTTGTTGATGAGGATACGTAGGGCAGGGTATCAGTCAAAAATGATCGATACCTGTACCGATACTGATACCTTCACTTTGATACGGGTTCCTGAACATATTTTTTTTTTATATACCAATTTTGTAATGTCATTTCAAACAAAAAGAAAATGACATTTCACATTACAGTGCAAGTCTAGAGTTGTAATGTTCAGCTTTAGCATTTCTTCACTCCAGCAGTTTTCTTTCTTACATAAAACATAAAAAACAAATAATTTCCAGAACAAAAGAACAGTTGGAAACAGTTTCTACTGACCTGTCATTGTTTTGAACTATAAGTGAACTTTCTTCTGTTGATTCTTGTTTTTTTTTAATGTCAGAATATCAACCCTTCTCTTTATTCGGGCTTTTTCAGCCAGTGCCATAAAATAACTGAGTACCCAGTATGTTGTCCAGTATGTTTCTCCATATCGTGAAGAGTTCTTAGGATGTTGTTGATTTACAAATGGACTCAGCTTAATTTGTATATCTCTGCACTGTAAACTCAGTTTTCCAAGCCCATGCTCGGTCTTATGGGAAAAGAAAACTCTGTCAGGGCTTTAAGATTAAGCTGGAAACCCAGACTGTGCACTGACTGACTCAGTAAATGATTTGTTTTTCAGGATCAGGTGGCGTTCAGGGACCAGGACACTGAAGAAGGAAAGCTGAACTCTCCTGTGACCATCTTGTGAGTACATCAGTCTAATCCTTTTGTTCCTCTCATGAAAACAGATTCTCTGTCAGAGTTCCTGAAGGTTTCATGGGACAGGAAAAAACCTCACCTGCAGCCAACAGGACATAGTGTACATTTCTGAGCTGCATGCAACGCTGATGAGAGCAGGAAGATGAGATATGAGCTTCCATTCTTTCAGGGGTCAGTCTGACATGTGCTGAAACGGTGCATGACCTCTTGTGACCTCTCGCTGGTCACCGTTTTTAAGTCTGACATCATGTGTGGCCATGACAAGGGACGGTGACAAACCGGACACTCACCAGCATCGTGTGTGTGTGTGTGTGTGTGTGTGTGTGTGTGTGTGTGTGTGTGTGTGTGTGTGTGTATGTGTGTGTGTATGTGTGTGTGTATGTGTGTGTGTATGTGTGTGTGTATGTGTGTGTGTATGTGTGTGTGTATGTGTATGTGTATGTGTATGTGTATGTGTAGGTGTGTAGGTGTGTAGGTGTGTGTGTTAACACACAGGTGTTATTTTTCAGTTGATTTGGACTCTCTTGATTTCATTTAATTTTCCCTTTCATTGATTTTATGACTTCTGCAAATGTTTGCTCAGAGTAATGACTCCACTTTAGTTTAAGCTCTTTTTTTTTGAAGTAATCATTTTATTTTATGATACAATAAAAGAAACCTCAGACCATAAAGTCTTTTTAAAACCAGTTTTACCCCCAGAAATTCCACATTTAGTGTTTGGTTAAAACTTCTGGAGTTTTTCCTGCCCAGAAATTATTCACTGTTTTCACCCTGCCAAACAAAAATCACTAAGCAATTAATCATTTCTTTGTTGCACAGTTAAATTAATATATTTCTACCTGGATTGTATACTGAAACATTCTTTAAGGCTTGCTTTATCTTTGAGGAAACCGGTTGTTTATTTAATAATCTGCTGAAACTGGCGTAGCCATTCTGTGAAGCTCTTAAAGAGTGTGTGTCTTTGAGTGTGATGGGTTAAATATGGTATAGAAAAGAGCAACATAATTTCCCATATCTGTTTAAATTTGTAAACATATCTCTACAATGATGGCACATTAAAATACAAAGATGTTCTATATAAATTAAAAGTCATGCAATTTAAAATCCTGTGAATGTTACTGAGGTGTGATCGGCATTTTGTTCAGTATCAAAGTTTAGAGCTCTGGTTCCTGAAGCTCGACAACATCAGCAGATTATTCAGACCGATGCATTCAGGTGGTTTTCAGTGGGTTACAGCTTATTCCTGATTGGTCCTGTAAGAAGACGGGTAGAAGAAAAGAGGAAGAGTGTTACGCTTCACACATTTGAGTTGGAGAGCCT
The DNA here is from genome assembly GCA_030710495.1 of Labroides dimidiatus. Taxonomy (NCBI): domain Eukaryota; kingdom Metazoa; phylum Chordata; class Actinopteri; order Labriformes; family Labridae; genus Labroides; species Labroides dimidiatus. The sequence continues at coordinate 24,823,212 of CM061161.1, read as the reverse complement.
CATGTCCCCTGAGCAGAGACTGGGGCTGATGGGCTGGGTTACCAGAGTTGAGCTCCAGCTTGTGGGCCTTTGCAACATCAACGTATCAAAAGACAAAAATGAGCTCTGAATTGCTTGTGACAAGTAAGAAAAAAAATCTGCCAGTGGGATAAGAGAAATTATCTTGTATTGAGACATTATTCTAAATGTGACCGGTAAATTTCTCTGCACTGGCAGATTTTTTCACTTGTTACCGAGGCAATTCCGAGCTCATTTCTGTTGTTAAATATCTTGAAATAAGACCTGTTTTTGGACTCGCCAGGTGACTGTGGCTCATCAAGTTTAATGATACAGTTCTTACTTAATAAACGACAAAGAACACTTGCTTAGATTTCAGATTTTGCAGTGTGGTAAGTGTCACCAAGTAGAATGTTTGAGTGACAGAAATCAGAGGAAAAAATATAGACAAAGAGAAGCTCTCACTGCAACACTAAAGAATACACCAGAAAGAAGCTGCAACAAAGATGTTTTTTAAAGGAGGTGTAACCAAAACTGTCTGCTATAAAGCAGAATTTTCAGATATCTGAACAACACTGGTTGGTTAATGATGGTTAATTTTCATCCTGTCAGAAAACACTCTGCCATTGTGTTTTTATAAACTTTGAAACTGTTACTTTTTTCCGTTCTCTTTACCTGAAACGAGCGACCAGTCTGACTTTAGAAAGGTCTGCTCCTTCCCAGGTTTGACTCTTACACGCAGGTCTAACTCAAACAGAGCTGAAGTGTGCCTGGTGGTGGTTTTCAGCACTTACCTGGACTCAAAGTTACACTTGGGTCTATGCCGACCTGGAGTGCTGTGCCCCTTGTGGCCAGTGTGTTTCTCACACAGCCTGTTAATGGGTTTTAGTTTCTCGGCTACAGGGAGTCTGCAACAGATGTTTCTCCTGCATGAAGACCTTAAAGGTTGTGTAAAGGTACTTTTCTACTCCATCAGCTGTTCCTCTGATACTTGTGAAACTTGATTTCTTTTTGAACCTTTGGCAACAGAACTGGAGGCTTGATGGGAGCAGACCAGTGAAATCAGGGTCTAATAATACCAGTGAACTGACAGACGAATGCTCTGCTCTTTTTGTTGTATTGCTTCCTACGTGATCGAAATATTAGGCCCCAGCAGCTGCCATGTTGACACAATAGGCGATGCGTTTCCAAGTACACACACACACACACATAGGCACACAAATAACAAAGGCTTGAGTGGCCTAATTGTGTCAGTGAGTGAGTGGTTGAGTGCTTCAGCTCAGGGACCCTGATGGACTTAAATCCACTCAGCAACATGTTTACATCCACCTCACTGACGCCTGTATTCTCACACCAAGAAGCTTTGAGTTCAGCTTCAGCCAAGTGTCCTGCTTCTGTTTTAATGTTTATACTGACAACATTTACACTGTTTGCATTGGGAGGAAAAAGAGGTGGTTGGTCAGAGAAGAGAGTTCACAGACTTTGGCTGATATAAGCTGGTTGTAGAGTTTGAGTGTTTTCTCTTCAACAGCCCAAACTCAAAAGATGAAGTTTGAATGTTAGCTGTGGTTTCAGACTTACTGTTGATAGGAACCTCCAAACAACCCCACGTGAAAGAGATCCAGCTACCGTTTTGGCATTCAGTATACAACCCCAATTCCAATGTTCCAAACAGGTGTTTTTGGAGCATTTCTCAACTTTCACAGTCTGTTGTTGACCCTGTCCCAGATTTATGGGAATGTGTTGCAGGCATCAAAATCAAAATGAGTGAATATCTTTGACACATCAGTAATGTTTATCAGCTTGATTGATAAATATTTCATCTTTGTAGTGTATTCAGTTGAATGTAGGTTAAACAGGCTCAACTCTACACTCATGAATGAAACATTCTGTCAACTTTTCCACAGCTTCCTGCTGTTTGCCTGAACTCTGATTAACTCCTGAGCCTCAGAGCTCCTCCAGCCTACATACATACACACACACACACTGACACACCTCTAACACACACAAATACTCCGGCATCAGGTCCACCCACTTTGTTTCCTCCACAGATTAAGATCACATGTGTGCTGTGTGTCTGTAACGTATTCCTTTAACCTCACAATTATAGTTACCCATCAGTCTTACGCTCCTTGGTGCTTCCCCTTGCTTCCCGCCCTGCGTGGAGCAGCTGGCCCCTGATGAGGCTTGTTTTCCTTCAGTATAACATAGACGTGACTCACACTGAAACATGAGCTCAGTGACAGCAGGCCTGAATCACATAAAGGCTGTAGGAAGCTTGTGCCAGCTGTTTCATTCCAGATTCTTGAAATTCACTTTACTTAGTCACATCTAATGACAGATTGTCTTACACTGAATCTGTGTGTAATCCAGTAACGGGGCCTGGTGCAGCTGAGTGTGTGAGGTCATCATGTCAGAGGTTAGCAGGTGATCCAGGTGTTGTTGTTCCCTTCATGTCCAGCCTGTTAGCAGAGCTCAGAGGTGGGTGATGACTGAGAGAGGAGTCATACTTCAGGGCTGAGGTCTGACTGACAGATGCACATGAACAAACACCTCCACCTGGTGCTGCTTATCATTGTTCTGGGCTGCTGCCATGCTGCAGCTAACAGTTTGCCTTTTATAGCAAAGCATTCACACAAGATGCCTGCGATGGTGGGAGTGTGGGGCGTATGCACGTGTGTGTACACACCCAGCCATGCTCTGGACCATGTGTTTAAGACGGCATGAGCTGAAGGTATGCAGGGGCCTGATAAGACTGCAGTGGACTCAGATTTGTTCAGATTGATATCATACAACCCCAGTTCCAATGAAGTTTGGACGTTGTGTTAAATGTAACTAAAACAACACAATGATTTGTAAATCATGTTTCACCTACATTCAACTGAATATACTACAAAGACGAGACATTTATTGTTCAAACTGAGAATTTGATGGCTGTAACATGTTCCTAAAAAGCTGGTTCAGGGTCATGTTTCCACTGTGTTCCATCACCTTTCCTTTTATCAACACTCAATAAGTGTTTGTGAACTGAGGACACTAATTGTTGAAGCTTTGGAGGTGGAATTCTTCACTATTATTGCTTGATGAACAACTTCAGCATAGTTTGCTCCAAAACCTGTATGTACCTTTCAGCATTAATGGAGCCTTCACAGATGTTCAATGAAGGAATGCCAGCGTTGAAGTCTGATAATAGACACAGCACCAGTTCTGAGTGTTTAACCCCTGAACTTTAGGAAGACTACCCCTCAGACCGTCACAGAGATGACGATGAACTTGTGTTTGTGTCTGGATTTGTCCGTTGTGGTTGTCAGCCATGTGGGAAAGTAGTTCCCTCCATCTCTGTTTCTTTTTCTGGTTTACTGTCCCTCTGTTTGACTCATCAGGAAGACCTCTGCAAGGATAAAAAGAAGTTCCTGTCTCTGCTGGGAGACCTCCTTCCAGTCCATTCATCCCCATCCTTCAGTAGGATGGGGATGACACAGTCCCATTTCCTTTCATTGCCGTCATGGTGTCTGTTAGTGCTGTCAGACACACTCCAGGTGTACTTCTCCCCTCTCTGTCATACATGTTTGGCTGGGATCTGGGTGACACACTCATACTGTGCCTGTTGTTGCCTAAATGGGCCAACACTCATGTCACCGCCAAACCCACCCTGTGGTTTTGTGGGCCGTGGTTCCTGGTGAGCCGCCAGTCCCTCAGAGTCCTCTCTTCCAGCACTCTCACTCTGTCTCCGTCCCGTTCCTCTGCACGGTGTCCCTGCTGCCTGGCTCTTCTTGTCTGGTGTAAAAGTTCTACCTGTGGATGCTAACTTTTACCGGAGATAACACCACCTTCAGATAACGACAGGAAGCACAGGAACAATGAAAGGTACGGTGTATCTTCCTGCATTCTCAGTCCTCAGTTGTATGATTGCTGTCTGTCTCTCAGCGGTGCAAGTACCTACTTATTAATGTGCTCTGAAAGCCTTTTTATCTGCTGGGAGCCTGGGTGGCAGGCTCTGGTGGGAAAGCTTTGGTTTGTATAGAAGTAAATGAGCTTATGTTGAGCAGACATGTTGGGGATGGTGGTGTGGGATGGAGGGGGTGTAATGGGGAGAGAGGGCTGTGGAGACTCAGCCCCTCCAGAGATAAGGAGCTGAGGAAATGATCGTAGTGTCAGTTTGTTAGAAGAAAAAACCTTTTAATGTCTTACCTTGTTCTCTTTTCACTCCTTTATCATCACTTATAAACCCTCCTCTGCTCTCTGTGTCTTTTTGTTTTCTTATATTTACCCATGAACCTCCTTATCTGCCCTCTCTGGAGCTCTTATCTGCTCTCTGTCTATTTGTGGCTGCAGACTGACACCTTAAAATGTTGTTTTGTGCAGCTCTGAAAGGAGCACATGACCCTCGGCTTGTGTGTTAGTGTGTGGGCCTGATGTGCCCTGCATCAAAGGTGAAAAGAGGAGAGTGGAGACTGAGGAAGAAGAAGAAGAGGAAGAAGAGGAAGAAGAAGAGATTTAAAGCACTGTGGCACATCTGGAAGCTCACTAGGCCGTCTGGGAGATCAGGGCCTGCTTTACAGAGTTTGTCTGGATACTAAAGGGATAGAACAACAGTTTCTGGGTGCTTACTTTTTGTAGTTTTTTAGACCTTTAATAACAGAAAAGCCTTTAATGAACGGAAGACTCCCATTTATCTCCTGAGAAAACATCCACATGGTATTGTTATTGAAGTAGTCTGTTCAGTTCAGGTTGATTTACACTTGAAGAAAACGTACTTCATGTCTGTGCTAGGGCTGCAATCAAAAGTAACAAAACTCTAAACTGAGGTTTTCTTTTGTCACAATCCAACATCAGTTATATTTAATGTTACTATAACAACTCAAGGCCTCAAAAGCAGAAAGCCTCTCATTTGAAACAAGTGTTTGGCACTTTGCTTGAAAGATTCCCAGAAATGAATTTAGAAACATAAATACAAATGAAGATAAGGTTTACTTCAAGCTCAAAGTTAGATTTGTGGATTCAGGAGTCAGATTAATTTATCTGTCCTGAGGGAGATTTGTTTGGACAAAAGAAAATAATAATAGTAAAAACAAATGTTGGGATGCTTTTGGTTTTACCACATGAAGGTCATGACTTTATGTGCTCGGAAAAATCAAGTAGTTTCAAAAAATGTGTTCAAAGCATGAAACAAACTTTTTTGACTTGACAATTATTTTGGGATGATTTTCAGTCTTTGTTGAGCTGCTGGACACATGATCAAAGTTCATTTGATCTAGACTGAACAGAACCATAGCTGTTCTGAGTGAAGCCCCCCCGCTGACTGACTGCAGTACACCAGTATCTGTAAGCTCTTTAATGCTAAAATATCATAACTGTTGTTATCCATATCAAATATATTGTTGTATTAAAATGATAAAAAGGAAAAAACAAAACAAAACAGGAAGAACTCGACATTCTGATTAGATTGTCAAAGTCCTGTTATTTACTGTCATTCATGAACAGTAAACTGTGTTTTAGTGGTTGTTTTGGTTTTCTTGGTTAATTTGGGAATAAAAATGTGCATTTAGTTTGAAATCCTTCACTCCTGTTCAACTGGTGAATTGGTCTTGGTGCTGGATAGTAGAGCAGCACGATTTGATAAAATTGTGCGATTGCAATTATCTTGGTCAATATTAGGATTACGATTTGCGATTATAATTATTAATTATAGGAGTCTACTAGGACTGCCACAGACGATTATTCTGATAATCGACTAGTCACCGATTATTTTTTGTGATTAGTCGACTATTCAGATCATACTTAAATTGCAGCTTATTACACCAGCATACAGCTAACATCATTAGCTTCCAGCTTCAAGTGTTTAAGGTATGTACTAACTAAAAATGAAGACAGTTAATATCATAGTTCATTCAGCTTTTAATGAACTTTGCAGCTTGTAGCAGCATTTCTGATATTTTTTTTAATGTACCAATTTTCTATTCAAACATGACATCACTATTAAGTAGGTAGCTCCCTGTTGACGTTAATGTTAGCAGCCAACTAGCCAGTTAGCTTACAGAGATTGTCATTCTTCATCAGAAAATAAATCAGCCACAGCGTGCTGTCTTTTCAGATGTTCGTGCATCGCCGTCGTTCTGTCATCGAAGGACATTTCTGCTTTGCAGATTTTGCATTGCACACTTTTCTCCTCCAAACTTTTAAGCTCTGTTGCCGGCTAGCCATGATACTGTTGAGCATAACTTTTCCAGTGACATCACAGGTTACCCTGGTTACCACTTCTGCGCGTATGCGTCAAGGACAGAACGGCAGACGAGACAGGTGAAAGTACAGCGGCAGTTTTGAGGGAAAAATGAAGTTTAAAAAAGTATTAAAACGACGACGTCGATTATTAAATAAGTCGCAGACGAATTTGATTGTCGACGTCATTGTGACTAGTCGACTAATCTTGGCAGCCCCAGAGTCTACATGCTTTGTTATAAAGGGATATGCAGATTATTGATACTTGTGAAATATGTTCTCAATTAGTAACCATCAAAAAATACATTGGCTCCATTGGTTTAGTACGTAAGCTCCCACAGCACGGCTTTGCTTTACGTCTCTCAGGGGATGGAGAGTCCAAGCTATCACTCAGCCAACGCCCTGAACTGAAACCCTTGTCAGCATCTTAATTTCTCTTTGAAGTTTGATTATGTTTGCTTTTGCAGAAGTATAATGGTTGAACTTTAACACGTTGTTTGTAATGAACTGGGTTTGTTTTGAACACTTTTCTTCATTTTTCCTCGTGTGGCTGTTTCTCACTCTTATGTCTCCACACTTAAAACACTTTAAACAGACTTTTATTGTGTCTCTGTGTAATTGGTCCTGCTATTTAACACTTGGTGCTCCATGTGAAAGCCTCTCATGCTGCTGGAAGGTTTCAACCTCAGTCTCAGTCTGGTCTCTTCAGTCATCCTGGCCTTGTGGATATGAGGGGGTCTGCATGTTAGACTGAATGCTCCTTTAACCACAGTTGCTAAGTGTGTGTTTGTCTGCGTGGCTCCTTCAAAGACCGAGGCCTAATAGGACACATATTTCCAGTTTTTTGCATGCTGTTGGACATTTTTGCGGTCCATCTGCAGCTGTTTATGGAAAAACAAGAGAGCGACTTCTTTTTCTTTTGCCCTGACTTCTTTGTGTTGTGCTGACAGGGAAGTGCAGCCCGGGCATGTTAGCAATCAACATTCAGCTCTGTCCTAACAGGGGGCCAAATTGAATTCACATTCTGTCTAACATTTCCTCTGCTGGCTTTGGAGGCTCTAATGTTTCGTCAACGCTAATTAGCTCTGGAGAGGCTGAACCACATAGGCTTTCAGAGCTTATTCAGAGTACAAAGACCCCACAGAGGAACCTCAAAGCTTGGCCCAGCGCCCAGACCTGCTTCCTGCAGCAGCTGAGAAGAACATCAGTCAGTTTTAGGGTTCACCTTTTCACACAGCCGTAAACAAATCAGCCGCTGAGATGTCTTTAAGAAGAAGGTCATTTTAAAGAGCCAGGAGGGCTGAACACTGAGGCTGCAGTGAATGTTGTGGTTGTACCTTTGACCTAACACTAGATGGTGCTGTTTCATATGATACTGAGTTCATAGCCTTCATGATGCTTCTGTGCCCCTTTTATTAAATATACTGATTTATATTTGAATGGCCTGGCTTGACTTTCATGTTCCCTTACCCCCCGTCTGTCCTTCCTGGCCCTCTTCTGTTCCTGGTCTGTCTTTTGTCCAGCTTTAATGAAGCTCTATCCATATTTTTGGGTCTTTGTGTGTTTGTGTCTCATGCTTCTTTTCCACTTTGCTGTTGAACTTTAAACAACAACCAGCCTGATGAATGGGATGTTTGTTTGCGTGCAGACTGACTGTTTAGGTGTCCTCATGTCACTTTTGATGCCTATTATGGACTCTTATTATATTATTTTGTTTTTTATGGGTTTTCTAACAGATCTTGAAAAAGTCTCTCTTCTAGATATCTGCCTGATCTTCATCCACAATTTAAAATGAGATTATCAGCACTGATAGAGGTTATTTCTAAAGGCTTCCTGACCGGGTCGGACAGGACCAGATTGATTTACGGCTTGTCAAAGTCTCTTAGACAACACCACGCCAGCTGATGAAGTTTAGCCGAGAGAAGAGAGATCTGAGTTTTTCTCTGCTGAAAAAGATTTCTGTGAATTAATTTAGTAGTGATGGTGGAGACTGGAGCTGAACTGACAGACAGAAAAAGGGCAGAGCAGGGGCTAAAGGCTAAAACATGAGCTAAAGGCTAAAACACGGGTTAAACTGTTTGTGATAATGTTCGTTCCAACCCACATGCAGCAGTTATTCTGCAGTGATCTGATCAAACTGGAGTCTGTCAATAAAATGAAGAGTGAGGTTAGCACTGTACGGGGGTAAATTTTTTTTCTAACTCTGCAGTTTAGAAGATATTAAATGGTGAGTTCACCCAACCAGAGGCACAGCTCACCTTACATGACTGGCGGATGCCCTATAGCTGTTAGTGTGGAGACCCCAAGCCCGCCTTATTTCCAGTATGGCTGTGCTGTTTTGCTTCAGATATCCATTTCAGAAACAGACGGGTGACGCTGCGAAGACTGTCCATTAATTATAGCGACTATGGCTAAGACTAATGATCCTGTTTTTTAATACATGGATGTGCATACAGGATTAAACTACAAACTGAAAGATGACAACAGTCAAACTTTGTAAAGTCAGTCATTAGCACTACATAACTACGAATAAATAGATTACCTCGTTGTTTTGCATCCCATGAAAAGTTGTCTTATACAAAGAATAGTAGAAGATTTGCAGGACTCCTTGGTGTGGACTGATTTGGTATGATGTGTGTGGTCAGGTTGTCCTCGGGCTGGATAATTACGGCAAAAATGCTAATCACGATTATTTTGATTGAAATTGATATTATGATTAATAAACATGATTATTTATTGATTTCAAAACTTGAGTATTTATCAAACCACAACTTAAAAGAACAACCAAAAATACTTAGTACAATAATAATAATATTTTTGATAATTGATCAAATGGAAACAAACATCAAACACTCATATGTTATAATTTATCACATGGGATTCTAATTGAGGACCAACTTACTGATGGTTTAGTGTCAGACAGAAGTATTGATTGTAAACAGGTTTTGAGGTTGGTCTCTTTGGCTCCTCTTACCTCCAGTGTTAAAGGCCTTATTTCAGCCTCTTGTCCCTTTGGTCGTTGGATTGATCTGCCCTGCCTCTGATGAAGTGGGAAAGCACCGTTCTATATTTATCATTCACCCACCTCCTCCACCCCTTCAGTTCATGCTTGCTGTGGCTCTGGCCACAACACATGCGTCCCTAAAGAATGGTTGTAGATAGAAAGTGGGTGGGGGTGGCGGGTGTTAGCTGGCAGGGCCTGTCAGTCTATCTTTGTGTCCCAGTAGTCCTGTCCCACAAGCCTCCAGAGCTCTGACCTTCTCAGGGACTCGGGAACAGGCAGACTCTAAAACAAACAGGAAAGTGAGATAGTTTTAAAGAATCCACCTGAAACTGTACCACACAGAGCGGCCTGAGAGGGTCTTTGAGGAGGTAACCTGGGCTGAAACGGTATGTGGCTTTAATTCAGTCATCATTGTTCGTCAGATCTGTTGAATGTCTTTATGAACAACTTCTTTTTTCACATGAATCAGTTAATAGAAGTGTAGAAAGGTGGATCTGGTTCGTCAGTGTGGATGTTTTGTAGTTCTGAGTGTTTTGAAGACATGGAGGTATGGAGGTTTTTAATATCAGGCTGATTAATTTCCCTTCAGACCTTGACATTTATATGAGATGTGGTGTTTTTGGTGTAGGAGCATCTGAAGAAAGACATCAGTGACCTGTTTGTGTTGTGATTCTTTGCATTGTTGGATTTCTGTGTTAAAACATGGAATTTGTTCCAGTTCCTCAACATGCAGTGATTTTCTGGACGCCCTTTGTCCACAGTGCATTTATCCACGTTGATGAGAGTTGAGGAAAGAAATGGATGAAGTGATATTTGTATTTCTGTGCCTCTGAGCTCCTCGTGTGTGATTCATTCAGTGCTGAGTGACTGGTAGGGGAGACCACAGTTGTTCATTGTGCTGCACCTGCTGTCTCTCAGTCAGTCAGGACACAGAAATAGAGACTGCCTAACAGGGCAACACACACACACACACACACACACACACACACACACACACACACACACACACACACACACACACACACACACACACACACACACACACACACACACACAGGAACACACACCAGAACACACACCAGAAGTTTTACACAAGTTTTTCCGTTGATGTGAGCCCAGTCTTTAATTCTTGCTCAGCTCAATGAAGGTTTAAGGACCATACACTCAACACACAACCATCTAAATGTGTCAGAACATCAAAAATCTGCCTCCACTTAGAGAGTCATGCTCATATTTTAAATGAGGGTACATTTGAAACATATTTTGGACTGTAATGACTGAAAGATACATGAAGTCTGCACTTTTATAACTCCCACTCATTGCTTCACTGTTAAAGGAAAACAAACAAAAACAAACAAAACAAACTAGGTGCAAACATGTCAGTTTGAAAAAATGTCTTCTTAGAGTTTTTTTTTTTTTTGTTACAAAGGATGTTTTTCTTTTTTCTTTGTGTCTTTAAACATTACAGAAACAGATCAGAACGTCCCTTGGCAGTGTGTATATCACTTTGTTTTAAATTGCTTTCAGTATGTAGATTCAGTACATTTAACATGGACAACTAACTACGACTAAGGGGACGATCTTGTAAAGCAGAAGAGTGCAAAGTGTTACGAATGATTCGTGGAGGGGCGTAAGGATTCTTAGACAGAGGGAAACTGTCATGAAACCACAAACAGCCGTCACACTTCTCTCCTCCAGGTCTACCAGACTCTTTCAGCAAAACAGTCATTTCAGCCTGAACAAACCTGCTGCCTCAGTGGGTTATTTTATTGTGAGTTTATTTTGGATTGTGTTTTAAAAAAAAATCCTTTGAAACACCAAGAGTTGCATCTGAACAAAGTCAAACTAATTGTAGGAGGCTACCAGGTCGACCAGCACCTCTAATGTGTGCTGAAGGTCAAAAAATGGTTTTTAGTGAGGTGCTCGAAACAGCTCAGATAAGGTGCTGGTTCTAAATCCTCTGGTTTAACTAAGGTCCACCTTTTGGAATAAGTCTGATTGGGTGCTATGAGCAAACTATTACTTATTTTCATCCTTGGTCATTGGCAACAGAATTACTCAGCTAAATATAATATAAATATATATTTTTTATTATTTAAAGTCCCAAATAGTCCCAAATAGTTTGTGTTTGTGTGTTGTTTTTTAGCCGTTGTTTTTGTCGCTGTGATCACAGTCTACACACATACTAATGCTACAACCAAGTGGGGTGCGAGAAACAAAGACAGAACTGCAGTTCACTCAGTGTCTACTTAAGGCTGGCTCTGGAAGTACCAGAAACCATACACGCACACACACACCAAGAAAAAAGTAAAATAAAATAAAATAATAAACATGTTTATAGCATGGCACAAAAAAATGACTTCAGACTGAAAAGCTCATTTCTGTCGGCACACACTGTACGGGCATATATGTATTTTTTTAACACAGCAGTTTAGAAGATGTTAGCAACATAATGGCATCGGTTATCATCATAAATTTCAGTATTGGTAAACTATTGGTTTATTGCCCAGGCCTCAGCACAGCATGGTTTGTTGGTATTAGTATTATGTAGGCTGTGTGAAACTGGCATATCAGCACTTGATTAATGAGGAAGTTCACTCTGTAAAGCCTGACCCATCAAAAAAAATAACCAGAAAATTGTATTTTCTTTTTGGAATGGAAATATTTATTAACCCTTTTAACAAAATCCACAAAAATTATTGATATACCACTTTGTTATGCATCACTGAATCGTGGCGTCCTGAGTGATGGGTTTATTTTTACCAGTTGCTCCAAATATACAGTACATGAGCCCAGGTTAAGTTACCTCATTGGCCGATGTCTGATCTGATTTCCTGGAGTGTGGGAGTGGCTGTGGAGCAGTGATGTTGTCCCCGTCTCCTCTTTCGTGTTGTCTACTGTCACTCCGGCTGCGTCACCGTCACTTTCTCAGCTGCTCATCACGGTGTCAGACTTTTCTGCTGGGCTTGGTATCACTGTGATTTAACTGGCCCAGATCCAGAGAAACTAATCCCATCAGGGGTTGAGAGGAAGTGCACTGTAGTCATGTGTCAGAGGGCAGATGTCTGTGTTGTGTCTGGGTCCAGGTGATCATTTGGAGAGCATCAGTCAGGACTGTTTTATCTCCCTTTTGGGGGTTGCTTTCAGCCCTGATGGCTTATTCACCTGTCAGGATGGAGAGTTTGTTCATCTCGCCTTGTCTTGATCTGCTCTGTTAGAGGACTCTGTGCTGTGAGAGAGACGTCCAGCTGTGTGGTTGCAGCCTTCAAAGAGCTCAGACCACAAGGAGCAGCTACTGCTCAAAGCCTTACTTTAGCCCAGATGTCCTCCTGTCAACAGTCAGGGTCCACCAAACAGAGGGACAAGTTAAATAGAGCTCAGACTGTTGATGCTTCTGTCACTACAGCAGGAGAGGCTCAGTGTCTCACATCAGTTCACTCTGCAGTGGACTTCATAAGCTTCACACTCACTGGTTTTTGTTAAAGAGCGTAATGCAGCTTGAATTTGATGAAAGAGTTAACACATAGTGGTAGATTAAACATTACACAGGCATACAAAATGTTTAGGAAATCAATAATGTATTAGGAATTTAAGGTCAGTGGTGACAAACAGCTAACACTGAGTGGTGGTCTAATACATTTGTTAAGCACTGTATGTATAACGTGTATATCTTCATGTAGTTACATATTTTCAGTTCCAGTAAAATAATTAATTCATATTTATTTTAACTGTCTGAATGTATTAAATGACTGTCTCATGAAAACCAATTACACTTTGAAAAATAACTTGAATTAAAGTTGGAGATGAGTTAATTTTACTTTAATTTCCATTAATCAGCTCCCTGGATATTGTTGTTCTGCTGACAGAACTCTGTCAGTGACTTCTGTCTCTGATCCTGGGCTCTGGTTGTAGTTTGGGGATTCTCCTCCTCCCTCTGTTTACTTTGACTCAGAGTTCTCTTTTTTGGTGTGTTATCAGACGTTTGTATAAGTTTGTGCTGTTGCCACAGAACCTTATTTGTTCTCTGAAAACATTACAGCCTGCAGTATTTTGGTTTTCAGCTGTAAAATAACACCAAATGATGATCCTCTCTGCTGTCATGCAGCCAGCAGTGCACGTCTGAGTGACGTGACTGAACAGCTACACTCACAGTCGAGCAGGAGATGAGGGGGAGGGGCGGAGTGCACATGAGGGAAGTGAGTGAGAGGAGCACATAGAGAGAGCGGAAACTGAAACTTGAGTATTGATATTATTACCCAAGTACTGATTAATACTGACACCAACGTAAGCATCAATATTTCAATATTGTCTATCCGCCCACCCCTACTAGCTTTGTCCTATACTCCCTCTCACTGGTTCAGTGTGCAGGTACATTAACAGGTTTTCAGGTGTACAGATATCCTGAGGGGCTGCTTTGTCTGTGAATTCAAAGTTCCTCATTCCATTTTGAAAACCATGTACATGTTTGAGTTAATTTGACGACTACTAGTCAAATAAACTCAGACATGTTCAAGGTTTTCAAAATGGACTGAAGAGACACTGAGGAACATTTCTAGCATTTAAAGTTCCCCCTGGACAACAGGACATACTGGTCTGATAAGCTGTAAAATGCTGAATGTAAAACACTACGTGAGCTTTTGAGAAGCATGAACTCTGATGATGTCTCATTAATGGTGTCGTCAGGTGCAATGAAAGGCAACAGGTTACATAACACAGCTGGCAGCTTATTTTTGATTGGTCAGTAACAATCTACTGGTAAAGATAGCTCACAGGAAGCCTTTAAGATGTTTACAGAAAGCACTTTTCATGGTAACTAACAAAAGCTGACAAGAGTTAATGAATGTTGTTGTAGAGTAATTAGATCCTTGTACATCAGCCTGTCTGAAACCCACCTGTAACTCAAGTACTGCTGTCTGCAGCCCCTCATGAACCTGGTCCAGGCTTTATGAAGTATCTTACAAGAGGCTTAGTGCCAGAGAGCTCACGTGGCAGATCTTAAGTGCATAATTACAGCTCCATGACAGCTTTTCTTTTATTTTAAACCCACCCCACTCAGCTTAAAACCTAATCTGGGATGATTTATGATGAGCCACTAATAGCACACAGGACGCTCAGCTAGGGTCTCTGTCCATGGATTTGACCTCAGACTTCAGCTCTCACATGAGCTCTCTAACTGAGGTGTGGCTGGGCTTTGACTTTGAGTTTTATCTGCCAAACTTAGTTTAAAGTCTGTTTTAAAGGATGAAAAGGAACTGGAAGGAAATGACAACATGAGAGACGAGGCTCACTGTCAGCTGTTTGTTGATGGTCTATCCTGGAATCTGTATTGATGGACTCTGAGGACAGTTACAGTCTTGGGTGGTTTTAACTGTGGGCTGGAGAATTTCATTGTGGTTTGGATTGTTTGGGGTAAAATATTCATCCAAAGTGTGAACAACAGTGAATATATTTGGTCCATAAACTGTCATAACAGCAGGGGTGTGTCGAGAGGGTGCCACTCTAAAGGGGCGTCGCAGAGTCCAGAGGGGTGGCACAGGCTGTCTTTAATCTGACTGACCAGGGCCCATATGGGCATCCAGCCATTAGCGATGAAAACAGGCAGTTTGTAATAACGGTGAAAAAACAAACAAACAGAAAATTTTGATTAGAGTATGCATGAGCAGAACGCTCCAACATATAGTTAAATAGAATAAATAAAACAACTGTTCAGAATAAAGTTTGTTTTTGAACGTTATTTAAATCGATTCATTACTTTAATCGCAGATATTTATGACTTTATTCTCATAAATTTACTTTTTTTTAACATGGCCCTAATCTCTGTTGTATTCTTTGACTGAGTTTGTATTGTAATTTATTAAAATGCAGTTCCATGAAGAGAGAGCTCTTTAGTCCTCTGAGTGAATCCTCATCTATCAGTGGTGGCTGTTTAGGGAAGCAGTTTGGTGAAAGTTGAATTTATCTTCAGAATCTTTTTTCTCAGGTAAGACAGATGTTCTGAACTGACCCAGCACCTTTCTTTGTGGCTGCACTTGTTTCACTTCCCCAATGGCAACCTCAGCTCTGCTGGCTCTGTGTCGACTCTGGAGGGAAACAAGACGCAAACTTTCCACCACTTTTTATTCACCTATTTAAATGCTCCTTCCCCCAGGACGACAGGTCTTGGGAAGGTGTGTGTGCAGTGTCCAGGGATGGAAACAAAGTCCATGGCCAGCGGGAACCAGGGAGGAATTCTGCTGCAGAAATTTTCTCTCCTGACCAGATGTGCTGTGTGTATCACATTGAAGCACACATTCTGGTGTGTTTATGTAACAGCTGGAGACTCTGTATTAGTGTGCACTGACTCGAGTATGTATCTCCCCAGGGCTGAAAGTGCAGACGTGTGTGTAAGGATTCAAGGTGCATCTCATGCCTCAAGGATGACATCATCATTTAAGAGCCTATAGGGATGAAGTCAGAGATATGTTGGAAATTATTACAGGGATTACAGGGAAGGAACGTGTGGCGTACACTCACTCTTAGTATTTTGTGTCTTTAGTATGGAGGGAAAGACGAATATTAAGAAAAGTCAGGGTGAAAAGTGCCTCAGATGAAAGTATATGTAGCACAGAAGCTACGCACAAGACATGTTTAGTTCAGGATTTAGGATCCTCTGTGGTGAGATTAGTCCTGAAACTTCTTCAGAAAGGTGAGACATGAAGTTTTCAGAGAGCAGATTCTCCTCAGTCTTGATATCAGTCCAGCTGAGGCTCACCTCATTCTCAGGTCCTTATCTGAGCTCTGTGATGGGCCTTGAGGTGCACATAGCTGAACCTCTTGAAGTCACAGAGTCCCCTACTTAAGACCTCTTATCTGTGTGTTATTTTGGGAGAGCTGTGAGGTGTGTGTGTGTGTGTGTGTGTGTGTGTGTGTGTGTGTTTCTAGGTGTTAATATACTGTACAGGGGTCAGAGAAGGTCAGTGTTGTCTTGGTGTCTCTAACTGCAGTGGGACTGTAAAGTTTCAAAGACCTGGACTGTTGTGAAAGGAAGTCGATAACGAGGTTTGTGGCTGTTGTCTCTTGAAGCATGAGGTGGCTCATATCTGACCCCGGAGGCCCGACAGAGGTCAGTATGCAGCTGATGGTACAGTGATATTAAAGCTGGTGAGCTCACTCTGTTGACTCTTTGCATTTACAGACGGGGATCGACTGGTGGGCAGTTCTGATCCAGTTTTATTTTCAGTCCTACTTTGAATTGGGGTGTATGTTGGATTATCCTCATGGTTGGATGCACAATTTAAATAAATGGTGTTTAAGTCTTTTACACATATGTACATGGGATAGCCACTGCATCACATGACTTTCAAGCTCACTGCTGTTTTGAGGAGATTTTGTTGTTAAATTTTCTCTCAACCATCAACCACTGAGCTCTTAACTGTCATATCTATTGGACATACCATACCTTCCTACATACCAACTGTTATTTTGGCTAAAAGTGATCAACACTTTTGAAGTTTGAACATAAAGGTAAATGGTCCTTTTTGGGTGTAAAACAGAAAATATGCTGCTGCTGATGAACATATAAGCTCTGTGGATACGCTGTAATAAATACACCAGATGCGTCTCTGATCTCTCTGATCCGTTGCATGTTGACTGCGTGCTCTCGTCAACTTAGACCGGCTGTGTTTTCAGTCAGGCAGGTTACAGGGCTGCCAGACAGCTGGAGCTTTGAGACGGAGGAGGTCTTGCACTTCCCACTCCATTAATGAGCCTCTTTTAATGTTGGGCTGTAAAACCTCAAATCTGTTGATTCCTGGTCTGGCTCTGCTCATTATGTCCGTTTGTTGTTCTAGTCAAGTTAAATATGATCAGGTTTTGTCACGGTTTGTTTTATTTTGAAAGTCTATGGGTAATTTAAGTGGTTTCCATGTGCGACTTTCTGTCCTGGAATCTGGCAAAATTAGGAGGCTTGTGTATCTGCTGCGACCTGCCGGAGCAGGGATGCAGCCGGACTGCAATAGAGCGGACCCAGTGTGGCCATACAAGGTTGACGGTGACATACTGAAGATCATTTCATGGCTTCTTTTAACCCTTAGCCCGCTGAATTCTCTAGAGGTCAAAGGGCACATAATGTGTTGCATCATACTGAAATCTCATCAAACTACATTGTTAAAGTAGTTTCTGCCTCACTCTTCCTTTCAGCCTCCCTCTGACTCTCTTTATGTGTGCATATGAATGTCTTTACCTTTCCCTGTCCACCCCCCACCCCTCTGAATTTATGACCACGCTGCTGAGGCTCCAGCTCCGTTATGTGTCTGCAGAGATGACATGGCCATGCACACAGGATTCCCTCATCACATTCTTGCCACACTTGGCCGATATTTTTCCTGTGGGATGCTGTAAATTTGGGTTTTATTTCTACGATGACTGAGTCTAAAGCAGGAGACCATCCCTGCTAATACTTCTTTCTCCCTCTTTCTTCATGTCTTCACTGACTTCTGAGACATTTTGGGACCAGAAAAGCGATGCAACCTTAAGGCTGTGCTCTTCCAGCAGACCCCGCAGGATGCCTCTGAGCACTGGGGGTCATTGTGAGTGCAAATACAACTGTCTGGAAGTGTTTATCCAATTATGACCCACTGACTGGCTGCACATGTGAGCCTGTCCAGGCTGAAAAAGTGTCCACTCGGAGTGTGTAGCGGACTGAACATCTGTGGGGATGATGAGTGGAGAGGTGTGGCTTTGTTATGAAGAGATTAAACACATCTGTTCATTTCAGGACTCTCACTTTATAATGGCAGTTCTTTTAACAACATATCATCATGACATCTTACACACAGGGTTAAAGACACCATCTTTGAATGAAAGTTGCAATTGGCTGTTCCAGAAGTTGCTAAAATTAGCTTAGTGATGTCATCGCCTAATTGGCATTGTAAGTCATTTTCATGTAATTGTTGTCCTGTTGGCTCAGTGTTTTGAGTTGTCCTCCTACATTTCTGTGTAGCACTGTTTAGCACATGGCTACTTCTTCACATTGGGGGGAGGGGGTGGCACAAAATAACCGACACAGCGGTTTTACATGGGTTAGAAGCTCTAAATGTTGGTTTCAATTATTTTTCGATTAATCTCCCAGCCCTGGGCCAAAGGGAGATCCTCAGAAGATTTGTCCAAATCACCACAGTTTGATGAATTCTCTTGAAACAGCAGGATAAACCTTTTCTTTGTTACTTTGGGGATTGTCTTTGTACCTCTCCAAACCTTACAGTTCAGACTTGGGGTCCCAAACACACAACCTTAAAAATCATAACCTGTTCCTTTAAACAGAAACACCAGTTAAACCAGTGACACTGACTATAGCATGGCAAACAGGGATTTCCCACTCAGCATTTTTTACCCCGATAGGATCTGATTTTTTGGTATTGAATATCTGCTGACACCAGCAGTGCTCAGTTATCGTGACACATTAGCGTTAAGCGATGCTGATCACCAATCAATAAGAAAAATGCCAAAATTGGCCCCAATCTGGTATTTAAGATTGGGATTTGTACATCCTGAATGGCAACAGTAGTGGAGGGTTCCAGATTGCTCGAAGACTGAAAAAGAAAGAGGCTGAAATGACACCTGCATGAGATAAGTGTTTTTTAGCTTCAAGTCATGTAAAGCTTCTGCCAGAAGAACAATACAGAGCCTGAAAATGAGTGTTGTTTACGTCTTTAAAGGTTATACAGTGTTTTGACATTATTACTCAACCACTGAAGTGAACCAGTCGACTCAAATCCAGAAGTGTTTTTACTGTAAT
Organism: Labroides dimidiatus; assembly: GCA_030710495.1. Taxonomy (NCBI): domain Eukaryota; kingdom Metazoa; phylum Chordata; class Actinopteri; order Labriformes; family Labridae; genus Labroides; species Labroides dimidiatus. Next base: position 24,804,217 of record CM061161.1, on the reverse strand, counting down.
GGTCTTTGAAAGCTGTATAAATGTCAGCGTCGTTTCATGGAAAGCTCTCTCTAAGTGGCTGAAGCTCCCTGGGACGTCTCCATTTCACCACTTTGTCAAGTTTTTTAGCGTGGCAGCAGACACGGATTGAATTTCACTCCCATTGACCTTTGATCCAGTTTCTACTCCGTGTGCTGTCATCCCTCTAACCATTTAAGGCTGCTTTATGGTCAATGTGTAAGCATTTACAGAGGCTGACTTAAATCAGTTCACATGGGGTACATGGTCTCCTTAGGGGGAGGTTTGTCGTTGTCTAATGAAATTCATAAGACTTACAGAGTTATGGACGGTTCTGAATTAAAGTTTGGAAACTTCTCTTCAAAGACGATGAGATGAAAGTTTTCATTTTCTTCAAAGATACAAGTGTTAACTCTGGGAGTGAAGACTCTGCAGGTTTTCTTCAGTTTGTTTGTAAAGCAGCTTCCTGTTTGACTCTGTGATGTGTGTCCCTCTTTATGCAGCTCCACACATACCTCATACATGCTGCAGGAAACTTACTGCAACATGCATCAGTCTATATGTGAGTGTGTGTCTGAAAGATGAATAAATGCTGTTTAAGTCCCGCTGCACAGACTCTTTGCTCCCTTTTTATTCCCGTTATCTTCTCTGTGAGGACCATCTGAAAGAGTCGACAACAAGAGCAGCTTGGCATCATTGCAGGGACCTGTTAGGTCTTGCCTGTTTGCGGCAGTAAAGACTCATCGTTGCTAATAACAGGGTAGAAACTGACGACTGGTTTTGTAGATCTGATGTCATTCTGGTAGAAGATGAGTCAAAGAAACAATCATGACAGACAAAGTCAGACAGCCAGATGGTGGATGATAGTGGATGATGGTGGATGATGGTAGGTGGTGAGGCAGAGGTGATGACGGCTTGGAAGGTCAGACATGTTTTGGTTTGTATCAGATAAAATCATCAGGGAGTGAACTGCCATACAAGGAGTGTGAAGCAATAGATAGTTCCATGGCAAATACCATTCAAGGGATGTTTCTGCTTTATTTTGAAAAGACAACATTTTAACTACTCAAAGGCATCATTAAAATAGTTCATCTGGAAAATAAATAACTAAACTATCTCCAACAAAGTGAACAAACTGAGAAACTAGTTCTTGTGAGCCGTTACTATATTGTTACACCTTTTGATCAAATCTCAACTCCACAGTAGTACCGTCTCCATCCCAGAAATGTATGCAGGGCAAATCTGTAAAGATCAAGGAAACGGTTTGATCGTTTAAAGCAGTGGTAGAGCACCAACTCCAGTGGTTTGCAATAAAAACAGTGCATTTCTCCCTGGAGTCTGGTGGCTTTAAAGAGGGTGATGTCATGGCTGTTTGTGGTTAAAAAAAAGCATCAAATATTTATCCTTCACCCAAAGTTTATAATCATAGAATACTTTCTGTGATTTCTTCAGTCTGGTTACTCTTAGCAGAGGGATAATACTGCAGTTTCAGATTGAACCCAGTTTATATATGCAGAAGGGCATGTAGTAATACTGTAAGATGTGCAGAATAACATTTAGCATTCAAATAGCATGAAGAATCCCTTTTATACCTCAGGATCACATAGGGGTGTCCTGATCCGATATTGATATTGGATATCGGTCTGATATCAGCAAATAAAACAAGTATCTGATTATGTCAGCAAGTGTCTAAAATGTCTGATACAAGCAGTCCATTCCAGACTCCGCTCCAGCACTGACAGGATCCAGCATGCAGAGTCCACCTGATCACAACAACAGCGTGTGCTAAGGTGCTAACAAGGCAGCAAGGAGGAGGAGTGATGTCAGCTGTGTGGCAGAATTATTCATTAAAGACGTTCCAGCTGAGGGCAAAACTTGTCATGCACAAGTTTCCCGTGGTGGAACAGAACTGAGGACGAAGATTTAAACTTTGAACATTCCCCCAAGAAGAGCTACAGATGGAGCTGAACGTCACACCATTCCTGCTGATATCGGATTGGATCAATATCCATATCAGGCTTTCTGTGAGGACATGAATCCATTTATGACGTGCAGACCAAAAGTTCCTTTGACGCCACCACACCAGCTGTCAAAGTTTAGCAGTGAGAAGAGTGATCCATGTTTTTCTCTCTTCTCTTCTCTTTTCTGAAAAGGATTCTCTAACGTTACACGTTACAGACATGTCTCAGAGCTAGAGCTCAGAACAGATAGTCTGCTCACCTTCAGGACACTGAACTACAAACTGACTTTACAAACTTTGACTGGTGTCACCTTCAAAACTACAAATAAATACATTACCTCATCACTTCGCACCCTGAGAAAAGTTGTTTTATACAAAGAAAAGTACAGTTTAAGAAGAGATCTGCTCTCTAAAACAAATGCACACCTTGGAGTCATGTCTTTATAACACTGGATGATTTTGTGCTCATGGGAAACAGTCTTTATCACCGAATCAGATTTCAGATAGTCCTAACAAAGCCTTTCAAGTCACTCATTAAGGCTGTTTTTGCTCTAGCTTCACCTGTTTGCAATACAAAATCAGAGCAGCTCCCGTCTTCCTGTCTTTAAAGTGGCTCTTTACATAAAGTAAAAACATAAAAAAAATAAAAGTGGTGGGACTTTTGAAATGAACTTCATCAAGAGCCAACTTCTTACGACCAAACCAGGATTACAACTGAAATACAGAGCTTAGTGATTGTATTACAGCCAGAAACCAAAGCAGTCTCTGTCGTTTCAAAGATCTTCACAGAATTTCCATAAAAAATACTTTTTCTTTTAAACAAAGTCCATTTTTTGCTCTTCAAAACATACTTAACAGTCACTGTTTGGTGAAAAGTGCACTAAAATAGGGGTTGTGGGCCTTTTTGGTGTGCAAAGTTCCCCTTGGGGATCAATAAAGTATTTCTGATTCTGATTCTGAAAATAAAGTATAGCAGCATTGGTGGATGGCAAAGAAAGGCAGCTGAGAACAAAACCCTGAGGATAGCTGAGGAGTCGTTTGAAATGACACTGACGAGTCACATTCAAATAAGATGATCAGAGCTGAATGAACTCTTTGTTTTCTTTTTTAAGCTTCTCAAACTGACTTTTGTCTGTTTGCTGTCAGATCATCAGGACTGAAGGCGGGGGCTTAAAATAACACCATTAAAAGAGGTGTGTGCAGGTAGAGCTTGTCTCATCCAGCCGCCCTTAGTGTGAATTTTCAAGTTTGTGGTGTGTGTGTGTGCGTGTGCGTGCGTGCGTGTTCACATGCTGAGCAGAATGAGCTCATCTCAGAGAAGGATCCAAACTTGCCACCTCTGAAGTGTGTGAACACACACTCCAGACAGGCCGCATGTGAACACACACCTGTGCAGCCGGACAGATTTATGAGACTTGACGATGGCTCTGATGTGATAAGCCTGCTCTGTTTCTGGAACAATCTGGCTTCCATCTACACAAAGTCTGTGCAGTGTAGTGTCGGGAGAGCTGTGTGTAACTCACAGTCAGGTCCTCTGGTCGTGTTTCCTGCCTCTCTCCTGTCACTACATTAAGAAATCTCTGACTGCTTCCATTCACATCTGCTCTGTGTTGCAGTTTTGCTGTCTGGTGGTGACAGCTTTTTCTCTGCAGGAAGATAAGACACAGCTAACTGTTTTCCTAAAAGCAGTGTCGGGCCGTGTGCCAGCCTCTCTGCTTCTTCTATCAGTGTAACGATAAGCACATTGTTTTAAAATCCATGCAGAGTTTTTGTTACCGAGTGCTCTTTCTATCTCTTGGCAATGACTTGCAGCTCTATCACACTAGGAGATGGTTTTGTACACAGCACGGCTCACAGGGACCATCAGTGTTTGTGTGCTTTGGATGAGCACACGCTTCTGATGAGTGTGTTAAAAGGAGATTACAGGGCTGTCCATAAATCTTCAGATTTTTCTCACCCTGGTGTCTCTTCCAGCTGTTTTAAAGAAGCCAAGTGTTAAACACAGGAATAGCAGACCCTCTGTCCCTCTCATCAGTGTTTGCACGCTCCGTCTGAACTTCTCTTTATGACTTTGTTTCAATATTTCCCTCAACCCTCCCACTCTTCTCTCTCTCTCTCTCTCTTTCTGTTTCTCTTTCTTTCTGCGTGCTGCTCCTTTATTTCGTCCTCACTGAGAGATGACTGGAATTTCTCATCTGGCTGAGAGGGTCATTTGCACTTTCTCTTCTTCTGCGCTCTCTTTCTCTTCCCCTCCTTGCTGACGCTATGCACCGGTTTCTTTGGCATCCAACTCGCATGTGTGAGCCAAGGGAAAGCAGCACCCTTCTGGGGCTCTCTTAACTCTCTATCTCTCTCTCTCTTCTCTCTCTCTCTCTCTCTCTCTCTCTCTCTCTCTCTCTCTCTCTCAGATACATTCACACTGTTTTTCCTCTTCTCTGTGCCTGCAAGGCTCGTTCTTAAGCATGCAGGACACTGCTCCAGTCTGTAGTAAGGATGGGGCCTGATTTGCATGCCTTTGCTAATGAGCTTAGTGCACGCTGAGCAGCTTTCAGCCCTGCAGGTTGCTGTAGTGGGCTCTGGTTAGCACTTAGCAGTTAGCAAGAGGAGCAGGAGCAGAGGAGTGGACCTCAGAGGGGGCAGAGCTGCAGCCACAGAATCACAGCTCCTCTCTTTTTTGAACAGGACTCTTTCTACTTGTAGCAGCACTGCGGCTGGGACGTCTCTCTCTCTCTCTCTCTCTCTCTCTCTCTCTCTCTCTCTCTCTGCTCTCACCCCTCCTTCTCTCCTCTGCCTCTCTCTAATGCTACCTGAATGCCCCCCCTCTCTCTCTGGCATTGACAAATTGTTTCTTGTCAGCTGAGCCATCTCTCCAGCAGCTGTCTCTCTTTTGAAACCCACTTCATCCATCTTTCACCTCTTTTCTATCTCTTTTCATCCTCTTTCTTTCTTTTTTTTTTTTTTTTTTTTGCCAAAATGTATCGGAACCCGTGGATCTCAAATTACCTGACTCACGTCAAGTTTTGCAGCCCAGGTAAGAGCAGTGATGTGGGGCAGGGCTGAGGTCTGGAGCTGGTGGGTTACTCTTCATGTGGATTTGGGAATCTGAGCTCCTTGGAAGTTGTGGGACAGTAACTGCAGACTCCCTTCCTCTCTGCTCACCATCCTGCTTGGCAGCCAGCTGTCCTTGCGCTGCAGCTGGAGCCTCCAAGGACACTACGTAGCAGAGATAAGGGACTGTTAGAGAGCGCAGTGTGCCGTGTTAGTAAAGCAGCTATTTCTGGGCTTCACAGCTACTTGGACTCAGATTTAAAGAAGTGCAGCTGCATGTTTGTGTACAGTCTTATATTGAGTGTGGTGTGATGAATCTACCATTGAGCTTCATTTAGTCTTAGTTAAAATGTTGTTTCTTTAAAGTTAGAGGCAGTAGTTCAAAGAACAATGTTCAAAATTTGTAACGTTCAGTAAAAACTGAATCAGTTAGTGTAATGTGAGTCTGAAGTAAATCTGCTTTTTATTGAACTTTAGATCATCATTTATATTTGCATTGTTGACCAAAGGGAAGCTGTTGGATGATGATGACCTGCAGAAAAAACATTAGACAGCACAACAAAGCTATGCTACAAAATATGATGCTGTCACCCAACAAAAGTCAACGTCCTTAATGAAAGAGGAATTTAAATCTTAATAGGTGATGATTTTTTTATATGGTAATTGCTTTTCTCTTATAAGTTGAGTAGCCAACAACTTCTAGAGACTTGATTAGAAAGCTATCGGTCAGTTTGAACAACCTGGTTAAGAGTCTGTGATAATACAGCAACTGAATTAACTTACATTACTGCAAGTTAGCTTGATTTGCTTGATTGCTAGAATATTCTTGTCATACCATCATGCAAGCCAAACAACAACTACAACACTTCTCATAGTCATTATTTCATCAATATTCAAGGGATGTAACAATTAGAGCCTGACCAGTATGGGGTTTTAGGGCCATTACTGATGCAGATATTTGGGTGTTAAAAATGGCGATATCTGATATTTCGGCCAATAATTGAAATAGAAACATTAATATACACAGGGTTTGTACTGCACATGAACACAGATTCTTATAATACCCAAAATATGACTCCAGACAAAGAAGCAACACTGTACTAAGTTAAAATGAGGAACTTTAAAGTCCCTGTGAGATCTTTCTCAGTGATCCTGAAAAAGTCTCTCTTCTAGATATCTGCCTGATCCTAATCCACAACTTGAAATCAGATTATCCACACCAACATAGATTATTTCTAAATGCTATTTCTTAGCTTCTTGATCAGGTTGGACAGGACCGGATTGTTTTACTGCATGTTGAAGTCTCTATGACAACACCACACCAGCTGATGAAGTTTAGTAGTGAGAAGAGAGATCTGTGTTTTTCTCTGCTGAAAATGATTTCTGTGATTAATTTAGTAGTGATGGTGGAGACTGGAGCTGAACTGACAGAAAAAGGACAGAAGAGAAGAAGAAAGATAAACAGGAGAGTGACAGAGCACAGGCTAAAGGCTAAAACACGAGTTAAAGGCTAAAACACGGCTTAATCTGTTTATGATCATGTTCATTCCAACCCACATGCAGCAGTTATTCTGCAGTGATCTGATCAAACTCCATTCATTTTCCATTTGTTAAGAGACAAGTCATCACCACAGTGTGCGCACGATTCCAGCCAAAAGGTGTCACAGTGATCCGCTTCAGACGGAACCTTTAATTAGTAACACTGTCAACAGAATAGAATAGAATAGAATAGAATAGAATAGAATAGAATAGAGTGTACTTTATTAATCCCTGAAGGGAAATTGTTTGGCAGATGAAATTATAATTTTTTTTTACATAAAACAAGAATTTCAGCTCATCTCCCATTGGCTTGAGCGTTATGGAACCTCAGTCACTCTGTTGCTCCCCATTTTTATTTAATCTTTATTGAATCTCCAGCACCTTTTTTTGTGAGATAGCAACACCTCTGACCCACCTGTCTGTGTCTCATTGTGTCTGACTGTGAGCTAAATCCTGGGGAATCCTCAACAGATGGCTCAAAGTTTCAGGCTTTATTGTGAGAAGTGAGCCTGGTGTTAAAGAGAGGAGCTTCTTTCAGGTTTTAAGTGTATCACTGTACTTTTCCTTTGTCCCCTGTTTACCTAGAACTGCTCCCTATCCTGAGCTGCTTCATTGTTAACAGTGTTAAATATATAATTGGCTTATTGTCACATCCTTTTGTCAAGTCCAGTGTTTGGAGACATCTCTTTACCTAATTTCTGATTCCCCGTCTGTGCTTTTCATGCTTTACCTCTTAATCCTCTCCCACTGAGGCTTTAGTTGACTCAGGGTGGAGGCAGAGTCAGTGGGCAGCTGTTGGGGGGGTGGTAGGGATGATGGGACTTCAACATGCACGCCCACACATGTATGTCTAGTGTGATGTAATGCAGACAGTTAAAGAGTTGACACATTTCCTTTCGGGCTCTTGCTAATCCCAAGAATTGGAGTTAATCCTTTGTCTCAACTTGGACATATGCTCAGCCCCTGATGCCTCTTTGGTTACAGCGATGAGTGATTTTGTACGTCAAGACATGAAGTAGGTATTTCACTTTGATGGACAACTGCTCCAGGACTGTAGTGTAATGAGTTAACAAGGGGTTTGAGCTGAGCCTGGGTTAATGTCAGATTAGTCTGAGTCACTACAGATCACTTTAAGAGATTCAAGGTTTTCTGATATTAGACGATACATTTCTGAAAGAGGATCAGCACACTTGGGTCCTCTTCTTTGTCTGGTCCTATAGTTATTTTTAAAACTGACTTTTCTTTCCTCTTGTGGAGAATCGGCTTTGTCCTTGTCAAGTCTTTACTAATAATGACCAAGCTGAAAATATGAGGCAGTGCAGAAATGCTAAAATCGGCAGTTTATCTAGTGTCCGCTTGAGGCTGGCAGCAGAAGAACCGGAAACCACAAAAGCATGGTCATGCTTGTTCAGTATGTTTTTAGACTGAACTATCAGTATACTCCCACAGCAGGTGGTGGCGGGTTTCTAGTATCACCATTCGCAGGGTCATGAGCTAAAAAGTTTGGGAAATAGAGACTATGTAGACTATGTCAGTGTTGGGTGTTTGTTAGCCGTAAGAATAGATACTGTTAGCTGTAGTGAAAGTTTAAAAAAGGAGAGAAAAGTCACTTCTTTAGCATACTAGCTCATAATGCTAACTTTGCTAATAATACTACTACCTCAATCCCAGAATGCAAAACACTGAACACAAGACTGACTACCAAGGGCTTAAATGGGGAGGGAGTCCCCTAATGGCCCTGAAATCAAATGTGTTTTCTACCACATTTTTCTTTTGTTTTGTTTTAACTGCAATAAGATAACTAAAATTGTCTCAATAAATAAACATTCAGAATTCCTTTCTCAAAGTCCCCTCTCCCCCCTCGAGTTGTTGGGGGAGTTGTTGCCACTCGATCTCCCACTGTTGGTCAATGGTGTTGTTAGCTTGAACTGATGGCTCCTAAATAGAAGTCTCTGCCATAAGTGTGTGAATATGGTAAAGGTTCGGTGAAAAAACTCTGAAGTGTAAAGAGCTTTGAGCGGTCAGACACACTAGAAAGGTGCTAAATAAGCACTGGTAAGTAAGCATCGTTGCCAAGTCTGCTTATTATAAGCAACTTTGGGCTTGTTTTCCAAAGTGTAGTAGCTTATTTTGGCTTGCTTTAGTGCCTGTATGATCCTCCTGATTCTCCCCTAGCTCTCAACAACAAAAAACACAAACACATACTTAAGTTTCAGTTTCTCTTCTCTCCATGCTCACTTTCACTCACCTCACTCATGCACATTCTGCCCCTCCCCCTCCTTACTTGATCTACTGTGAGTGTTGCCGCTCAGTCATGACACTTGGCAGTGCATTTTTGGCTCCATTATGGCCAAGAAGTTCATTCTTTGGTGTTATTTTACAGCTGCAGACTCAGAAAACAAATATACTTTTGAGCTAGTCATATCATATATTCAGCCAGTTAAAGAAATCTGACTGAATTATTTTACTGGAACTAAAAAATTTATAACAATATAAAGATATAAATGTTAAACATCTCAAAGCTGAAATATGAATAAGGCTGAAAGATGAGGCTCTGTGAGATGTGCATCTCATGCCCTAAAGTGGGGAACTATTATATTTTCATAACATCAAGTGTGACTGAATCTGACTCAAAGTAAACTGTTTTTTTAGAGTTTTATTTTACTTCATGTGGTTAGATTATACCACATAACACCCCTTGTTGTGTTTCAACAAGTCACTTGGCTTCAAATAACAGTGCTTGATTGGTACCAAGGGGCCCAAAGTGTGCCAAGAAAATACACCCCACACCGTTACACCACCACCAGCAGCCTGAACCATTGATACAAGGCAGGATAGATCCATGCTTTCATGTTGCTGATGCCAAATTCTGACCCTACCATCCGAATGTGGCAGCAGAAATCGAGACTCATCAGACCAGCCAACGTTTTTCCAATCTTCTATTGTCCAATTTTGGTGAGCCTGTGCGAATTGTAGCCTCAGTTTCCTGTTCTTAGCTGACAGGAGTGGCACCCGGTGTGGTCTTCTGCTGCCTCAAGGTTGGACGTGTTGTGCGTCGCCCACAGAACTGCTGCTCACTGGATATTTTTTCTATTTCAGACCATTCTCTGTAAACCCTAGAGATGGTCGTGCGTGAAAATCCCAGTAGATCAGCAGTTTCTGCCCGTCTGGCACCAACAACCAGGCCACATTCAAAGTCTCTTAAATCACCTTCCCCATTCTGATGCTCGGTTTGAACTGCAGCAGATCGTCTTGACCATGTCTACATGCCTAAATGCACTGAGTTGCTGCCATGTGATTGGCTGATTAGAAATTTGCGTTAATGAGCAGTTGGACAGGTGTGCCTAATAAAGTGATTGGTGAGTGTTTGTATATATGTATGCTTAAAGCCAGTGGTGTAGTGGTCCCTTGAGAAGTGGGTATACTCTAAATTTTCACCTTTTTTAAAGTAGTACAGAAAAAAGAGGGTTTTAGAACCAGTGACATGTAAGACTACTCTATTTACCCCAAAATAGCTGTCATTTCTACTTTCTAACTATTATAAAATTATCATGACTTAATTAGGAGCAGTTTGTAGTTACTACTGGTCACACAAGCAGAATGGATGAATGTAAAATGTATTTATCATGAGGCAAACATGGTGGTTCGGTTATTTTTTGAACATTTATTTAAATAAAATACTTTAAATCTGAAGTTGACGATGCATTCTTGTTCATATTCACCGCCGCTTGTTCTGTTGTTTGGTCTGCTCTGCTGCAGTTCACAGTCAAGTGTCACACACAGACACCTGAGGTGTTAGCGATATTTTAATCTGCATGACCACCACTATTCTGCTTCTGATTGGCTCATCAGTCACCATGCCTAAAGTTAACCAATTTAATCAGTGAAGGCAGCGAGTAACAGCCAATTAGAGGCAGAGGAGGGTGGGTCATGGCTTCACCAACCTTGAGGGAAAAAAGGGCAATCTGGCAGTTAGATATTACTGAATGGTTCGTAATGGGGGGGGGGGGGGGGGGGGGGGTTAGAAGTGGGTATAAGCAATGCTGACTGAAAAATAAGTGGGCATACTCTGTATACCAGTGTATACCCTCGACTACACCACTGCTTAAAGCTATCCTTGTTCACTGACTCAAATTTAATAAATGGGGCCCACTGAGAGATCTTTTCGGGGGCCTCAGAATTCCTGGTGATGCCCCTGTACCCAGTTCCTGTAAAAATGTCTTCAGATATGCTAAGAAATCTAAAGTGGAGTCAAGATAATCAGGACAGTCTGTTAAAAGTCCTTTCTCAGGTCATGAGTGTCGGCGTGTGTTTCTCGGTGCACAGACTGTGTTGTTCTTTACACTTTTGATACCTTCACATAAAAGACTCTGTGCACTTCTGAGCCTGAATGGCACTCCACTGAATCATGAAATCATTTTATCCTCTTGTTTTATCAGTGTCAAGCCTCCTTTTACAGCCTCGTCAACACACACAGGACACGGCACTGAAGAATTTCTGACCCGTTCCCTTGCGGCTATACGCAGCCATAGTGTTTCTGTACAGCCAGCTTCAAAGGCTCTGCCACATCTGTGATCATTGGAGAGGTTTTTAGTGCCGTGTCTGGAATGATGTATTGAGGAACTCTGGCTTTCGGGGTGGGGGGGGGGGTTCGTCTCAGTGTGATGGGACAAATGTCATCACATGTAGACTGTATGAAGTGTAAAAGGAGTACAGGTCTGCACTGTGGTGACCCCTGCATGCTGGACCTGATGATGCCCTCAGACGGCTGCTTCCCAAGGGACACATGCTGTAGTTATTTTCACACTAGCAGCCTTATTAGCCTTTACAGAGGCATCTGGTTTTGTTTCACACCCTTACTTAAGGGAAATTCTGATGTTTGTCAGCCTGGGTGAAGTTTGACCTTTACAACTGTTGGTGATGATATGAATCTCAATCCCCTCCTGCTTTGTGAGGATCTGAAAAAGACACATTAAAAAAGATTGAAGTCTCCTCAGCTTTCAGGACATTCTTTAAAACATCTTGTACCAGAGTCTGAGAGATGTTTAACCGTCTGCACCATAAGAAGAGTAAGAGGAGTGACCATGAAACAGAGGTGACAGACAGCTTCAGAGGGCTTATTCTGTGGAATAAAGGGTGTATTTGTATTATTCTTTAAGGAGGTGTTGAGTTATTCAGGGATGTCATTCATCTCATTGGGGTCAAGTGATCCTCAGTTAAAGCCACGGTACCGTTTGTGCTCTGCAGTTACAGTTTGGCTTCTTTCTGCTTCAGTGTAATTTCCACACATCGGTGCTGGTCACATTACAGATTATTCTCCGTCTTTGACAGAAGTTTTTGCGCATATCTCGCTTGATGACCTTGACTAACCTTGCTAAAACTCAGGAGAAAAGTTTAAGGTCAGGCAAAAAAAAAGAAAAGAAAAGAAAAAATGTTCAGTTTTAACTTGTAAATGTTTTTTTTTAGTTGAATAAAAAGCAGGTTTAACTGGCTATGAGAGCGACTTTTTTTTCTTATAAGAATAATAAAATTGCTCTGCATAATTAATGTTACAAGTTGTTTTTGAGTCACTTTTGTGATGATGTGCTTAGATATATGATTAAGAACTAATAGGTCTCATTGTCAATTTTTTAAATGAGGGATCATTATTTATTATAATTAATTTTTTACAACCCTGTCTGTCATTTTGACGGAACACATCTAGCACAACACCTGGTGCTGACCCACCAGCTCATAAAGCTGCTCTGTGGCTTTCTTTTTGATGCGGCTGTGCTACTGACTGTCTGATGAGCTGCACCTTCAGTCTCCCAGTTGTTGAGTTAACTCTGACCACCCTCGCTTAATCATAATTCACATGGTTCTGATGTGACGAGTTCACCCTGTTTGCCCCGGAGCATATGAGGCTGTTCTTCTGCTCTGCCTCATAACATGTTAAAGTTTGAGTTACAGGATGAAACCATCCACTGCCTGACGCTGTGAAGTCTAAACTAAGTGATGTCATGCTGATCTTTGGATCTTGGTCAAAAGATCAGCTCAGAAAACCAGGATTATAATTTGAAGCTGGAAAGAAATGCGCTGCGTTTGTTCGTGTTGTATCCACCCAGCTGTAACAATATACCACAATCCCAAACACATCCAGGAACACCGCCCTCTACAAATAAGCCCTCACTCCTCTCAAATGATGTTTGCCTCAAAGAGGAGGGATTTAAAGCATCACTCCAAACATCCTTAATAAGGACTAACAGATCTGGAATTGGGGGTCAGGGTGGGTGGCCTCAGGGGGGAGTTTAGGTGTTTTTGGGTGGAGCAGTGGGGGAGTCGGGTCTGGGGTGTCATGCGGCCCCGAGGTGAACTCAGAGGAAAGAAGTGGGACCACATGTTTGTCCTGGAATTGCACAGCTCTGACCGCTTGGAGGTCTGAGGGCAGCCAGAACCGCACGTTTGAGGTTTGGAGTCAATAACACACACATTCCTTAAAGGGATGTTCCGCAGAACTTGCATTCCTCTCAACACTGTTTATGATGCTCGATGGCGGTCCCTCTCTCTCTGTAGTGAGGCTGTGTTTCTCTGCGGGCAGATCTTCATGCCCACCAGCCTTTTTCCTGACAAACAACAGACTTTGTTAGTTTACTTTGTTAACTCTTGTGAAACTAACTGAGTTTAGCAAATATCTTCATGATAAAGTGTTTGCATCGTATGAAGAGTTCATCATCTAACAGCAGCAGACGTTTACTCTCAGGTCGAAGGCTTTACTGTTATCAAAAGGACATCCTCAAACTGCTCCAATCCCGGTTTTAGGTCCAGTTAAAGAACAAAAGTTTTGATTATTTTCACTCCTCATGTGGGATGAGCTGCTTTAAAGACAGCAGTCAGTGACATGTAAGGTGCTTATCTCGCTGTTTTTTCAATGAGAAAAAAAAAAAAAAAATTGATAACCCAGAAGCTACATAAGCCTTCTTCACACAGGATTAATTTCACCTGGGGACCTCTGATGATTTGTAATAACTGTGGAGGACGTCTGTGTTTTTAATCCTGTGTGAATCAACCATGTCCGTAATTTGTAAAGTCAAAATTCCAGGAAAAATGAGCGACCATATTTCAGACACACGGAGGTCCCTTAATAACACTAATCCAGTCTGAAGAAGCGTCTCTGTAATTTTAGGTGGTAATATTTTTAAGACCGTCTCTGCAGCTTTATTTGATCATTTTCTGGTCAAAATGACTAAGGCAGCGTTAGTCATGCTAAACAAAGGTTTTCACAGCACTTTGGACAGACATGAGATGTCATCAGTACATAGTCTCATTTATGAACGTAAATAAAACAATAAAAAAAATAATAACACTTTACTGCTTTCATGTCACTCATAGGATATTAGGCTAACACAGAAGTTCTCAACCTTTTTTTTCCTTTTCTTTTTTTTTCTTTTTCTGCCAAGTCGCCCCTAACAAGCTCAAATTAGTTTGGGCTGGAAAAACAGACGTAAAACGTAAAGCATACATACAAACATAAAAGCAGCTTCCCTGAAATACTCAGTCAATTACAAACAAGGATTGGGAGAGGGTCACCACTTTGTGAACAAATGCATGAGCAAATGGTCCAACAGTTAAAGAACAACATTTCTCAATGAAATATTGCAAGGAATTGATGGATTTCATCCTCTACAGTCCATAATATCATCAAAAGATTCAGAGAATCTGGAGAAATCTCTGCATGTAAGCAGCAAGGCTGAAAACCAACACTGAATGCCCGTGACCTTTGACCCCTCAGGCAGCACTGCACCCGAATGTACCGCTGGCTGTGCGCTGCAGAGTGAGCTGCTGCCGTTAAAGCTCAGGGGGTCTGTGCAGCATTTTCAATCAGAGACATAAGAAACACCAAGTTATTTACAGGCCTTGCTGTAACAATTGTAACTATCAAACTTGTTCAATATTTACAACCAATAATCTTCTTGTGTGTGGGAAAAGCTTAAAACAGAGTCATGACTCTGTGAGTTGTGACGTGGAATGGAATGTGGCCAATCAGGAGACAAGCTGACTGAGGAATGAGGAAGCAGAAGTAGACAAAAACCAGCATGGCTGACCTGACACAGAAAGTTCATGAGGAAAGTCCATGTTCCTGCCGTATCCAGGATTTTTTCCAGTCTTTTCTTTCTTTTGGTTCTGGAACTTACTGTTAAAAATAGTCCAAAGACCACCATCATTCCCTCTTCTATGTCCTCTTTCATGTTGTGTTTGGTGTTTACCGGTTGTTTCTATGTGTTGTTATGTTTCTTCTTCTATGTTTTAGTTAGATCAGGTTTGGTCAGGTGAGATTTTTGTCTTGGAGGACTAGATTCTAGATCAGTGGTGGGACAGAATGGTTCTGTGTGTGGTGAGCTGTGTTGAGATTATCAGAGCTCACCACACACAGTACGATCAAAACTGTTCACTGCCTGATTTTTGATCTTCAGGTGTGGACTCTCTAACACGTAAAACATCTCTTCACATTTAGAAAATCCTGATGTGTGGACCCCGCTTTACACGCTGAATGTGATTACCTGGAGTCATTCTCCTATAAAGACAGCAGAGTGAGCTGTCATGGCCTCTGGTGGTTGCCTCAGGCCTGATTTGGATGAAAATGAAGAATTAAATGAAACTAAAATAAATGACATTAAATTCTACTTAAGAATAATCCAAACCCTCTTTAGATGATGTTTACAATGTTTTCGTGATTATTGAGTGCTGTGCAGCTATGGAGGATTTCCTGCTCAGTCTCTATGGACTGGCTGCAGTTTGAGGCCATGTTCTGAAGCTTATGGAAGTGAATGGTTCATGTTTGGGCTTCAGTAGCTCAGGGCATTGTTCATTGATGTTAAAGACAGTCTGTGATCCCCTCTGATTTGTGTGTTTTACATCAGAGTTTGAAAGTGAGCACACGTTTGAATATCAAAGAAGTGAGTTTGGTGATGATTACGCGCTGAGGGAGAGCAAGGTGATGAGTCAGAGCTGCAGGGAACTTGTAGAGACCAGCCAAAAAAAATTGTAGAATTTGCTGTATCATAACAAGTCCTGGAGGGACTAATTAGCATTCAAGCTATGATTAACATCACTGTGTGATAACAGGAAGGCTTTAGAGTCTCAAATCCTCCTACCAAACTCTCAGACCCTGACCTGAGTGTGACTGAATTTGATTGGCTGTAGGGTGTTATATACAGACTGCACTAGTATCAGGGAAGCTGTCAGATCCAAGGAATGAATGCCTGAAATCTTAAGTCATTGTTCAGTTTTTTTCTATGTTCATCTTGTCCTGAGTCTTAAATGTCCAATAATCCTTCATGGTCTTTCTGTTTGACGTATTACACTCAGTCTGTCTCCCAGTAATGTGACATTAACCTTTTGATAAGAGCGTCTGAGCTCTCTTTACCTCCAGGCTTTGGAGGAAAGGAGCTCCTGTGTGCGTATGGATTTGTGATAATGGTTCTCTGTATTCATGGCGAGTATTAGACTGGCCCTCCTGGCATCTCCCAGCTGCACTGCAACCTTGATGTGTGATCAGACTTTACAGTGCCTGTCTCTGTAACACGTACACACACGCACACACACCTTGTCACTCAATCACCCTCATGTTCAGACTGGTACTTAGGATGGAGATGGTCTCAGTCTCTGGACTGAAGCTGGGTGATGTGCTGTATTTTTGTGGGGGCGGTCAGGGGGTGATAGTTGGAGTGGATCCAGCCCTTTAACTCCAGGGGTCTCTTATTATTTGATGTGATTCAGTCTGGCAGGCAGATTGTTTTCCACATCGTTTGTTCTCTCTGTGGAAGTCCACTTAATGAATGTGGTTCTGGGCCAAAGACCTGCTTGCAGACTGGCTGGTTCACCTCAGGGTGCCCCGCAGCATTCTGTGACTCTTCATTCAAATACTGAGGTCTTGTGGTTCAAATTGAAATCCTTCATTTGTGTTGTGAAATCTCTAATGTGACATTTTATCTTTCTGCAGGACTTGGGAGTGAGACCCCCGTCAAACTAAGCAATCCCAGGTTTTTGAAGAAGAGAGCTTTGAGGTAAGATCTGCTGAAAAACAAAGTTTCTATTTTGAGGTTGGTTAACTTTATGAAAACAACCCAGTGCGGCCTTTTTTAAGTTATCAGTCTTGTGTTGGACATTTCTCTTTCAGTCTGTCGTACAGCACTTCAAACTATCTGAGGGTCTTTAAACTCAAACTTGTCTTTATTCACACAGCACCTTCCATACATTGATAAATATGCAGCCCAAAGTGTTTCACAGAACAACAGACACACTGGATAATCATCAGTGTGTGAGAAGAGTTCAAAAAATAAAGAAAGTAAAAGTAAAATCTATGGCTGCAACTAACAATTAATATCATGATCGATTAATCTATCAATTATTCTCTTCATTAATTGAGTAGCTGTTTGGTCTAGAAAATGTCAGAAAAAGTTTTATATATTTCATTCTTCTTACTGTTTTTACTTATTTCATTCCTGTGGTAGCCTCAACCCTTTGAACCCTGAGCTGATTTTTCAGGTCTCTGCTCAAAAAGTGCATACAATGAGTAAAATGAGTATATCTCTGCAACTACAAGGTCTATTTGGATATTTTTGGAGTTATAGTAAAGGGAAAACGTGAGATTTATTAAGATCTGTTAATATGAGTATATGTGATACTGGTGAAGAGTAAATGAAGAAGGCACCAAGCAAAACAAAACAAAAAAAAAGCTTAGGTTCGCCTAAAAAAAGACATTTCAGTATGAATATTTCTTTGAAAATGATGCAGCTGCAGCTCTAAACCTTTATCAGACCATAGTCCAGTATATAAATATGATCTCTGCAAAGGTTGACTCTGATAAAGTGACGGAGAACAACATTAGAGAGGTTTTAGTGCAGAGAGTTCAGGCGAGCTCTCTTTGGGCACAGTTTGGCTCCATCAGGTTCAAAGAGTTCTCAGATACACCTTGTGGTGCCCCTGGACACATCGTCAGTGATGTAACCTGATGATGTGTCCAGGGGCACCAAAGAGTCAACTCATTTTGAACTCATATTTTGTTGATTTTATGTGTTCTAAGCATCATTGTAACTGAGGGTCCCCCTCTTGATAACAATCATCCAGTTGTTGTAGATCTTCTGTCTTTGTCAGCCTTTGTACTGAAGCCATTAAACAGTCTCAAAACATTTCATTCAGTAATCTACAGGATTTGAGAGAAATGGCCCTGGTGTAAAACACTTCAGTGACCTGTTACTGTGCTCTGTAAAATGAAAGTAAGTTGTTGTGTAAACAAACAGGTATCAGGGTGTCATTTAAAGCCTTTGGGCCTCTTTCAGGGCCTGTGTCCAGACTCACTGAGAAAGAAGGAGGTAAACACACTTTGGTGCTTGGCTGTGGAGAAACTCCCCTTCTGTGGAGTTAGCAGAATTGCCCAGCATCATTCTGTTGGCCGGATGTCAAATCCATCAGCAGGTCCACTCATTGGTCTCCATTAAGGAAGGTGACTTTAAGGCAATCAGGATGGAGGTCACAGAGAGAGTGTTGGAAGGTTTCTGTCACGAGAACAGATAATATGATGAAACTATGTGTTCATTCCTCGTGTTCTCAAACATCAGACACCTACCTCTTCTTCTTGAGTTGTTTTATCACTGTGGACTCTGGGCGAGATCCAGAGGTGACTTGAGTAAGCCCCCAAGAGGGAAATTTTCTATGAGTCCATGTGACACCTTCTCAGATTTTCAAGATAAATATTTAGGGATTCAATATTTACAGGTTGAAATCCATATGTTCAGATCACTAACAGCTTGTTTTTCTGAGCCTCACTTGTATTCCACTTGCTGCTTGTCTAGATTCTTGAGCATCAGTCAAATTAGTTCATCTTCCAGAAACATGTTGAAAGATGAGCGAGAATGTTTCAGATCCAGTGATTCTTGAACAGCTGCTGGGTGAACAAACAAACCTCTTTCCCACAGCTCAGCCCTGCTTGACTAACAGTTGGTGTGTTTCCTGCACCCCTCAGCTTCCAGAAAGAGTTCTCCTTTGATGAAAAAGAGGACCCAGCCAAAAGCACTAAGGATATAGATGTTAGTCTCCTAGCCGGTCTCCCTAAAGGTGAGTAAGGGTTTTTGTTTCAGCCTGCCTGCAAATGGTCTCTAACAATGTCAGCTTTCCCAGGGTTTTTCAGAGTCATAGTTGTGCAAGAGCAGCTTCTCTGCCAAGTGGATCGCTGTCTAGATTTTTGTCAAACCTGTTTTTCTGCAAGCACTCATATATTTCATGATTTGAACAGCTGCATTATATTTTCCTGAGAGGCTCCATTTACAGGAAAATGCAGGTCCAATAAAGAGATAAGGTCGTACAGGGGTTTGTGAGTCTCTAAAGCCTCACTCAGTGGTGAATATAATAGTCTGATGAGCTGCTGAGGGTTGTTTTAGATTAGCTTTGGGCCAAAAGAATAGACTTTAACTGTGAAATACAAAAGTCCACCAGCTGCTAATGGTAAGGAAGAAAAATGGTCAGAGAGAAACTTTTGGGCTTCGTTTATCAGTTTCTCTGATATTTGGCAAGGATTCCTCTTAGCTAAGGAAAAAAACCTTGAAAAACTATTGACCAGGTTTGAGTGATGATGCATGTGTTTAAATCACAACCCCAATCCTCGTGAAGTTGGGACGTTGTGTGAAACGTAAATAAAAACAGAATACAATGATTGGTAAATCCTGTTTAACCAAATACAAGATATTTTTGTTCAAACTGGTAAATTTTATTGTTTTTAATTGCAAATATTCACTCATTTTGAATTTGATGCCATTGCTAAAATGCTGGGACAGGGTCAACAAAAGAAAGGGAAAGTTGAGGAATGCTCCAAAAACACCTGTTTGGAACATTCCACAGGTGAACAGGTTCATTGGAAACAGGTGAGTGTCATGATTGGGTATAAAAGGAGCATCCCTGAAAGGCTCAGTCATTCACAAGCAAGGATGGGGCGAGGGTCACCACTTTGTTCTTAAACTGTTGGACAATTTGCTCACGCATTTGTTCACAATGTTTCTCAACATACAATGTCAAAGAACTGATGGATTTGATCATCTACAGTCCATAATATCATCAAAAGATTCAGAGAATCTGGAGAAATCTCTGCACGTAAGCAGCAAGGCTGAAAACCAACATTGAATGACCGTGACCTTTGACCCCTCAGGCAGCACTGCATTAAAAACCAACATCATTGTGTAAAGGATATTACCACGTGGGCTCAGGAAGACTTCAGAAAACCATTGTCAGTTAACACAGTTCATCACTACATCTACAAGTGACAGTTCAAACTCTACCATGCAAAGACAAAGACATATATCAACAACACCCAGAAACACCGCCGGCTTCTCTGGACCCGAGCTCATCTGAGATGGACTGACGCAAAGTGGAAAAGTCTGCTGTGGTCTGATGAGTCCACATTTCAAATTGTCCTTTTCCTCTTTGGCCTGGAGGACACAACGTCCATGATTTCCAAAAACAATCTGGATTGTTCTCAGGTCAAAGTGTCAAAGCCAGCATCTGTGATGGTATGGGGGTGTGTTAGTGCCCATGGCATGGCTAACTTGACCATCTGTGAAGGCTCCATTAATGCTGAAAGGTACATACAGGTTTTGGAGCAACATATGCTGCCATCCAAGCCACGTCTTTTTCAGGGACGTCCCTGCTTATTTCAGCAAGACAATGACAAGACACATTCTGCACATGTTACAACAGCGTGGCTTCATAGTAAAAGAGTGCAGGTACTAGACTGGCCTGTCTGCAGTCCAGACCTGTCTCCCATTGAAAATGTATGGAGCATTATGAAGCACAAAATACAACAACAGAGACCCCGGACTGTTGATCAACTGAAGTTGTTCATCAATCAAGAATGGTAAAGAATTCCACCTCCAAAGCTTCAACAATTAGTGTCCTCAGTTCACAAACACTTACTGAGTGTTGTTAAAAGGGAAGGTGATGGAACACAGTGGAAACATGAGCCTGTCCCAGCTTTTTAGGAATGTGTTGCAGCCATCAAATTCAAAATGTGTGAATATTTGTTAAAAACAAGGTTTCTCAGTTTGAACAATAAATATCTTGTAATGTATTTAGTTGAATATAGGTTAAACAGGATTTACAAATCATTGTATTCTGTCTTCAGTGGCGTTTTACACAACGTCCCAGCTTCATTGGAAATGGGGTTTTTTAAGATGTTGCTTTTTCTTTTGCTTATCATGCATTGTTTGGTTTAATGTAAAAAATATTAAATTCTGGAAACAGATAAAGCAAACTTTCACTGTCGGACAAAAAGACTTTCAGATGTTACAAACATGAAATCGATTCTTATGGTTCCTAAAAAGAAGTGATGGCCGTAGAGACATTGGGTTTCATCCCAGTTGCTGTATTGAGGTTCAGTCAGATTCTCTGCACAAAAACTGGACCTACTCACCTCAAACACTGGTGATTCTTTATATAAGACCCATTGTTTGTCTAACATGACTGTTGTTTCTTTCAGTCTCTGAATTGAGGAAACGATTTGAAGGAATAACCACAAGTACAAGTGATTGGGAAATGAACAGGTGAGTGGATAACGCTGTGTGTAGGAAACAGCTGAGAGCATCTTTGATTACAATTTGAAGGAAAACAATGACATGCCTGAGGCTGACCTTTTCTGCTTCCTGGTGTGTGTGTGTAGAAAGGAACGTATCGCTCGGAGGCTGGAGGGCATAGAGGCTGAGGTGCATCCGTCTCTGCTGCCGAGCTTGGTGGCGAACCGTCTCCTGGAGGAGGACACACCACGCTACACGCGGGCCTCTGATCCTTGTGATCCTTGTGGGGGTGAGCAAGTAACGGAATGGTTTTTTGAGTCTTTTGTGCACCCATGTAGAATATACTGACCTGCTCTCTCCATGTCTGTCAGTCACAGTCCAGCGGTATACTGTTGAAGGATTTGAAACCCAGGACATGATTTCTCCAGAGCGACAGTCCAGAGCCCAGGGCAGGCCTGACCCTCAGCCCTCCATCCAACCAGAGCCCACTTACACCTCAAGCTCAATGACTAACACCCCGGAGCTGGAGTCCAAGGCTGAGCGGATCGCTCGCTATAAGGCAGAGCGGCGCCGGCAACTGGCTGAGCGCTACGGCATCTCTTTGGATCAGGAGCCAGATGTGGACTCCCGTTACACTCGTTCTCGGAAGGACTCGGAAGGATCAGAGAGGCGGAACAGAGGGGGGTCGCTGGGGGAAGAAGGACGGGATGTCGCCCTGAGTGCTTACACCGGTACCTCTGCTACAAGTCCCAGAGCTGGGCGCACTGCACCACAACATGTCCACTCAGACCAGGGCTACGAGATGGGTCGCACCAGGGTGGACTCATTCTCTGAGAGAGAGAGGCTCATGAACCTGGAGAATCAACGCAGAGCTGCTCCTCCTGAGCCTCCGTCCTCTTCTTCATATATGGATGTGTCATCGTTGTCCTCGGCTGCCAGGATCCCCTCTAACAAGGACTATCCAGTCACAGGGATGCCACCTAGTTCTCCCAAGATGAGCCGACAGCCCTCGCTCTCCTCACCTAAACACGGAGCTTCTCCTGGAGACCTCTTTATCGAGCAGCAGGCCCACAACATCCTCAGCAGACAGGGGTGAGTTCTCATGATCCCTCTCTCTCTTTGGCCTCATCTTGTTCAGTTAAAGAGTACTAACGTGTTTTTGTTTCACCTGGTCTCAGGATCTAAGAAAAGGGTTGTACATTTGGTATGGGGCTGTGGGGCTATACACACACACACACACACACACACACACACACACACACACACACACACACACACACACACGGACCATGTGTTTGAGTTAGAGCATCATGTCCATGTGACTCAGAGCTCTGCTGTGTCATTCTCTCAAATGGATGGACTCACTCAGCATTATTCGTTATTCATCCCACTGGCCCTCCCTCCCTCCCTCCCTCTCTCCCTCCCTCCCTCCCTCTCTCCCTCCATCATTGTCCCTGCCTCTCTTATCCACACATGTCCAAGGTCATCCTGTTGGCAGGAGTGTGCTTCACTCCCAGTGAGGCAACCTGAGCTTGTTGTGGAACAGTCTGTAAGCAGAGACCACCTCCCACTGAGACCTGTGACTGCTTCCAAAAACACGCCAGTAGATTGATACAAAATGTGTATATGTTTCTGTTCCTGAGAACTTTGGTTGAGAGTAGGAAATTGGTGCACTCTCTAAACCCCCACAGGAAGTCTTATTGGCCGAGCTGTTGTTATTCTGTGAGGTGGAGCTCTTTATGAGGCTGTTTGGATGGGGAAAGTCTCTGGCTCTGTGGTGGATCCCACATTTTTGCAGAGAATTTATCCTCTTTGAGAATTTTACGAATGCTGATGAGAATATCAAATGCTCCCTGAGCGGAAATTCCCTGTTTATAACCTCTCTGGTTTTCTTTTTGTATTGAGGGGGGTTCCTATGGTAATTTACAACAATGATCTCAACAACACCATTCTCAAGGAGTTGCCATTTTTCAAACAAAACAAGGCCCATAGCTCATACTGTATTACAGAATAATATAAATCAGTGATAAAAGACATGAAGCCATCAGGGAAATGTTAGTGAGCCATGAAATAAACTGTGAGGCAGGTTTCCTGAATGTAGCTTAATGTCCTAAAGAGTACATTCACACATCTGATACCCACTGATCCATGCCGGCACACCACTTTAATCTTATTCTCTCATTTTTGTCTGTTGTTTTATTATGACCTTCATAATGAAACCTGAGCTTCAAAGTGTTGATTTGGCAGACCCAAACTTCAACCTTAGCTTTATTAAATCCTTCAGATATTGTCCACAAGTTGAATGATGATGCAAACAAAAATGAAACAAAAAAAACAGAAATGTTGGCAATAACAGACATGAATTTGTTGATCATTTGTATAAAACTTGGTCATAAATGTAAACTATTTATTTTGGTAATGCCATGAATGAAGGGTTTTATAATTCATGCAAAAATAAAATTAGAAGAAACTTTACGAAAACAAAGGTAACTCAAAAAAGAGACGCATAGAGCTCACTGTTTTTATTCTTGAGCCAGAAGTTGATCTTTATTTCTTAAATCGAGGATTGGGAGGATTGCTTTGAAAATTTATTCTGACACAGTCACTAGTTACCTGTTAAAAAATGTAATCAGTAATGTATTCCAAGTACCATAATATTAAATTAATGTAACTTGATTACTTTCAGTTACTTTTGGATTACTCCAATACAAAACATGTGAAAAAAGACAAAAGAAACTAAACATTAATAAAATGATGAACTCTTGTGTAAGACAGCTGAACAATGTGAGCCTGTAAAAGAAACTGAGGAAAACAAGTTCAGGCAGCAGCTTATAGTCCTACAATCATAGTGCTTAAGTCATGACCACATACGAGAATGGGCAGAATGGAGCATTTCCACTGGAAGCTGTGGGGGCAGTGTTGCTGTTACTACCTGATATGTAACTCTAGTAAGACATGAAGAAGAAATAACAATGGGGGATCTTTTTAAATGAAAATTTATCGAGTTGGTGAAGAACTTGCTTTTCTGTTTTAGTCTTTTATGTAAGAGCTACATTAGAATTACCTCCTCCACAGTCTCCATGTTTGTTTAAGGTTTGTTGTTGTCATAAACTTTTAACTCTGGGCTGCCCCCCCTGGTGGATGTATTGGTTAACAGCAATGCCAACGTAAATGAAGCTTTGAAGTATGTGAGCAGTGACGGTAACATCGGCCGTTTACATTTTCGTACATAAAGGGAGGATAAATTGTTTAAACCCACCCAGTGTTCACCTGATAAATGTAATACAAAAAATGACAAACAAATAAAAAATAATGAAAACGATAATGTTAATTCAGGCAGTAAATTAAAAGTATGGTTCAACAAAACAGAATGAAAAAGAGAAATAAAGTCTGCTCCTTATAAAGTAAACACAAAATGATCTTACTTTAGTCTCAGACAACAGTTTTACAGCTGGAAGGCAGAACTTGCTCTTCATTTACATGAAGTCTGGCTGCCACTGAGAGGGACTGCTGTGAGTGAGTAGGACCGGTCTACCTGTCTGAGGGTTTTGGGTAGGACAGGGGCCCACGGCAGCACCTGCTGCTCATTGGGGAGAGTAAGATCAATACATGCTAGATATGTAACTGGTCGCTATTTTGAAAAAGAGTTGCTAGAGGGTTTTGAAAAGTCGATAAATATGTCAGCAAATTTGCTAAGTTGATCACACTGCACAGGTCTCAGTGCTGTGAGTCTCCTGAAGTGTCGTAGTGGTGCGCTCGCATGTTTTGTGTGAGAGAAATGTGCACGTCGTATCTCTCTATCGCTCCTGTTTAAATGAAAAATATATATTTATGTAATATCATAAAATTCATTGAAATTGTACTCCTGCAAAATAATCCCAAATTCTACTAAATGTAACTGTAATCTGATTAGATGTTTTTTTCTGTAACTATAGAGGAACACAGTCATTTCTTTTTGTATCCTAATTACTTAATGCTGTTACATGTTTTCAGTTACTCCAGCAGCCAGCTTATCTCCCAGTTGGTTGATCTATTTTTATGGTCTGTACCATCTCTTTCTGGATCAGGTTCAATGCTCAAGTACACACACACATCTGCATTATCCATTTACCTTTTTTTTAATTTCATGTCAGTGTTGGTTTTCTTTTCCCATCGTGACACAAACGCATCCAATAGCTGCTTTTCATTTCATTCTTTTTGTTTGAGGTGGTTTCAGGCAGTTTTTTTAGTTACCAGTTTAAATTCAGCTGTCCACCTTTTACAAGTATTTGTCTAAAGTAAAGGACAGTAGAGGTGTTCCGACACCATACCGATAATGCAGACTTGAGTATTGTCCGATAAGGAATAATTCTGCCACACAGCCGACATCACTCCTCCTCCTTGCTGCCTTGTTAGCACCTTAGCACACGCTGTTGTTGTGATCACATGGACTCTGCATGCTGGATCCTGTCAGTGCTGGAGCAGAGTCTGGAACGGACTGCTTGTATCAGAGATTTTAGATGCAGCCCGATCAGATAATTAGATACTGTTTGTTTGTTTTTTTGCTGATATCTAATATCAATATCAGACCAGGAGACGCCTGAAGAACAGTGCCTGTCCCTTCCTCCCACACACCTTGAAATTAAACTGTAAAAGTAAGCCTGCATTTATCTATTCATATCTGATCATCTGTGATTAATGGTTCCAGTGAACTCTAAATAAGGCTTTCTTTTGACCCCACGGATGATCTGATGGTATCAGAGCTCATACCGCCGTATATCTCTCAGGATGCAACAGCTAACCAGCCCAGCCCGGCTCTTGATCAGTCTTTGGCCTTGTTGAAGAGGATCGCTGTCCTCTCTTATCCTTCTCTCTGTCTGCACCACATTCCTTTTTATCTTCCCCAGTCCCTCCCTCAGATGTCAAAGTCCTGTGTGGATGTGGGGCAAGGAGAGAGTTTTGATACTGGGCAGCTCAGTGTGACCCCTGAGCCACAGCTGCGCTTGATCAGGACCAGTGAAGCCAGATAGGAAAGAAACAAAGAGGAGATGGTCTGCTGTGCTTCTTCTTGGGGTCATCTTAAGGAACTGTAACCTGAAAATAACCTTTGTTATACAGAAAATGTTTTATTCTGATGGAGGAAAACCCTGCTTTGATTCCTCTCAAGGATAACTGACCCTGACACAAATGATGTTGACCTAAACTGATCCAAATGCATGAGCGAGTTAAAGATGTAGTATAAATGAGCTTCGGTCTTTAAAGTGGGGTGTTTCTTTTTGGCACTCATTGCTTTAATGTCTCAAACACCAAGAAAACAAAGAGTTGAACTTCATATTGAATTGAGTGTGATGTTTTTCCCAAAACCACAATAACAATGAAATGTCTCATGTGGGAGCTGAACTTGTGTTTTTAGCATTGTCCTGCTGCTGTTGGAATCCATTCTCAATGTGAAGTTCATGTTGTGAATAATGCAGTGAAATATTTGTGTGTAAAAAAAGTCAGGCCACATTGAACCAAGCTTCTCACCCATCCTTCCATCTAAATGTATCCCATGGGTTTCCATTGGTGCAGTGCAAGAGGGAAACTGGGCAATGATTGGTTCCTCCAGACTGACGCTGAGGGCGACACCCAGTCGCTCATCAACTGGCCCTCGAGGTACACTCAGGCTGGTCGTGTCTCACCCCAGCATTACCCGTCCATGTTCCCAGACTTACCCAAACCATCATCCCCAGAGAGCAGCCCTTCCTCAGCTCTGACCCAGAGCAGACATCACTTAACTCAGTGTGAAGTATGTCTGAGAAGCTCTGCTCTGAGCTGGAGTCAGCTGATAATCATCATGCACCTCTTCCCTTTGCTTCAGACCGTAACTCCATCTCCCTGCCATACATTGCTGTGTTCAGTTTAATCCCTGTGTGAGATTTTTTTTTTTTTTTACTTTTTATTTTTCAATTTTCATATACCATTTTTACAGAGAAGCTACTTACACACTTCAAAATAGTAGCGATAGAACAATAACATAAATAAAATAAAATAAATAAAAAATAAAATAGTTGGGGGGGGTTACTGTTCAGTTATAAATATAGACATATGATCATGTAAGAAAGGGTCATGATTAGCAGTGTTTTTTATATTCAAACCATCTTTTCCAGTGTTGTTCATGTAATCCTGCCTTCAGTATCAGATAGTGAGTCTGCTTCCCCATGGAGCTTATTTCCTCAACTCTTTCCAACCACTGTCCTGGTTGAGGAGAGTATGTGAGACTGTTTTTTAAAAGCTGAATTGAACTGAGGGGTGCACCAGGTTAGCATCTTCTCCTCTTTGCCCTCAATATCTGTATTCTCCTGTATTTGATAACTTTTGGCTTTGGATCCCTCATGTTGACCAAGTATCATCTTACCATCCCTCTGTGCTAACAGAATCATCTAGATTAGCCTCAGAGCTGATTGCTGTGTTTCTCTGCCCCTTTTATCAGACCAATGAATGATCTATAGTCTTCTGTCAAATCTTTGTTTTTATATTCTGCAAATGCTAACCAGCCCTTCTTCTCCCTGAAGAATCAGAGTTAGAGAGAGGCTTTCCAGGGAGGAGGGCCGTCAGAGGAGCCCAGAGCTGGGAAATGTTACTGAAGCCCCGCATTACCGCAGAGCGTTTCAACACCAGACCCAGTCCTTCAGAAACTTCCAAACAGAGCAACCCAGCTCCCAGCAGGTTTACACCCACCCTCAAACTCAGCAAACCCGAGGTCAAGATATTAGCGGCTATCCCAGTTACCTGTCCATGGCCTCAGGACCAACATCCAGACAGCAGCAGCAGCAGCCCCAGGAGGAAGAGGCTGAGGAATCAGAGGGTGTGAAAACAGAGGGCCTTCTGACAAGCAGGAAAGCTGTGCTTCCATCAGAGATCCGCCGTAGAGAGAGGAGCACTGAGGACCCGAGGAGAGGACGGAGGGAAGAGGAGGTAGTCATGTCAAGGAGTTTAAACCAGGCAAGGGATTTTGAGTCAGAGGACGGACACAGAGGCAGAGGAAGGAGGGATGAAACAGAGCGCCTGCAAGTGACAGAGGGCCGGGGCAGAGAGCGGGAAAATGCCATTTATGTCCACAAGGGGCTGACCGCCTCACACATCCAGCCAAGAGCCACACATGCAGGCCAAGGCGGCTCCATATCCAGCTCAGCCCTGAGCCGCTCATTTTCAGATGCAGGAGATCCTCAAAGGCCAAGTCACAGGAACCTGCAGCACCAGGCCCAAGACCCCCGAGACCCCCGAGAGGTCAGGGAGGGTGACGCTTACAGTCACCAAGAGAGTCAGCAGGACACGCGGGTGTCTGTGGCTCAGCTCAGACACTCCTACATGGAAAGCACCACTACCCCACCCAGCAGGCGCAGGAACGAGCTGTAGGTGGCATAATGGAGCGTTTCACTGCAGCTTCTCATTGGCTGCTGCTTGGTACCTAACGCTGGCTTTCTGCTCATTGACTAACAACCAACCAAAGCAGCATGGAGCTAACATCACAGCTTTTCATAGCACTGCAGAGACTCTAACCTGTAGAAACAGCAGTTCATGCAGCTTCCTTTATAGTCTTTGGTTTTTGTCCTTTTACTGGTGCAGTGCTTTGTTTGGTTCCCATCCAGGGGAATCAAAGTGTGCATGCTTTAATTCTAGTAAATCTGCATGGACTCTCTCAGTACCAGAGGTTTGACTTCTGTTTTTAAAAGTCTGCTTTTTACCACTGGTCCCTCTCTATCTCTCCCTCACAAACTGTTTTCTCTCCCTTTGGGCTCTCTATCTGTCCATCCCTCTCCTTCGGTGGCCTTTCCAGTGAACTTGAGTGTGAAAGGGAACTCGAGGGCTACAGTGCCCCATGGAGAGGGGAAAGAGACAGGGGGCGCAGGCCCCTGCAGTATATCTGTCCTGGGGAGAGTAGAAAGACCTCAGAGAGGTTTAGGACACAGCCCATCACTTCTGCTGAGCGACAGGAAACTGATAGGTACTGCTCTGGTCTCAAGAACGCATGGCTGAGAGTGACGAATGCTGGAAGTCATCCGTTTGATCATGCATGTTAAAGAAATCATCACATGATGCTAAGTCTGTAATTTATGATGCAGAGAACCTTTGGATTGTTCATGGTACTGATCTATCCTCAAGTAGATATGCAGCATATCATTAGACTGTCAAAGTAAAATGAGTCCAAAACATCTCACACTTTGTGTGTTAAATACTGTGAAAGGGTGGCGTTTGGAAATATTTAAGTACATATACTACCTGCAGTTTAATTGGCCAGTCAACAAAGCTCTAGACTGAGTCCTCAGTCTTTAAGTCGAGTCGAGTCCAAGACACCAAAGATAGTCCAAGCCAAGCCAGAGTCCAGTCCCTAATGTTGATTTAACTATTTATTACAAAGAACCTGCTTCACTCCACCGGACCGGGCTCTGTGGGATCTTCTAGATCAGACTTGGTTTCTACGGATCCTGTTGGCATGTTTTGATTTGCCCCAGGCTTTTCTTCATGTGGAGACCCATATGTTCCTTCTGCTGTGCTTGGATCACTGCAGGTGTCTAAAAAACACAGAGGAAACTACCGTTACAATCAGGGCCTGTGTGCACGTCCAGCCGTTAGCAATGAAACAGACTGATATGCATGAGCCAGGTTTACGCCCCAACAGAGCGTTAAATTTAACAGAGGCACACTCCACCATTACAGGCGCTAACGGCATGATTACCTCACATTGTTCTGACTGATATCCAATATCACCTTCCTCTACTGCACTCTTGGAAACATCACACACATTTACCCTGTTCAAGATCTTTGGCCAAACTTTCCATCTATCCTTGCTTCTAATCTTTGACCACTGACTTGCTGATAACAGCTGTTTGTCCAGTCTAGACTGTTCTAATAAAACGTCCATTTCTTCAGTTGAGAAATAGTGTTTTCTCAGTCTTCTCTGTCACACCGTTACTGCTCACCAGGTTCATCGCTGGTTACGCAGAGTACACGTGGATTTGATCAAGAGAATAATCAATGGGTTAATCGATCATGAAAATAATTGTTAGTGGCAGTCCAAGTTATGAGTTTGAGTAATGACTGGATGTGCATATTGGCCCAGCTCGCCAACAGTCACTCACTGGACGGTCAAAGTAACCTAAGCTTCACTTGGACATATATCTGTTTAAGTCTGAGTGTCTCATATCAAACATGTTGCACTTCTTTTGCTATATTTTGCTGTAAAATATTTGAAAGCTAAAAATTCAATCCATCACACCTCTTAAGCCGCTCTGCTTGGAAATGTAGTTAAAGCAGATGAAATCAGTCATTTCCAATCCATAATGCCGAGCTAGCTATCAGCAGTAACTCAGTAACTAACAGGCAGACTAACGTTGTTATGTTGCATGTCTAATGTAAAGGCAAATGTGTTTCAAATTTAAAGTGAGTTGATGGTTCAGATTTTGACTTTTGTGCTATTAATGCTTCATCACGTCAAACGTAAGCAGAAGTACAGAGGTGAAGCTCAAAGTGAATCTGGATCAGCATGTTTTGAAGTGCTGGACCTCTGACCGAGCTGCTGTGCTGGCTGAACAATAACTAACTGTGTTGTATGTACACTAAGTCCATAATCAGATTAATGGCATGTGCTGGATCATGGTTAACCACAGGCCAGCACCTGTGACAAACACTCAGGCGTTCACACAGCCTCCCTGATTCCACCACTCACCCTTACAACATTAGAAATGAGGGGGGCCCTTAGAGGCCAAAGGTCCTGCTGACTGGGTCCTGGCAATGGTCCTCCCATGTGACCATACCATGAATTAGTCTTTGTTGATAATCAGTCCAAGGTACTGCACAGACTTCTGTAATGCTATCTAATTCTCAGGCTTAGCCGTTTTTCCCACTCTGTTTCCACCTTTTAATTTCTCATTCTAACGACTGCCGTCACGTTTCCACAACCCCAGAAACAACCGCTTCCCCTGCATCTCCTCACCTCGTCCGTGACTGGTTCTCTCTTAGTTCCTGTCTTAAACTGCTCACCTTCATCTGCTCAGTTAGAATAAGGTAACCACTAGCTTTTTGCTAACTGCTCTCCTTTTTCTACACTTCAAAGGTCCTGTGTGAGTTCAGACATTGCTGCTGCTGAAGGTGAGTGCTTTTTTTTAACTTCTTATCTCATAGATCGTTTGAAACGTATCTGTACATTAATGTTTCTCTGCGTCTCTTTGCTTAAGCATTTATATCTGGTAAACAGAAAACTGAACTGAAGTCCATGAGCTGCTGTAACTTGTGTGCACAGGTGTTGGAGTTGTGAAATATCAGCATGCCTGTCAGTTTGTGTTGGACCACTAAGATCTCTTGAGGGCAGATTTAAAGCAGTAAGAGTGTGACACTGAACTCACTGCTAATGAATCAAAGGGGAAGAAGTCGTTGAGCTTTGGTAAAATTTTGACTGAATAAATCCCACTGTTTAAATTTTAATAGAAGCAAAATAAATAAATAAATGAAAAATAATAAAAAAGGATGCAGCATCAAACCAAATAACCTTTCAATAGTCGTTTTCAGGTTCTTGAAATTCAGGTTTTACAAAAGAATGTTATGGTGAAGTAAATTAAAGTCACTCTATGTCTACTCCCTCTTTGCTGCTGTTAAAGCAGGCTCTGTAATGAAGCCTCCTCTCTCCTCTTTGTCTCTGTAGCCGATGAAGAGAAAGTGGACGAACGGGCCAAAATGAGTGTGGCAGCCAAGCGCTCTCTCTTCAGGGTGAGCTGCCTCCAGAATCCAGACACAGAGAGACACGTTTCCAGTCAGAGACACAAACATCGACACTTTCTGAGTCTTTTTTCCCTCCCTGTGAGGATTTGAAGATAAAATCTTGGAAAAACTTGTGATTTGTGCCAGGATAAGCCTTTCACTGGAGCAAGTATTTATCAGAGCCTATTACACTGTTACATCTGTTAAAGTGACCCTGAACAGGCCTTCAGACTCAGCTGCTTAGGCTCAGCCCAGCTGAGACTTAAACTTCTAAATAGATTTGATAATGATGGTCTGTCTAATTCTTTGACAAGATTATTCTACCAGAGTCAGGAAGTCCAGATATTTCACTGATTTAAACAACTTTCCATGTGTGTCCAAACACTTCCATCCAGGAGCTGGAGAAGAGCATCGATGGAGCGCCCAAACCTCGGTCCAGGAACGCTGCGGTGGACAGGAGACTGAGACGGACTCAAGACAGATCAAGGACTCAGCCGGTCACCACTGAGGAGGTCGTCATCGCTGCCACGTAAGTACTTGTTGTATGAGGAAAGTTAAAGGGCTAGTTTGAGTTTTTTTGAAATACACTCAGTGAAGTTAGTTGAGCCCAGATACTGATTTTAGTTTTCTTAGTATGAAGTGAATCAGGAGGTGAAGCTTCACCTAGCTTGTTGTTGTTTGGGTGTCTTTACTTTCATTCACTTCCAGCATAATATTAAGATTTGACTTCAACATTTTCTGGCATGAGTGTATTTTAGTTGTGGTGAAAGCCAGGCTTATTTTTTATATGGTGCTCAGACATGTGAGTGTTTTTACCCTAAATGCTTCAGAGGCAGGATCAGCTTTAATTCAGCATTTATTAAGCACGTCTGACCCAAACATAAATTAGTCTAGGTGTTTGCTCTGTGTGGATATTTTTCAGAGCAGCTACTTTTTACTGAATTTGTTGTTGTACCACTTCCAAACTTCAAAAGAGAAAAATAATACAACCAAATTAAAATTCTTCAAATTAAAGATGGGTCAAAGATGCTGAGAAACTGCATGAATTGACATTTGACACTGTTGGATCTTAAAAGGGTTCAGAGAGTAGAGTCTCAAAAAGAAGAAATGAGAGTGACACAAAAAAAGTGTGAGCAATTTATTAAAAACTATAATTAAAGGTAAACAGTCTGTTGTAAAAAGTTTAAGAGCTCAGCCTTTAAAAAACTAAATCTGAGCAAAAATGTGGACTGAAAGTGACTTCCTGTCAGGTGTTGACTGTCATGACCTCCTGATGACGAAGGCTAAAAAGCTTTCTCTCTTTGAATGTGGTCGGATTGTGGAGCGTCATGAGCAAAGCCTCTCACAACGTGTCATCGCTGCTGAGGTTGGACACAGTAAGATGGCTATTTTGAATTTCTTCAATGATCCTGAGGGTTATGGAACAAAGAAGTCAAGAGGTAGACCCAAAAACATTTCCAAGATGAGCCGGAGGATCTGATTGGCTGTCCCTCAAGACACAGGATGATCCTAGACCCAAATGAAGGCCCTTACTGGAGCCGCCTGCAGCCCAATAACCATCAGACGGCGTCTGAGAGAGAAGAGCTTTAAAAAGAAACCTCTTCAAAGGCCTCGTCTCCTTCAACGCCACAAAATGACCCGTTTGGACTTTGAAGAGAGCAGCAAACATGGGACACTGAAAGGAGGAAGAAAGTTTGATTCTCTGAGGAGAAAAAGTGTCCCCTTGACGGTCCTGATGGCTTCAAGGTTCCTGACATGACGAGGAGATCCCACTGGAGATGGTTTCTAGGTGGCACTGTGGAGGGGGCGCCATCATGATCTGGGCTGCTGTTTCCCTCAGTGGACCAATGGAGCTTCAGGTTGTTCAGAGGCATCAAACGGTGGCTGGCTATGTTGAGATGTTGCAGGGCGTGTCCTTCATGACTGAGGGCCCTGCTCTGTGTGCTAATGACTGGGTTTATCAACAGGACAATGCTACAGGTCACAATGGCCGCCTGACAAAGGACTTCTTCCAGAGGAATCAGCTCACTCTTTGGACCATCCTTTATCTTCCCCTGATCTAAATCACTCTGAGAACATTTGGGGATGGATGGAGAGGGACGGTTACAAAAATGAACGTCAGTTATAGACAGTGGACGCCCTCCATGAAGACATCTTCACCATTTGGAGCAACGTTCCCACGAGCCCCGTGGAAACACTCGCATGAAAAGTATGAACAAACCAATTTTTGAAGAGATCAGTAAGAAAGGTGGAGCACCTCATTACTGAGTTTTTCTATTTTAGAGGATTTTCAGGGTTTTTTTGAGCTCTGAAACTTTGGATCTGCTGATGAACAGACTAGTTCACTTTGTTGTTTGCAATAAATTGCTTACTTTGTTTCCATCTCTCACATTTCTTCTTCTTGAAATTCTACTTAGAAGCTTTTTAAGATCAAAGTGCAAAATGTAAATTTTTGAAATTTTTCAACTGGTATTCAAATTTTGATCAGGTGTGTACGAGAAACAAGTTGCTTTACATGTCATTTTCTAACAGACATCTGTCAGAGGGACCATGCTGAGGGAGACACAAATGCTACTCTTGGATTTAAATCTCTTTTAATCTCTTTAATCTATCTAAAGAAGGAACTTTTACCATAGTATGTTGCAGAATGTTATTATTCTTTTGTTGACCCTGATAGCTAATCCACACAGTTTCTGTTTTGGTTCTGATTTAAAATTTCATTTGAGCTCACATTCCCAGATGGAGTTTTGATCTTGCACCTCTACGCGTGTTATCTTCTTCTTCGTTAGCTGTTTTTAACCTCAGGGTTCCCTGAAACCATCTGTTTTCCTCTCTTGTATCTGTGTGTCTGTGTGTGTGACTTTGTCCCTGTCCTTATAGCGTCCCATCCGATGTGCCGCACACAGTGTCTGCTCACACTGCTGTAGCACGTGTCCCTAGCCCCACCCTAGTTTACAGCACTGTCCCACATTACAGGTACCAGGCATGAACGTGAAGCTGGGTCCTGCTGGCCTGCAGTGTGTGGCTAACAGTGTTTTTCTTACCTGTGAGGTTAACCTTTGTGTATGGGAAGTGATTAAAACTCTGGTGCACAGTGTGTCATGGAGATTTTGTGCCATCTTATGTGATAGCTACACACTAAAGGATTAAAGACCTGAATATTCTCACCTGATGCTGTGTTTTTGTTTGGGATAGGACTGACTCACTGTGTGCCTAACAGCCCTGTCCTTGTTCTGGTCTAAACCTTTTATTGGACATCACTGCCTGCTGTCCAGCATGTCTCTTTCTGGTTTGCATGAGCTCATTTCATGCTCCTCACCAAAAGTCTCCTACCTGTTTGTCTCTGGGTTGTCCTCCTCCCTCCAGCCTGCAGGCATCTTCACAGAAAAGCTCCACCGCACACGATCAAGCACGGGAAACCCAGCGTGCCCGAGACCACCAAGAAGTCCAGGTCTCCAAACCAGCGCCAGCAAAGGAGGAAAAAGAGCATCACAGGATCCAGAGTCAGACCCAGCTCCAGGTCTTTAAACCAGTTCCCACACTAGAGAAGAAAGACCCTGAACCGAGGCAGAGTGAGAGTCAGAGCAGGGCTCAGGGTCAGGAGGAGCCTGACCTCAGCACCCTCAGCCTGGCAGAGAAGATGGCGCTGTTCAACAGACTGGCTCAGCCTCCCACCAGAGTCACCCGCACAAGAGGGGACGCCAGACAGCGCCGGGCCAACGCCCGCTACCAGACTCAGCCCATCACACTGGGAGATCTGGAGCAGGTAAGAGATGGACTTTTTCTTTTTGTCTCTGTTTTATCAAGGGTCTGCAGCTAAAAGTAAAGTCTTCTAACTGAAAATCTGTGTTTTAATGACAGCGTTTCTTGTGTGTCTTTGTTGGGCTTAAAAGGTAATAGATTAACAACCATATTATCATATTTGATATAAAACAGGCTTTTTGTGTTGTACATGAACCACTCCAGTGATTCGGTGCCTTTTTCTTGTTGTAACACTCTAAAGTATTATTATTATTGTTATTATTATTTTTCCGCTCTAAATCTGATAATACTCGTATTGAACTACTCTAAATGTGTGTTGGTCCATCTCAGGTCACTTTATTTCATGTTTTAAAGCTTCCTGAGCTGAAGCTGGTTTCATGTTTCTCAGTCCTGTTCTCTAAACTCATGTGAGCTGTAAAAAGCCTGTTTAAAGTCTGTCACCTTATTTCCTGCTGCTTTTCTGCAGCACTTTGTGGCAGCTTGGTTCACTGTAAGTTTTATATTCACATCATCAAACTGATCTGAAATCTCAACAACTGAAGTCATTCAAACTGTAAAATGTCTAAATGATCAAAATCAGCATGAGGTGAACTAATATTCAGACTAATAAATCAACTGACCAGAGGACTAGAGGACTCTACTGGCTCCTGGTCCTGGTCCTGGTCTTGGTCCTCCTCATTTGAGTAACAGGACTGAAAGTAACAGGAATGAGTTTTTAGCAGAGAATTAGCAAACACATGAAATATAGCCACATGGTGTTTATGCTAATAGCATGTTGAGACTTAGCTCATTCCAGTGATTGAACAGAAAGTGTAAACTTTCAAAGTAAAGAAATAAGATGGAGAAACTAATGAGAGTAAGAGGACTGAGCTGAGATTTGAAGCCCCTCAGTCAGAGTGTAAATATCATCCAACATACACAAACATCAAGGAGTCAACTTACTCTGGGTCTTCACATGGCCTGCAGAGCATCTGAATGATGCTACTTCCTGTGGACCAGGTGACACCTGGAATATTCCACATTTTTCAGAGGGGGTGATGAGTTAGGGTAACAGACTGAGTCAAAACCAGGGACACCATTAAAGTCTGAATTCATACTCAACTGTTTTTTTTTTTTAAAGAAAATAAACTTAAAGTATAGTTGTGATAAGGAGGAACACAAATATGTAACAAAAATCTTACATTTGTGAAGGATTTGAATGATTATGTTTGATGGTAAAGTCTAATTTTAGGAAGCAGGACAGGCAACAAATACTGTTTTCCAGTGTTAAAGTACTTTTAACTAATCTTTTTATTCTGTTTATTAAATATTCAAATCAATGTGCAGGACACTTGGCTTTAAACAATAATGTATTCTACAGTTAATTTTATCCTGCATTCATACATGTTATTTCCTGGGGACGTAAATGGCACTGATTTAGTGGAATGACCCACCAGCTTTTGTGTGGCACAAAATGTTAAAGTTAACCTGAAACTCTCTGCATATCTTGGACACACTGGCTCTTCTTTATCTTGTTGTTATTGAGAGATTCCCACACAAAACTGTGTTTTTACATCATATTTGCAGTTGTTAGCATCCCAAATGTAACTGTGAACATTCGAGGTACTGATGAGATCTTTTAATTCCCCTCCTCCATCCATCCAAGTTTTTTCCTCATTGTTTTTTTTATTAAAAAATAAAGAGCCAGTAGAAGAGCAATACTGCCAAATATATAGTACTGTATGTAAATAACCTTTTCTCTTTGACGAATGTAATCTTAACTGAATTAGGAATATTTGTGTGATCTTACAAAAAATGTGCTAGGATCTTGAGAAAGTTTCTTGGGATCATCAAAGAAAGTATTTTCTGTCTTTTCCCCTAAAAGAAATTAAGATTTTGAGAGCAGGAAAAATGAAAAAAAAAAAATCTGTAAAAATGGTGAAATTTCAGTGTGACAACCTAAAGTAACCCAGATGGTTGCATCCTTGGTCAGAGGAGAGGATGAGAAAAGTTCCCTACAGAAAGCGTTCCTCTTCACTCTGCAATAAAAGGCTGCCAGGCAGGTACTGTACAGAACCATGCGTTGTAGCTTTGCATGTTTCCGCTCCAGGAGTCTTCGGACATTGACTTCAGTGATGAACAGGAGCTGTGTGACAGCCCAGTGCAGCATCTACAAGTAAGACTCCTCATGCACTCCCCTAAGACAGTGGCGTCTCACAGGGCTGGAGCACTCCTCACAGAAATGACCGTGTGCATCTCTGTGAACGTCCTGGGCTGTTCTGCATCTCATATCAGTGTTTGTGTGACGTCATTATGGATGTTCACTGCATGGCCGGCTTCTGAGTGCATCCTGACTCTGTTCTGATCACCCTGCTGTGTCAGTGAGGAGGCTGTGATGTGTGGATGGATGATGTATTTCAGAAAGGTCTGAGAGCTTTGAAATGCCTCTGGAGGAGGAGAACAAAAGCACTTTGAGCCTCCTTCACCACCACATGGACTGAAAGCAGCTTTTTGTTCTGAGCTTGTTTTTAGAGCAACTGGAGAGACACTTGAGTCTCTCAAATCTTCATCTGAATCTTTATCTAACAAAGACAGTCAGAGTTAAGTTTAGTGTCCATGGATCTCTACTGTTGCTTTCCTCAGCACAGATGTCAGACGAGCTGGTTTTTGATGTGAGGTAATGGTTATGAAAAGTGTCTTTTAAGCCCTGTTTTCACTAAGCGGTTCAGTTCGGTTCGTCTCAGTATGGCGGCACCCATTGTGTTTCATTCCTTTGGCTAAAACCAGGACAGGTCCTCAAATAACCAACCTGGACCGTCCCACTTATGGTCCCCTTCTGTTGGGGCTCCAGACATACCGATCTGACCCCAGAAGATGGAGCTAAAAACACTGCAGTCCATTGATTGGTCAAAAGAATGGTCACTTCCTGTGTGACAGCAGTAAGTTTTAATTTAGTTTGATAGTTTTAATAGTTTGAAAACTATTGCAGCTTACACCCCAAACTCAAAAAGTATTCAGTTCATTACAACAAACAAAGTACCTGTTAACTAAAACACTGATCGCCCAAAATCAACACAAAATGATTCCCAAAGGAAATAAGAAGGTCAATGCTTTCATTCTTAGCGTCCGACAGTCTTTAAATGTCCCTGTTTGGTTCAGTCTGACTGCACTCTGTTGATCTCATGTCCAATAATCCTCAATCCCAGAAAAGAGAAAAAAACTAAAGTAACCCGATTCTCCTCCGCTGATCAGTCGAACAAAAAATTAGCTGTCCAAAGAACTCCAAAGTTAAAGGTCTCCCCCTGAGTTACATCCCCAGACATGAAGATCTGTATTTTTCCAGGTGAGTCCTGCAGACGCGCTCCAGCGTGATGAAGATCCAGCCCTCTGATTGGAGTAAATCCCCTGACAGCTTCATCTTTAAACACAGTTCTTTGTTTCTTTGTTTCTTTGTGCCTCACATCTGCAGACACACACAGTTTCCTTTAAAGTCACTGTGTCCTCTGTCACTGCAGACAAACTCTGACACACTTCATTCAGCTTTCCCACGGCGTTCTTAAAGGAATGACTTCATGTCATGACTCTGAACTCCACCTTGACCCATTCTTTACAGAGAAAAGCTGTTTTTATCACAGCACTGATACAAATCACCTTCTCCCTTTGATTTGAGCACCAATGTTTCCTTTTTCTTTCATTTTTTTTTCAACACTAATTCTATAATGTGTCACTGTCACACCGTCATGATGTTACGTAGCTGACTCAGCTATCAGCATCCAGCTTACACTCCGTCTACCAAGAAGGGATCGGTTGGCTGTGGAAACAAACAGGATCAGGCTTTACTGATCCGACCCGTACCAAACTGCACTGATCCAGACCGGACCGCTTGGTGGAAACAGGGTTTGGAAACAGTTTGCTGCATTGTGTGCAGAGAGCTGCTGGCATTGCTTTATAATGTGGGCTGTAAACGACCATCCTGATAGGCTGCCCATTGATGCTCAGGAAGTGCAGTGAGTCAGGCAGGCGGCGATTAGTCAGCGTGATTCCCTGCGTT
Source organism: Labroides dimidiatus (assembly GCA_030710495.1). NCBI lineage: Eukaryota > Metazoa > Chordata > Actinopteri > Labriformes > Labridae > Labroides > Labroides dimidiatus. The sequence goes on along the minus strand of CM061161.1, from coordinate 24,764,628 downwards.
TGCGTGTGCGAGCACTTTACCCGGCCTGTTTCTCAGCCTCTGTGGCAAACTGATCCACTTTTTTCTTTGTCCGTCTCTCTCTCTCTCTCTCTCTCTCTCTCTCTCTCTCTCTCTCTCTCTCTCTCTCTCTCTCTCTCTCTCTCTCTCTCTCTCTCTCTCTCTCTCTCTCTCTGTGCTGTCTTCTTCCTCCAGATTCATAACGGGACAGCCTCTGGGTACGGAAACCTCACTACTTCATCATCCTCCTCTGCCCTGAAACCTGGAGGCACTGTCTCCACCGCCCATGCCGGAGACATCCACATAACAGCACCCCGGTTTGAACCCCTCCCTCCCAGCTCTGATAGACCTCTGCCCCCTTGCCACCTAGACGGCCCAGCCTCCAGGTCTCAGGAGACAACAAACAACTACAGATCCAGGGCCTTATCCCAGGGGGAGGAAGGGTTTAATCTGGGAGGAGGAAGAAGGAGGCTGCCTTCTCCTGAGGGGGCAGTCAGGCAGGCCACTCTGTCCCAGCCCCAGCCCCAGCCACAACCCCAGGCTGGGAGAGAGAGGAAGGAGGAGAGGGGAGAGGAGCAGTGGCTCAGCAGAGAGGGTGGAGACAGAGCTGTGCAGAGCTCAGAGAGCCGCATATTCCACGAGTGGCAGGACTCGTACCAGAAAGAAGGACAGTACTCAGACACTCAGAGGAACAGAGCCTTCAGTGGAGGTAAGAGCAGCTGAAAGAGGGCATGACAGATCTGTGAGAGCTGGTTTTACCTCAGCTTTCCTTCCTCAAACTATTTTAAGTGATATTCTGCTTTTTCACAACCAAAAATCTTGTTCAAGATTTAGCTTGAAGACTTAAATACTAAACTTTCTTCTTAGTGTGTCACAAACTTTTGAGGCATCTTAAAGACCATTTGATCCAAGTGTTGGATTGACTGTTGACAGGAGGGCAGTATGGATATCAAAAGGAGAATAACAGCAAAAATCATGTCCATCATTCTGTATTTCCATCTATGATTTTTAAACTTACAGTTTTCACAGCTTCAGAAGTGAGTGTTTCAGTTGGTGGCTTCTGGTCAGAAATAAATATCTTATTCCAGACTTTTCTGTTTGGATGAAAGAACAGCAAATAAAAACCGAGGTGAGAGTCTGGGATTAAATGTGGCCTATATTTAACCCTCAGGATCCCAATCCTGCCGGCAGGATCAAAATACCATTTATTTTTAAATGACTGGCATTTACAAACCATTTGTCTAATCCAAAAGCTATGAACAAAATTTATATCTTTAAAATTTCATCACACTGCATGAAGACATGATTGAGTTACATCAGTCTATAATTGCCATGGTTGTCCTGAATCTATAGAGGTGCAGGACTTCACTTTGTAGAGAAAAAAGAGACCACTGTGAGTAAAAATGTGACAGAAGGAAAAACCACCAGAACCAGAACTACTTGGGATTCTGAAGGTTAGGGTTAGGAGTAGAACCTTGAGCAGCAGTACATGGTGAGCTGAACCAGCCCTACAACTGGAAACTAGTCTCTCTTAATATATGGCTGGAGTGTTAGCTACATTAGCTTGCCTGCTGAACTTCATCATGATGGAAAACTAGCAAGATGAGATAAGTCCTACCACTGTGACATCATCTGCAAACTCAGGGTTTGTCACTTTTTTTGATAAAGGGTTTGTAGCTCAGGGCCAATCACAGCATGACCACTTTTGGTCTGTGACGGGTCTCAATGAGAAATGCTATGTAATGTAATGCCTTTATATCCAGCAGGAGAGCCCCCCAATCATCACACCACCTACACCTTATATGGCACAGTGCTTCTACATCACACATGCCTAGTATGTAGCATAAACAGGCAGTTAGCATAAACAAAGAACCAGCTCGTTTGTGTCTTTTGATATGTTGAAATAATACATGTTTCTGGACTTGTCAGTTAAATGTGGCTCATATTAAGTATTTTAAGACATTTTTACTAACAATTAGACACAAATACTTTCTTAGATTTCAGTTTTTTTGAAGTGTATAAGTAAACAAACCTCCCTCTTACATTATCAGCCTGTGGTGTTTTCTGCTCTTTATTTATAAAGAGGAGGCAGGCTGTGAGTCTCCACAGTAACAACCATAGGACGCTCCACAGTCACATGATCTGAGCTGTGCCTCTGATTGGATGAACTGGCGATCTCAATTTTGTCAAATCTGTCCAGTGAGAAAAAAATCCCGGAGGTTGCCGCTTGGGCTAAACCACAGGATGAGTGAACTCTTTAGCCAGTGCAAAGGTATAACTCATGATATATCATGATAACACATTTTTAAAAAGAGCTGATGTACTAAGAAAGTCCTCAACTACGAGTCACACAGCTGCTTGCTGTCTGAGTGTGTGTCCGTGTAACCTGCAGTCAGACAATCTCAAAACCAAATACAAGGAGAGGGGTGAATGTTTTTTGGAGGTTTGGATATAAGGCACACATACAGGACTTGATCGGACTTTAAAAAATATTAGAGATCACAGAACCATACTCAAAATTACAGGGATAATCAGGTGAGATTACAAATCGGGAGTACAGTGGGAGACAGAGTTAAAACGTAGGAAACTCCCTCCCAAATCGGGAGTGTAGGGAGGTTTGCTACCCGGCAAATGTTAGCATACTAGCACAGGAAATCAAGATTGTCGGCCGAACAATTCTGAAGTTTACTCTAATATTAGGGCAGAGCTATCTGCCCTAATATTAGTATTTAGCGTTCTAAAGAGGTTTTCTATGTTGATATGTATATATATTTTTAAAAAAGTCTATAACTCGACACAAATAAGGCGGACATGGTAAAGATCAGCAAAAATACTGTGATTACCGTCTTTATGAACATTGTTGCTGCATGTTGGTTTAATGCTCATATTTAGCATTAAACAAAAGGACAATAAGTGTTTTAGTAACTTAAAAATGGAGAAAAATATGGAGTTTGTTTTTCATATTAACTATATTTATTTTGAAGCATTGTCATACAGACAATAATTATTTCTCATCGAGCACATTTCATGTGTGTTGTTCTTTGAAAATCTTGTGTAGAGATTTTCAGTCGTCTTTTCCCTTAGATTTAAGGGGGGAAGATGATGATGTTTAAAGTGTCTGTGCTCCCTCTCACAGGCAGATCAGAGCCTCTCAGTGAGCACTGGAGATGTTTGCTGGTCTCTGTTAGTCTGATATCTGTATTTTTAAGAGAAACCCTGCAGTAATGAAACTGTTTTTTAACCTAACAGAGAATAAGAGAGTTTGATAAATGGATCATCTTGCAGAATGCTTTCCAAATCCTGTTTCACACCTTGTTTTCTTCACACTGGCCCTTCTTCAGCTAGGAAATGACATTTTAAATCTAACCAGTCACGGCATGTAGGCCTGTAGATATGAATACATTAGTGGTCAAGTTATTGATTTCACTCACTGTGTCGTGTCTTCTCGTGATCACAGAGCTGCCTGAGTCCACTGTGGTAACATCCAGAGCAGCAGCGAGTCAGCCTCCTGTCACAGACCCACACATCGACAGTGAACGCACAGCAGAGCTGGATGAGACAGAGGAGGGAGAGGAGCTGAGCGACATGACGGCCAAACACATGTCCATCAGAGAGAGGTCGGTGTGTCAAGGATTTTCAGCTTCAAAGGGGCAAAGTTTACTTCTTTAGTGTCCATTTTCCTCTAAGTATCATCATGTTTGAGAACTTTTGTTAAATTGAAATGTTTTGTTCTATCAGCTAAACCAAAGGAAAGCTATCAAAGCTCAGGCTGAAGGTGTGAGAGATTTCATTATGTGAGCTAAATATTTGCTAGAAAAGTGGATAACAAGGGAAACAGACAAAAGTTTGGGTTATTAAGGTTTCTATTTTCAGTCACAGAGGGAAGATGTGATTTTTTTTTTTGTTGGTTGACAGTATAACAGGAGAAATGTGTCAGACTGCATCTATGCACACAGTATAATACTTAAATTCTGTGGAGTAAGAGAAGGACAGGACATCACAGAAATCCATCTGATGAAAAAGTGTGAAAATGCAGCTTGAAAATCTTGATTTGTCACTTCAGCACACGCTGTCCTGTTTTAAATCTTTAGTAGTGATGTGAAATAAGTGCAGTATTTGATGAATAAAGCTACCTATTGGATTCCTGGATGGCTGCTGTGATTACATAAGTCTTTTGTTATGTCAGATGTGTTAACGAGCATGAACACAGACAGCACTCACACTCTGAATTGATTGATGACGTTAAAGATGGATGTGTCCATAAAGAGGTGTGTGTGTGTGTGTGTGTGTGTGTGTGTGTGTGTGTGTGTGTGTGTGTGTGTGTGTGTGTGTGTGTGTGTGTGTGTGTGTGTGTGTGTGTGTGTGTGTGTGTGTGTGTGTGTGTGTGTGTGTGTGTCAGCTGTACTTCCTGTCACCTCATGTTTGCTCTTGCACCACATCAGGAACCCTCTCCATCTCTTCTGTTTTGAAGGATTTCACTGGCTTTACTTCTGTTCTTCTTCCTCTTTTGTGGCGTGGCTGTAAAGCCTCAGGGCAGGACAGGATGTCCTGTCAGCAGATCACAGAGGGGTGGTTGTGAGTCGGGCACAGGGCACTGCCGACACACTGACCCCTCCACTATGGGTCCTGTCTGCTCCCTATTCAGGCATAAGAGCTCAATTAGTGAACCTTTTGTTCTAATCATGCTGTGGCTGCTAATACTCTAAATCCTTTTCTCTTTTCAGAAACCAAAGTCTGACTTAGAGGGTCTGCAAGCTTAACATGTTCAACAAGGGATAGGTAGTGATATGATTTGATTTATCAATCCCTCCTGAGAATTTTCTGTGTAGAAAAAGTCGACTTTACAGGTTTTCTATGTCAACATTTTATTGAGTTTATCAGTAAATAAATATGAAATTGGTCAGTGGATCTGGATATCTCTGGATATCTCTGGACGTAAATAAATAAAAATCAGTAAAAACCTCAGGTCATGTGACCTGGATGTGTTGTTTTGTTATGTTATTGACTGAAGAAGGCCATCTAGTGTCTGGAAGTGGTTACAGCAATGTTTGGAGTTGTTTGGAACCTTGAGCTTGCCGTAGTTGTGCTGAAGTCAGCCATGAGCCTGCAGTAACTTTTCTTTTCTCTTCCTGTTTGAAAACATTTGCCTGTTTGTATTTTGACATGAAGAGTTTTCAGTCATGTTTACAAAGAGTAGCTGTGAAATGTTTCTGTGATGAAAGTTGAAATTCTGCTTGAAAACCAAAGTTACATCCATGTATGCTAACCGCTAGCACATCAATGCAATTTCCCATATACATTAGCATCAATCCAGCGCTGTCTTTTCTGTTATCTTTTTTTGGTCCATTGGGGGATGAATAACATGTTGGATGTATTGAATATGAATGTCTTGTCAGAGAGTAATCTACATTTCTTTGTTGATATGGATGGATTTAACCATTTCTAAATGATTCTTAACAGGACACAGTTATCCGTACCCATCCCTAATCAAAGCTGATAGTGATCTTTGTATCTACTCCTCCTGTAGCCTGTTTGCTCAGATGATTTCCTCCTTTTAGGTTGTAACCGTTTCTCCTCTGTTGCTTCCTCTCCTCCTTTAGAGTGGCCTTGTTGAAGAAGAGTGGGGAGCAGGACTGGAGGAACAGGATCAACAGGAAGCAGGATGTGGCGAAGGCTGCCGTGTTTGACCAGCAGGCTCAGCTCTGTGAGGAGGAGCAGAGATTCAAGAAGAAGGTAACCACCTGACCTGCACATGCAGATGTCAGCCTGAGGGTGTAATGAATCCTGTCTATTACCAAGAACTGCTTTAATCTGTCACCTCATCACGCCCTGCAGTGAAGTTCTCCCAGTGAGGGGTCAGGTTGGGTTTTCATCTTGTAAATCATAAACAAGCATTAACTCCTGAAACCTGGTATCAGCTCTGAATATTTCTAAACGGAGAGGTTGTGTATTGTCCGTGTGTGTGTGTGTGTGTTTCCTCTGCTCTGTCTCATAAACAGCTGCTGCATGTTTTTGTGTCAAAAGTAAATCTGCATTCATTTCACTCATAGAAGCCATGATAGAAACTGTCTGTCTGATCAGTCTCACAAAATGTGACGTATGCATGCTTTTGTCACTGCATGATAGCAGAAGTCTGAGGCTGCAAAAAGGCTGTCAGAATGAAATCCTATGATTCAGATTAAAGCTAGATTTTCATTCAGGTGCAGAGCATGTGGAAAAGTGTATATAATTTTTATCATTACTATTAAAAAACACCCAAAATGTTTAATAGACGACTCAGAACCAATAGGAATGAGTTAAATCAGTCTGAAAAGGGTTTGCTGGTTCTGCTGAGTGTCCCTGTAAACTTACTCTAACTTCTAGTTCCTTAAATGAAGGCATTAAGAAGCCCTGAAAGTACCTGTACAACAAAATACTCCTAAGCATAACCCTGTTGTGATTACGAAACTGAAATGTGTATTTTAATTTTTAGTGATTGAGTATTTTTGAGATGTGCAAAAACAATCATAACTGAAATGAAAAGCTGAAGTTTGCAGGTTATGTGTATTAATGAAGATTTAATCAGGTCTGGTTATTGCTTTCACAGGCTCCTCTGAGTCAGAGATGTTAAATAGAGACTTAATCTAACCAGTTTAAAAACTCCTCTCAGCTTAAATGAAGACTTAAAGTGTCATGACTGTGCCAGTGAGTGGCTGAGAATTGATTTCAACCTTTTACAGATTTTAATTTTAAGAGTCATCATTCTGTTTCCTGACTTGTTTCCTGAGCTGCATGTTTCACGTTTCCTCTCCTGTCTGCCTTTGTCTCTGTTTGCATGTCTTTTTAAAGATAATAAACCTTATTCATCCTCTGCATGCTGGCTTGGTTTCTGTTTTGGTGTTTCTGCTTGTTTTCTAAAGGTGTGGGCTGGGTTGGGCAGTACAGGTACCTCTCTGTTTAGACGTATTCACAGCAGCTACCATCCACCTCAGTGAGCATGTTTTTCTTTCCAGGTGCTTATCAGGGTTTGTTCAGCTCCACTCGACATGCTCAGTTCGTCTGAGGTCAGGTCTGATGGTGTGGTCAGTAATCTGATGCTCTGCCTGTTTGACAGTTTTCTTTCATGATGTTTCAAACAAATCAGGACATCAAAGATTTTCCATTTGGGATGAAGTTGAAGGAAGAAGAGATGAGGTTGTTAATCCTGTTTTCATCCTTCAGTTCGTTAGAACCAGTGGACCCGGTTCAGAACAGATCCTGTTTGGGATCCAAGAGCAGAAACACTAAAAATCTTATCAGATATCAAGCTGTGAGTCAAACAGGAGCAGAAACAGAATCTGTGATGGTCCTGATAAAACACAGCATTCAGTGGAGGAAGCTGACCAGTGCAAAAAGACCATGATGCACTTCTTTGTTCATGGGACGAGCAAGTTTTTCAGTGAAGCTTGTCCCCCTGTCTCTGCGGCTGCTTGTCTGTAGGACGCTGAAGCACTGATGACCATCCATGAATTGGCGGTGTGCGACCAGCTGTGGGTAAGGCGGGTGTGCGGACTGGTTTTGGTGGTAGTGGTGGTGTTCTGTGTGTTCCCCCTCCACTCATGGTGATGGTGTTGTTCTGATGGTGCGTGCTTCTCTAATTCATCCCACCTCTGCTCTCTGGTTTCCACAGTAATGACTGTGTCCATCAGGGCCTTACAAACACCGTGGCTGTAACCTCCTAACTGTCAGGGACGTCTTTTGGATATGCATTGATATCATTTTAGTTCCAGGATATAGATTTTCAAACTTTATTGAATCGTTTGAACAGACTTTTCTGGGCTGCTCCTCTTCCTCTCTTCTCTGCTGCTCCAGGCTGTCACAGATGTCATGTCTTAGACATTTTATCAGGTAGAGGAGTGAGAGGAGAAAGGAGAAGAGTTTGTCTGAGGGGCGCAAACCTGTTAGAATCTGTGCCCCATGTGCAAGACTCAAAGTCTCCCATTTATCCCATTTAGACTGCATGCAACATTTATGCAAATAGACTGTACCTTTAGGGCTGGATGTGACATGTCTGTTAATGTGCAAATGACCAACACGTTGCATCTGGTCTCAAACAGATAAAACTGCATATGTGGAGTTGATATAGGTTAAAATCACCTTTTCATACCCTTTTACATGCAGCCGTAAGGGCCTCAAGAAAAAAAAAAAACAGATGATAAATGACAGCAGTGGCTTATAAATTACTTACAGGTAGAAATAAAATCAGTGCAATTTCACCAATATGGTAAGATCCTATTAAATTGAATCAAAATACAATAAAATGAATTACAATGATGTAAAATAACCTCTGGATCATCTGTCAGTCAGCTCTAACAGCTATTTGTGTGTCTGCTCATGTGCGCTGTAATAACTCTAATCAAATCAAAACAGAACCAGAGCTCAGTCTGTGTTTTTAAACTGTCTAACAAACACTTTCACATGAAGAAAACCTGACCTCTGTTTATTCTGAGTCCTGTTTAGAAGCACATGGATCACTTTACTATCTATGACCTGTTTGTGAACAGGTCACTGACTGTTTTCAGCTCCGTCTTTTCGCTCTCATTAAACTCTGGTGATGTGAAGTTTGAGAGAAGTCTGAGCCGCTGCAGCATCCAATCAGTGAGTGATATCCCACGTGGGGGCGTGTCTGTCACTGAAAGGACTTCTACAAAGCCTGCTCTCATGTCTCCTTGCTCATCGTTCCTTTGAGCAGTCTTCTCTCCCTTCTTTGGGACGCCGTTCAGTATCCATCCAATTCCAGTGCAGTTTAACCCCTGATTCACACATACTCCGTCAGCGCCGCGGTCTGTCAGTGCAAGCCAACTCACACTACATCCGTCTCAGGAGCGGAGCGCAGCTCAGCGTACTCATAGCAGCTAGATACACAAGATCACAGGAGAACCACATGTTCCTGCAGGAATCACACCCATGACAACTACTTTCATGATATTTAGTATGTTAAACTCACCTGCCCTCCCAGAGCTTCATTAATTCAGTCCTTCCCTTTTAGTCTCTGTTGGTGTCCTTATATAAAGGATGTGTCAGATCGTATATAATTATCTGGTTTTCTGCCTCCAATATAAATTTTTCCTCGTCCATGGTGTCAGATTTCCTCTGGGTCTGACCCGCTGATGACTGCTGGCCCTGTGCCAGTGTCGAAGTTTTAATATACGAGGATAATTTTACGATCGACAGGCTGAACATGGTGCTTTATTTTGAAAAGACCGAAAACTCTGATCATTTTTCGTGTCTGTTTTCCTGTTTGGTACAATCTGCTCTGCGGAGATTGACGCGTCTCTACAATATACCCCGGCAAAAATAGACTCACAGCAGAACAGCCGCGAGCAGCCGTTGGTGACAAGCGTAGGAGACGGACTGCAGCACGGGCTGTGTGAATGCACTTATTGACTTGAATGGCAGCAAAATACAGCTTAGTGCGCGGTGCTGACGGACCGAGGTGCTCACGCTGTATATGTGAATTAGGGGTAACACTTTGGGATTGAGCCCAGGAAGCAGAGCCGTGTTCCTATACGTTCCTCCGTGTTTCCCTCAGAGCTGTTTTCAGCTGCTCTTACTGTAACATAGTGACTTTGAGTGTTCCCCAACCAAGACCATTTTTTATTAGAAATCAAAATATCAATAGAGTAAATGATCAAAATCTTATGAAAATGACAACTTCAGATGCAGCTGAACCACATGAAGAGGGTTTGGGAGGATTCAGTGTGGCAGGCAAACCTGATGGCTCAGGGCAGAAGACTGACAGAGGTGACAGGTACAGGGTTCAGCTTGAGCATAATGTGCATTATGAGGTCTCAGTGCAGAATGCTGACTGGAGGCACTAAGAGAAGAGGAAAAATCCTGCAGCACCAGACTTTACAATGTCACATACATGAAGGTTAAAAAAAAGAGCTCCAGGGTCCATCATCACTGCAGAATAACTTACAGAAATCTGCTTCAGCAAACAAACACAGAGCTCTCTTCTCACTGATAAATTTTGTTGGCTGGTGTGGTGTTGTCATGGAGACTTATATGTGCCGTAAATCAATCCGCTTCAGGACAACCCCAATGGGAAGCTGAAATAACCTTGGTGCTGATGATCTCATTTAAAATGTGGATTACAATCAGGCAGATATCTAGAAGAGAGACTTTTTCAGTATATGACACACAGGGACTTGAAGTGAAAACACTGAAAATGAAGAACGAGAAGAAAGCGATTCAAACATGCACAGAGGTAAAAATAAAAAAAATCAACTAACACCACATCCAACTTCAACCTTACTGTGTAATGACTGACTTGTTAGCTGCTTTTTTACTGTTTTTTACAAACGTATGTTAGGGCAGGACAATTATAAAAAAAAAACAAATCACAATTATTTTGATTGATATTTAAATCACTATTAATAAACATGATTATTCATTGATTTCAAAACTTGAGTATTTATTAAAACACAACTTAAAAGAGCAATTGAAAAATAATAAGTAACAACTAAAATAATAATATTTTAATTAATTAAAAACAATAAATAAAAATAATTACCTGATCTACATGCACTCCTGTAAAACTTGCAAAATTTGCAACATGCAAAATACACTAAAAGCTGCTACCTAAAAGCTGTAGAACATCATGAGGAAGATGGTGTTCATAGAATACTCTCATGACTTAAGCATTCAAGTGTGGGGAGGATAACACAGACACAGCAGCCATTGAGAGTTCCTGAATGATGGGACGGGTTAATGAAAACTGCATCCCTGATCTCCAAACCTCACTTCAGAGGCCCAGTGTGTTTTTTTTTTCTTTCATTCCATTTACGGAGATTAAAGGAGATGTGAAAAAAACTTAGCAAACATCTAGAAACATAAATGTGCCTGATGCTGATCTTCACTGAAGAGTCAAACTGTGAGTTCAGGCTGCATCGTACCACAGTCTGTTTGAAGAAAACCATTGCTGACGTCCCTGAAGTTTTCAGGTGAAGACAGCAGGTGGAGATCTGTGCTGTAAGAACTTTAGGTGGAGGTCTGTGCGCCACTGTGTTCTCTTTCTCTTCTCGTTCTCACATCTGCTCAGATATGTTAAGATGGAGGCAGCGGGGCAGGTTGGTTGGAGAGGATGGAGGTTAAGATTCAGGAAAGAATTTTTAGGGGCTCATCTTTTCCTGTTATTAACATGTTCCAAACATAGACTGTATATAGAGTGGACAGCATGGAAAAAAAAAAACTCTATCATGGATGCCACCATTGTGCAGCCAGAGTCTGCGCAGTAGAGACTTTTGAGGGACTCAGAGAAAATAGGAGTGGAAGTGGATGACAAAAATATATATTTTTTAACTTTTGACAGTCTAATCTCTTCTTAACTCTCCTTCCTGGTGTATTTTACAATTCCTGAAAAAACTTCACAAGAACTGCAGCTGACAATTATCATTAGACATAATGTAAAACCCTGTTTTTAACCTCTAATAACTGATAAAAAAGAAACTCGACAGAAAAAAGACGACTTGAACACAATGCAGCCCAATAAGGGGGAGCAGTTTATGACCTATACTGCAGTCAGTCACCAGGGGGAGCAGTTTATGACCTATACTGCAGCCAGTCACCAGGGGGAGCAGTTTATGACCTATACTGCAGCAGTCACCAGGGGGAGCAGTTTATGACCTATACTGCAGCCAGTCACCAGGGGGAGCAGTTTATGACCTATACTGCAGCCAGTCACCAGGGGGAGCAGTTTTTGACCTATACTGCAGCCAGTCACCAGGGGGAGCAGTTTTTGATCTATACTGCAGTCAGTCACCAGGGGGAGCAGTTTTTGACCTATACTGCAGTCAGTCACCAGGGGGAGCAGTTTATGTGGCTTTGAAACCTGACAAACAGTCCTTCTCAGGTAACTGAGGCTGGTTTGTTGATTTTGGAGCCTATCATCTCTGGGTTCTCTCTGCCGACACCTCATCAGATCCTTTCTGTTTGTGTTCTGTGTGTTTCCTCCTGTCCTCTGTGCTCATACCTCTCTAGGATCCAGTCTTTGCCTCCACTTTCTCTCCTGAGCCTCCTTTCCTTACTCCCTCCCCTGATGAATACGCCTGTCAGGTACAAAGCTGCATCAGCTGTTGCTGCATGCAGTTTTCTCCTCCTGCTTGTTTCTCCACCTCCCTGCTTATGATGCTAAGAATCCACTCTGGAACCACAAAGCCTGACCTTAAAAACAGCTCACTACCTGATGGATGGTGTGTGGGTCTCAGGCTCTGCACTCTTCCAGACTCTACTCCTTAGACCTTGCTCCTGCTTCTGCTACTTCATTTTAGGCGTGTGGTCCACCAGTTTTATCACCATTCTTTAAGATACAGTACATGCTAATATCATGTAGTCTGCAGCGATAAGGTTGAATTTGGCTCAGCTATATATATTATAAATATCTTCCTCCATCCTTTAGCTTTTAACCACAGAAGCATGGCTGCCCCTGCAGCTTGTTATCCCTGCACGGAGCTTCATTGTGTTCTACATTTTCATCCTCATCCTCTTAATCCTCATCCTCTCTTACCTTCCTCATCATCCACTGCCTTGGATGTGAAGGCCATCAGATCTCCCAGACCCATGCAGGTGGATGAAAGACACCCCTGGAGACGGAAGGTGATCCTGTCAAGAGTGTCAGCAGTGCTATTGCAACCCCCCCCCCCCCCCCCCCACATGCACACACACACGCATATACCTCCCCTCCCCTGTGAGACACACACTCACACGCTGTTCAAGCTTGTGAAGTTTTGCCGAAGATAAGTGATGCTCACTAATAACTTGGTGTGCTACTTTTTCATGTTTTTGTTTTCCTCACCAACACGTTTTTCATGGAGGCACAGAGAGGGAAACTCAGTAAATGCCCTTTAAATGTTGGTAAACAGCATGGACTCAGTTTCAGACAGGGATTATTTGGCTTCCTGAGGATTAGTTCCCCCTTTGGTGTCCTGTTTTTGGCTTTGCTGCTCTGTCTGTCTGTGGATGTTGCCCTCGCTTGAAGGGAAATCCAGGTTTGTTTCTTGTCATGTTCTTTCTTTTGTTGCACTTTACTGCAGCTGATTGGCTAAGTATTAAGTAAGCTCCCCATTCTCTGGGGAAGTCATTCAAAGCATTTTGAAAATCCAGCAGCTGTCTTAAATGTTGCTGATGGATATTTTCTTCTCCTCTCTCTCTCTTTAGAGGATATCTGAGTCTGAACAGGAGGGCCAGAGCCCCGATGCCCACATGTCCATCCATGAAAGGAAACAACTGATTGTAGCCCAGGAAGAGGCCTGGAAGAGTAAAGGCCACGGAGCTGCCAACGACTCCACCCAGTTCACTGTGGCTGCCCGCATGGTGAAGAAAGGTGAGAAACAAAACGCTCTTCACAAACTTATCCATCTGTCAGTGCATTGTAGAGTAGTCATGACTACACACAGAGCATTAAGTCCACAGTATAGTATCGGCTCCCTACCTCAATGCTCCAAATCCTGAGTCTCCATCAGCAGTCGCCCATCAGGCCCAGACACAGCTGACCAGACACTCTGCTCAGGCAGAAAATGATGTTATCTGGATATTTTCCTCAATAGCCTCAGGCCCAGTCAGAGGGGGGCAACTGATGGAAGGTTTCAAACACGTCTACAGGGAGATTTGGAGCAATTAAGGCAGATTTTTGTTCATGGAGGAATCATGAGAAGGATTTGAATTATGTGAGCTTCTTTTTAAAGATGGTTTTCTTAGCACAAACTAAACTCAAGGTTTATTTTCTTCAGACAGCAGGCACATCTGAATGACCAGTGAGCCAACTCCAGGGCAAACGGAAATGCTACTCAGATGTTACCCTCTATACATGTTTAGATTAGAGAATCACAACATTTAAAATCAATGGTATATCTTGGACTGTTTGTCTGTACAGCACGCTCACAACCTCTGGGAGACCCAAATATCTTAACACAAGCGCTAAGTCAAAAACAAGCCATTGAAAGTTTTTTTAATAAGGAACTCCAGGATGTTAAAATGATAAGTAATACAAATATCAAACAAAAGTGGGACAGGGAAACAAAGAAGTGCTTCCTAGGGGAAGTATGGAGCATATGTTGTGAATTTCATTGGATGAGCTCTACCTCAACCTCCTGGGAAACATTTATTCAGAAGAGTCTGTGTAGATATTTTATTCATCCTGCTTAATCGTCTCAGCTGCTGGAAGAGTTCTGGCTCCCAGGAAGCTGATCACTGTCACATGTTCTGCTGTACCCAAAATTGTGTATTACTACATTATTCTGAGTGCATAAGTACATTCACACTGACAGTATGTTAAAAAGCAGTGCACTTTGATTTCTCAGCTTTACTCAAAACGGTCAAAAAGTTGAGTGTTGAACAGTGGAGACTTCTCACACTCAGCGGTTGACATATTGGCTACGTAGAGGAAGGGGCACGAACGAGACGATGGTTGATGGATGTAATCAGTAAATAAGAGAGAAACACCTGTGAACGGTTGTGAAATGTGATCGTGGTTTCCAGCAAGTGCGTAAACGCAGTGTTTGATTTGGAACAACACTTCCCTGTAAGATTTAGTGCACTGTTTTACTTATTGTGGAGTGTAAGGAGTGCACTTCATGTGAGTGTACTTACAAAAGTATCAATTTGGGACACAGCCAAAGTTTTTGACCTATACTGCAGTCAGTCACCAGGGGGAGCAGTTTTTGACCTATACTGCAGTCAGTCACCAGGGGGAGCAGTTTTTGATCTATACTGCAGTCAGTCACCAGGGGGAGCAGTTTTTGATCTATACTGCAGTCAGTCACCAGGGGGAGCAGTTTATGACCTATACTGCAGTCAGTTACCAGGGGGAGCAGTTTTTGATCTATACTGCAGTCAGTCACCAGGGGGAGCAGTTTTTGATCTATACTGCAGTCAGTCACCAGGGGGAGCAGTTTATGACCTATACTGCAGTCAGTTACCAGGGGGAGCAGTTTTTGATCTATACTGCAGTCAGTCACCAGGGGGAGCAGTTTTTGATCTATACTGCAGTCAGTCACCAGGGGGAGCAGTTTTTGATCTATACTGCAGTCAGTCACCAGGGGGAGCAGTTTTTGATCTATACTGCAGTCAGTCACCAGGGGGAGCAGTTTATGACCTATACTGCAGTCAGTCACCAGGGGGAGCAGTTTTTGATCTATACTGCAGTCAGTCACCAGGGGGAGCAGTTTATGACCTATACTGCAGTCAGTTACCAGGGGGAGCAGTTTTTGATCTATACTGCAGTCAGTCACCAGGGGGAGCAGTTTTTGTGGTGACCTCACTTTGATTCAAGCGAGATGAAGTCTTTTTTTTTTTTTTTTTTTAAATACAGTAGTTTTTTGATAAAATTCTACAATTCTACAATTTCATTTAGCAGACGCTTTTGTCCAAAGTGACGTACAACACGAGCAAGAATTTAAACTGAAAGGAAAAATCTTATTCCTTATATGCGAAGGGATGCTTCAAGTTTGTTGGGCCACAGGTACTCCGCCGTCAAGTGTCATTATTTCCATCTGAATATTGTAGCCTCAAATAAAAATCCAATTATAGTAATATGGTTCAACATTCAACAACATTCAATATTCAGTGCTTTCATTAATCTCTTAAAAGTACAAAGGGACTCTTTGGATTGTATGGAGTTGGGTAATTCATTCCACCATTTGAAAACAACAGAGGAGAACAGTCTGGTAGAGATTTATAAAGCTGGGAGCACCAGGTGTCTCTCACAGGCAGAGCATAGCGGTGTAGATCTAGATGAGGGACTCCAGGTAGACCTGGATGAGGGACTCTAGGAAGGAAGTCACCGTCACTGTTTTGTAAGCCAAAAGAAGAGCTTTGAATTTGACCGGAGCTGCACTGGAAGCCAGTGAAGAGAGTATTGTAACAAAAGTAGGGCTGCAACTAAAGAATTAATTTCATAGTCGATGAACCTATGGATTATTCTCTTCATTAATCGAGGTGTTGTTTTGTCCATAAAATGTCAGAAAATGGTGAAAAATGTTACGGAGTCCAAGATGAAATCATCAGATGTCTTGACGCTGAAATCAGAGAATTTGGACTACTTTTTCTTACATTATTACTTCGACTGATTAATTAACCATCAAAACAGTTCAATAGATTAATTTAGTAATCGATTAGTAATTGATTATTCGATTAACTGTTGGAGTTTTAAACAAAAGGAAGAAAAAACAGGAAAACATGGATCACTGTTGAAGTATCTAACTCGGTGACTGTAGTACTATTATTAAAGGTTCCTGAATAAAAATGCATGGATCGTTTTTTTTTCCAAGCAATTTTTTCTGAACGAACACACATGAGACGCGTTTTTGAGCACAGCTAACACACTTCACAGGTCACCATCTTGGTTTTTCAGTCATTCAGGGTGATTGTTTCTGTCTACAGGGTTAACCTCTCCATCGGCTCTTCAGCCTCAGCCGGTGTCATCCAAACCCAAGAACAGCAGCCCAGCCATCTCCAAACCACAGGAAGGTCAGTCTGATGCTGTTTACTGCTGTTTACTCTTCATACTGTGCTCTGTCTGGAGTTCCTCTCTTCATCCTCTGGTTACCTGTTCTGTCAGGCTGCTGTCATGTCAAGATGCTGTTTGTTTACTCTGTAACATGATGTCTGATCCTGAGATGATGTTGGGCCAGTTGGTTGAGCGCTCCTGTAATCTCTTTCTTTGCTTCTCTTTTAAAAGACATGGAGGAGATGTCTGAAACTGAAGGTGTTTTCTCTTTTCTTTCATTGTTTCATTGAATGCTAAATACATCATCACCATCATCACCATCATCACCAGAACCTCAATCATCATCATCATCAGCACTAATGTGAATTGTGTTGCTGTGATACTTCTATCAGGGTTTTAAAGCCTAATAGAAAGTGAACCATAAGTCTGCATGTGTCTGCAGTGCAGAAGTGAGTGATGATAAATGTGGCCAGATAACTTCTACTGTGACTGTATAAAACTGCTCATTGTTTGAGCCAATCACAGAGCTTCAGGCTGCCTGCTGTATGGAGGGGAACTGTGCAGGGTAAATGTATGGCCCTAACAGCTGTGTGTGTGCATGCTCTTGCAGAGATCAAGGCCATACCAGACCTGAACCTGGAGTCCGACATGAAGCTGGATAAACTGGAGTCATTCCTCGGCAAGCTCAACAGTAAAGGTCAGTCCAGTCTGTCATGCTGTCTGTAAGTCACCGATTGTAGAATCAGGCTTTCATGTTGCAAACACCATGAGAAAATGCTCTGTGCCATATTTTAAAGACAATCTGTGCCAGATTCATGCACCGAATCCATTAGCTCACATTTCTGATATGTATCTGAGACTAAACTGGAATAAATCAGACCCATCATTCCGTTTAGTTTGCTGTAATTTTAAAAGTGAGAGAAATGACCCATCTTACCTGTCTCCAGGCAGCTATCTCATGCATTAAGTGTTTACACTCTAAAGGGGATTCATTCACGCATTTTCTGGATTTTCTTCAGTGTTGATGGTAAAAGTACTCAACTGAGGAAATAACTCTTCACTGTGAGTGCTATTTACTACATGACTGAAACAGAGCATTGACTGCATTTTACAACCTACGTCGTCATAAAGAAGCCCATGCATTTTGCTAACACGCTCCATTCGTTCTGACAAGTAAAGCGGGGTCCACACATCAGGATTTTCTAAATGTGAAGTGATGTTTTATCTGTTAGAGAGTCCACACATGAAGATCAAAAATCAGGCAGTGAACAAATTTGATCGTACTGTGTGTGGTGAGCTGTTGAGATTATTGGAGCACACCACACACAGTACGATCAAATTTGTTCAATGCCTGATTTTTGATCTTCATGTGTTTCCCACCACTGATCTAGAATCTAGTCCTCCAAGACAGAAACCTCACCTGACCAAACCTGATCTAACTAAAACATAGAAGAAGAAACATAGCAACACATAGCAACAACTGGCTAACTCCAAACACAACATGAAAGAGGACAGAAGAGGGAATGATGCTGGTCTTGGGACTATTTTAACAGTAAGTAAGAAAGAAAAGACTGGAAAAAATCCTGGAGACGGCAGGAACACGGACTTTCCTCATGAACTTTCTGTGTTAGGTCAGCCATGCTGGTTTTTGTCTACTCGTTCCTCAGTCAGCTCGTCTCCTGATTGGTTAGTTCCATTCCACATCACAACTCACAGAGTCATGACTCAGGAGTCGTTGGCTTGAACAAGTTTAATATTTACGACTGTCGGCCCCGACCTGTTTCACAGCCGATTATCAGGACAAATTCACTCTGAACACACCTCAGACCACACGATAATCTGACAAGATAATCTGACATGATAATCTGATAAAACAGAAGATAATCTACCGTTTTCCATCCTTGGTCTGGAAGGAGGAAAGTTGGGACAAAAACAGGCTGATAATCTTTGTGTGTGTACCCTGCTTTAGCATTCATTTGACTCTGAATTAAAACTGTATTTGGTCATTAGAATAAGATACTTCAGCTCTGGAGTAAAAGTGACCGTGCTAAGTGGCGACTTTAGCCGAATGTGTCGGTGATGGTCAACTGATCACCAGTTTACTGAATGAAAAAGTTGGTTTGGAGCCAAGGTTATGACTTCATTCAACAGTTAGGGCTCAATATAGAGAGTAGAAAATAAGAAGTTTAAATTATGATAAAGAGAGACAGATTTCATGCTCACAGTGAAACTAGGATATATTATCAAACCATCACTACTCTAATGAAACTTGCAAATAGGAGGAAAATTTCCAGTAAGTTTCAGGAAAGTTTCCTGAAAATTTACTGGAAATTTTAGCTCAGGAATGTTTGAAAATGTCAGGGTTTTGTTTCTGTCAACTTCAATGATTATTCCTTAAAAAAAAAAAAAAAAAATCCCGGGAAATTTTGTCTTAGAAATTTTCAGTTTTTTTTTCTCACTATCAATTTGATTTAAAGATATTGCATTGAACATGGTTGCATCAAGTCTGCTTATAACAAAACTAAATGTTTAATATTTATACATGTATATGAGCAGGTAAATGCAGTTAATGTAAATTTCCTGTTTATTTCCAAAAATTTCCATGGAAAGTTTCCAATTTTGAAAATGCATGGATATTTACAACCCTACTGTTTATTAACAATTGTAAAACTCATTATTATTCTGATCCATCTGGTGCAGTTCTCTGTCTGGATGTAGTTTTCTAACTACTATAAGTCAGGTCTCAGACTCAGCAGTCTGTGTGCTCATCTTTGGTTTGGGAGGGTTTCTGCTTTATTGACACAGATTTATGTCTTGATATGTGATGGTCTTTAAATGTCCTCAGATATTTAGTCATAAGCATCGAGTGATTGTGTGTTTTAGCTTCTCTCTGGTATAAACGCTGGATTTATCCACTAAAAACCGTCTGTCCACTGAATATCTGTCCACTCGCTGATGTCCTCCATCCACTCACTGGTTACATACAAAGCTGGGGGTCTTTTACTGGTCTTAAAAGTTATATTTTTTTAGTAAAAGTTTCATTTTTTGGTGGTTAACTTTTTTGTTTCATTTGATAAAAAATTGTAGTCTGCAGTACTTTAGATGCCACAATGCCCACACAGCCTAAACTGTGTATACTCCAACCCAAAAACTCCAGTTAATACCCAACAACTAAACTAAATAATTCTTTTTGTCAGCCATACACTGAAAGATAAATCCTCATCTCTTACACCACCATCACTCAAACTGTTGGTTTTTCTTCTTTCCATTTGTGGGGAAGTTAAAGCTCATAAAGGCAGGCTATAGGAAGCAGAGCTCAAAGAATTACTTCCTCTGTTGGTACCTGCCTGAAGGACTGTTGACCTCGCAAAAAGGTTTTGTAAAACTAAGACAATTGATGATTTACTTTTCAGTATAAAATAAAATATTTTGACTCTTTGTAAGGTTTCCATTACATGGAAAACTGTCTGTAATAGAGTGAACAAACTGCAGGTCATGATCCTGACACGTCCTCATCCTGTCCCTTCACAGTGCCTGGACTGCCGGAAGCCACCATCACCGTAACAGAGAAAAAAGTCAAAGAAGTGATGACCCTCGAAGACGAAACTTTCTCCAAGTTCTACCGCCAAGTGGAAGAGCTTCCCATCAGCACTAACAAGGTGGAGATAGACGACGACTTCGATGCCATATTTGGTCCTCAGGTGCCAAAGTAAGCTCTCACTCCTCAAGTTCATCTTAAAAAGAGGACCCTGACTGAATCACCGAAGTGAAACTGCTTTTTCTCTGCTGACCTCTTCATCTCTGTCCCCCCCCCCCCCCCCCATCCCCCCTAGGCTGACCTCAGAAATGGTTCAGCACAAGCGGTCAGTGCGCCCGTCACGGAATGTCCAATCATCAAGAAATCCTCTGAAGATGTTAGCTGCCAGAGAAGACATCAGACACGAGTACACAGAGCAGAGGCTGAACATCGGTCTGCTGGAGAGCAAGAGAATGAAGGCTGAGAAGAGTGAGTGACCTAAAGCTGTCATAAATGAGCTCCAAGTTAAAGCACTGATGTAACTCTAGATGTTCGAAGAGTTAACATTCTCCTGGGGGCAGATGGACACAAGACTGCATGAGTCAGTGTCATGTCCATCCCATAACTCCTCTCAAAGCCCCCTTGACAGCCACAAAACACTCTTAAAGTGGCTCTGGAGAGGTTATTTTTGTAGCAGTCATATAGACCTGTAGTGTCCCGCTTGTTAGCACACACTCTAGCTGTTGTCCACTCTGTGTTTATGGGCTGAACGTCTCATGTCCCCTCTCTGTGCTCTCTTCTGTGCCCTCCAGTGAGTAAGAACTCGGGTCTCTCTGATGTCGCTCTGGCTGGTCTGGCCAGCAAGGAGAACTTTAGCAACGTTAACCTGCGCAGCGTCAACATCTCCGAGCAGATGTCCAACAACAGCGCCGTGCCTTACAAGAAACTCATGCTGCTGCAGGTCAAAGGTCAGTCAGCAGGGTTAACAGGGAGCTCTTACCAAACACTTTGAACAAGAGGTATTTATTATTCAAGGAGGTAAACTTTGTGTGGTACATTTTATAGCCTGATAGATGGTACAGGTCTGTCTAGCCATGAATGTCTGGCCCTGATGTGGGAAGAGTTATCTTCTTTTGAGCTCTCTGGAGGCTGAATTAGTTGTTAACTTGCACTTCATGCTCAGTTCATTCAATAAGCATTTCATTCACTATAAAATGAGGCTGCTGCTTCAAGTTTGGCAAAATTTGGTCATAAATTGAAATGACTATTATAAAATTTTGTAATTCTTGCACTGAGCTGATTAGCTTTAGAAAAATCTGTTGTGTCATAAAACTAAACTTCAGTAAGAAAAAGAGTCCAGGGCAAGCATGAGAAAAAAACATACAAAATGAGAGACCCACCCCCCCTCCACTCACTCAGACAACAGTGAACATTCAGTGTCAGGCACTAGGGCAGGTGTTACAGTAGGAGACATTTAACAGGAGGCTATTGGTGATTTTTGGAGACAGAAAGATCACATGTCATCTAAAAGGCACCTAAAGGGTCTAAACTCCACATTGGAGGGATATATGAATCAATCTACTGTTGAAGGTCCACAAAAAGCTTCAGTTACAAGACAAAACTTCCAGGCAAACCTGATAAACCACATCTGGTTCCCATCAGCATCTCAGACAACAAGACAGAGGATCAGCATCAGTCAGGAGAAAAATCTAACCTCCTTTTTACCATCTTTACCAAGAGTGTCTCTGTTAGTTTGGAGCTACAGTATTTACACTGAATCATTCAGCAGAACGTTTGACAACCTTTGTTATCTGGGCTATTACAGATAAGCTAATGAAGCTAAGCTCCAGAAGCTAACGTTAGTTTAACTAGAGCCCTTTGGACAACAGCTAACAATGATGGAGGATCACCAAAGAACAAAAACTAGAACAAAACAGGCCAATGAACTCCAACTAACAAAGAGACATGATGAACAACACAGCTAGGAGCTAACGCTAGGCTAACGCTAGGCTAAATTTAGCTTACGTAAGAGATGTCAAAGATAACTTTATATTTCTTTCCAGCAAACTGACACTTTGTTACCTAAAATACGATGTTGACTGATTTTAGAACAGACGTAAACATCCTTGTTCAGTTTATTCACGTTGAGTTGATTTTGTGGTCTACAGCACAACTTTATACAAAGAAGACACTTTACTGGGTTGAGTTGTAGTATTTAAGGAAAGGGTTAAAAATATATCCCATCATGCAGCCTCTCAGGATACCATGAACACCATGTGACCTTTTTAAAACTTATAATCTCAGAAAAACCTCATAAAACTGAACAAGTGTATGGGACTGCTGTATGCACTGTGGTTTGCTCATTGCAGTGAAGGGCAGGACTTAGCCATAGGTCAGTTGAGTTAAATTTTTGATTAGTGCTTGGACTAAGAAAAACAAATAGAACTATTTTCTTTTTTTCTTATTTTTTTTATATAATTTTAGGCACATATATTTAGAGTTAGACTGGCTTTAAGATTGGATTTATTGATTATTTGGCTCTTTCAGAATCTATCCAGTAAAACTCCAGTAACCTGTTGAAACCCAGAGATGTTTGTTTTTGTTTTGTCTTTTGGTTTGGTCCAAATGAAACTGTTCTGTTGGTAATAAGCCAGTTTGCTGATAACCACAGGATGCATCTCCACCTTTTATTATGTAGTGTAGCGTTAGTGATGTCAGGTAGGAATTTAACAAGTAAGGAGCAGAATATCAATTAAAAACACTAACATTTGGAAAATATCTGCCCCGTAAGAGTAATCGACAGCTTATTTATCAGATGATCCAGCTGAGCAAGCAGAGAGTGATACAAAGCATCAGTTCACTTCTGTTTAACTTTGGAAGAGAATCAAATGTTTAGAAATAGAAACAGTGTTTAATCATCAATCACTGAGCATCACAGAGCATCTGTACCCGTAGTGACATGAGGATGCTGTTGTGTCTGGAAAAACAAAAACATTAGCGGCTGTTCCAAACACAAAGCTTCACCGGATGCTGCTTCAGAGTCGTCTCTTTTCAGAGGATATCTAAAAAGGGAGACCAGTTTGCTTCTCCTCCCCACGTCTGCTGGTGACAGCTGTGGCTCTAAATCACTCTCCCCTGGTCACCTCACACTACTCTGGGCTCAGCCTCTCCTCCAAAGCACAGGCAGCATAGTCCACAGCAAACCCTCAAAAAGAGAGGTGCTGCTTTGTACTTGCTGAACATCATGTTTTTCTTTTTATTCTTTCCATGAAACGTTAGAGATGCAGGTTTTCAGTATGGATGACTTGTTAAGGCAGATGCTTGTATGTTCACATCCCTGCACAAACACTCTGAGTACGATAACTGTGCCATGCTGACTGATACACCACCTGTTTTTCTGTAACATCAGGCCGACGCCATGTCCAGACCAGACTAGTGGAGCCAAGATCTTCTTCCCTGAACAGTGGTGACTGTTTTCTACTCATCACGCCACACCACTGCTTCATTTGGACCGGAGAGTTCTCCAACGTCATTGAGAAGAACAAGGTGTGACTTCTGAGTGTTAAATAACAAAAAAACAAACAATCAAAACAAGAAGTTTGTGAAGCATTTTGTGTGGATGTCAACAGGTGGAGTCTGTGGTGAACAGTTATGTAGGTCAGACTTCACACTCAGGATGTAAACAAAGCCTTAGAGGAAGCAAACGGTGACACAGCAGAGGAAAAGGGTTGTGTGTTTTGATGTCTGAGGGTTGTTACAGGAAACCAAAACAAAACAAGCCTATTGTTCAAAGCCCAGACTGCTCTGATGACCTCTAACTGGCCGAACTGAGCGCTGACCTCATTGAGACAGAGAGGAACACTCTGATCTGTGTCCCACATCAGCTGTGAGGGACTTTCTGAGTTCAGAGACTCGTCTTTGAGAGATCTGAGGAAATGGATTCAGACATTCCCTGATCTGAAATTGTCATGGTGTAGAAATTTAAAAATGAACCAAAAAATACATGATGGCACTCTTTTATAAATGCAAAGTATAAAAACTTTATTTTTACTCGAGTGTGTGCCATTGATTTAAATGTCTGCTGTAATTTTTGGACTATTAGGCACACCTGAATATAAGCAGCACCTACTAAATTAAAAAAATTGAAAAATTTAAATAGACCATATGGGCCTCGTTTGTCTATTAGCTGCAGTTGTGCACGTTGTAACATTATTTACACAGAGGGATGTTACACAAGGATTTTTTAACTTTTAATTAAATCGTTTTTTTCTTCCGAACAATCAATAATCAATATTTATTTATATATCACCAATTCATAACAAACGTTATTTAAGACACTTTCCAAAAGCATTACCAGGTCTAGATCTGTAAATGATAATAAATTTTATTATCAGAGACCCAACATCAAGACAAGATTAGAGGTCTGATCTCATCTTAATTTAATGAGTTACAATGGAGAGGAAAAACTTCCCTTTGACAGGTAGAAACCTCGGACAGAACCAGACTCATGTTAGACAGACATCTGAGGAGACTGAGTTGGGATAAGAGAAGGGGCAGGGGTGTGGGGGGGAATAGAGAGGGAAAAAGAGAGAGACAGAGAGAGACGGACACAGAGTCCATATTTCTGTGTTGTAGTGATGATGATGGAGAAACTGTAAGAAGCCGTAGCAGCTGGAGTCTGTCAGGTCCATGGCAGCAGGCCGTCCACAGCAACAATCCAAAGAACCAAACAGACAAACTCAGAGACTCCAAGAGAGATCCATGGTTAATAACTTTAATGAGACATTAAGATCAGAAGTTAGACTGACAGATAGAGGAGAGAGGGAAACAGGAGCCCCCCCCCCCCCATACCCCCCCCCCCCCCCCCCCCCACAGTAAACCTTTAACAGACTGACTAACTAAGAGCTGGTTCAGACCTGAACCAGCTCTAACTATAAGCTTTATCAAAAAGGAAAGTTTGAAGTCTACTCCTAAAAGTAGAGAGGGTGTCTGCTCCCCGAACCTCAGCCGGTAAATGATTCCAGAGAAGAGGAGCCTGATAACTAAAGGCTCGACCTCCCAGACTACTTTTAGAGACCCTGGGTACGACGAGCAGGCCTGCATGCTGGGAACGCAGCGATCTAGACGGATAAATAATTAACTATCTTCTCTGCATCACTCTGAGACAAGATGTGTCTGATTTTTCTAATATTACGGAGATGAAAGAACGCTGTCCTGGAGACCTGTTGGATGTGAGAGTTAGAGGACAGGTCCTGATCCAAAAGAACTCCTAGGTTCCTAACAGTGGAGCCAGGTGCCAGGCTGATGCCATCCAAGGGGGTTATCTTGTTAGAAAAAGCCTCTCTGGGGTGTTTTGGTCCAGTAACAATGACTTCAGTCTTCTCTGAGTTCAGAAGTAGAAAATTTCTGCTCATCCAGATCCTTACATCTTTGAGGCAAGCTTTAAGTATCGATGATCGGCTAGTTTCCTCTGGCTTCAATGATAAGCCTGTAACGTGGCTGGTTACACAGTAACCTACCAGAAAAGGCATCGATCACGTCATCTTCCTCCTGTGCACTAAAACCATTGAAATCGTCTTCTTCAGTGTCGGAATTGAACAGCCTCAGAATTACTTTGTCACACACTTTCTCAGTCTCTCTTCTCCCTTCTTCAACAGCAGGGTCGATTCTCCTCACACTGAAAGCTGTGTCATATGCGTTTCTTTGTTTTCCATGATGAGGGTGTGTGCGTGAAGTGCAAAATAACTAATCTGAAGAATTAAGTGTGAGCGTGTTGGAATTAAATGAATGTAATTAAGTTTCATTGGTCCACTGTGGCAAGGATTAATGTATTGGTGACATGAAGCTCGTTAGCTTGTAAAAATCCATAAATCAGCTGCATCATTGTTTAAACCGCATGGTTCAAAGCGTGTGAAAAAAGTAATGACTTATAGTCTGGAAATGATGGTAATTTTCATTCCTCCTCCTTTCTTCAGGCTGCAGAGTTAGCAAATTTCATCCAGAGCAAGAGAGATCTGGGCTGCCGTGCGAATTACGTCCAGGTCATCGAGGAGGCTGGCAATGCACAAAGCAGCGCTGCCAAGGAATTCTGGAAGCTTCTTGGAGGACAGTCGAGTTTCCAGTGTAAATATTTTTTCTAACATTAACCCAGCATCAGTCCTTTAACCCTGAAATTTAAGCTGAAGCGTTTTTGTCTTTCCTCTTGTAGCTGCAGGAACTCCAGATGAAGACGAGCTGTACGAGGGAGCGATTGTGGAGACAAACTGTATTTACCGGCTGATGGATGACAAACTGGTCCCAGACGATGATTTCTGGGCCAAGATGCCTCGATGCTCCCTGCTCAACCCCAAAGAGGTCGGACAACTGGACCCGTTCAAACATATCACACATAATTCAAAGCTAGTTAAGGTGTGATTCAGGGGGTTGTTTTTACCAGAAGGATTTGCCAAACATCTCTGCCCGTGTGTGTGTGTGTGTGTGTGTGTGTGTGTGTGTGTGTGTGTGTGTGTGTGTGTGTGTGTGTGTGTTTCTCTCTCTCTCTGCAGGTTTTGGTGTTTGATTTTGGCAGCGAGATGTACATCTGGCATGGAAGAGAAGTGACGCTCGCGCAGAGGAAGGTGGCCTTTCAGCTGGCCAAGCACCTGTGGAACGGCACCTTTGATTACACAAACTGTGACATCAACCCTCTCGACCCAGGAGAGTGCAACCCGCTCATACCCAAGTATGGAAACACATCACACAACATGCATGGGAATCTAATTCAGCTGTTCAGGTTTTTTTTCACACCTTTTGAAAAACATTCTTAGGATTTGCACGTGTCCTGGAAATGATGGACCAATTTTCCAGACATGAAACACATGGAAAATGAAGAAAAGGTCCAATGTCCTGGAAACAGTGAAGTTATTCTGGAAAATGATAAATCCTCCCCTGGCTTTGTGAGCGTATGCAGACAGGTTAAAAGTTTTGCAAGTCTGTTGTCACCTTGTCCTTTGGGCTACATAAAGGCACAGCACGTCTCTACATCTAGCCGGCGCAGTGATGCCCACATGATGCTACCAGCCAATCAAAAGTGTTGCTAGTATTGGTCCATGACTGTGAGGTTTTTCTCTCTCTGTAGCTGCTAAAAAATCCTGGAAAATAATTTCAGGGAAAGAGTGGGGACCCTGAGAGTGTGTTGAAATCTCTCTCTTGCCTGGCAGATTAAATGATTAACTGGTTAAATGAACTGCACATGTCTGGTAAACTGATGCTTCAGCAATCATGAAACAGGAAGTTTTGGATTTTTTCATGTAGCACAAAACTGGGAAATGACCTCAAAGAGGGAAGAAAAAGTTGTTATTTTCTACGTACATGGTTCAGTAGCATATCTGTATAAAAAGGAGGTTATATTGAATATTGGTTGATTGTATTAAAAGACATTGGGCTGTACGTTGGATCATGTAGGTGCCCTACAAGAAAGGCTGCAAATATGCTTTTTAAAGCTGTAAATGTTTGTTTTTGGCTTGATGTGTACGTGCACTTTTGCGTAGGCTTCCTTTGTCTAAACTGGATGTTGCCCCTTTGGTTCTCTGGTGTATATAGGGTGGTTATTATAACAATTCATCAAAAACAGCTGAAGCCTCTGAAATATGACAGGTGTTCTGATCATTTATGCCACCCCTGTACCTTTATCCCTGTTATTTGTCTTAATAAAGGAGCTAACCTGATGTTTAAATGTTTACCTGAGGACTGTTTCCTGACTGACGGTTTGGTGTGTTGTCTCTGACTCGTCTGATCCTGTGTACCTGGAGGAAGGGTCAGGGCCGACCGGACTGGGCTGTGTTTGGCAGGCTGACTCAACATAATGAAACCACCCTGTTCAAAGAGAAGTTTCTGGACTGGAGCGACTCCAGGAAAACACCGAGCCCAACAAGAAACACCAACGACCACATGGCTGCTCAGAAGGTATCAGAAAGATTTTCCAGTCTTCAGAGAGTTTCCCTCTGTGTCTCTGTCTTATTCCTCCTCTTCATGTTGATGTTTCCTCCAGGAGCAGACCTCCTCAGATCAGCCCCATGCCTACGACGCCTCCCTGATGATGCCCCTCCATCAGGGGCCCATCTGCACCAAACTGGATGGGTTCAACGTGGGGCGGGGCTACGGTCAGGTGGAGGCCGAGGACTGGAGGAGCTATGAGATCAGCACACTGGGGGTGGAGGTTTGGCACATCCTGGAGTTCGACTACAGCCGCCTGCCGCGCCAGAGCATCGGCCAGTTTCACGAGGGCGACACTTACGTGGTGAAGTGGAGGTACATGGTCAGCGCTGCAGGTAAGAATCACTCATTACACATCAAAAGATCAAAGTTTGATGGTATGACAAAGGGAACACATTTTTAACACTTTTGAATCACATCAGAGGATTTTAGAGGAATATTACAGAGAAACACTTCAACTTTTTTTGGAGAGTATAAAAGAGAGGAGTCACATTGCTGGAACTGGAACCACAGAGATATGATTAGTACCTTTAACTCCATGTTTGTGAGATTTTAAACAGGCTGTAAAGCTTCCTCGGTGTGGTTCTCTCTTTAGCCTCATTTCCACCAAGCGGTCCAGTATGGATCAGTACAGTTTGGTACGGGTCAGATCAGTAAAGCCTGATCCTGTTTCCACAACCAACTGTGTCCTTCTTGGTAGGAGGCATGTTAGCCGCCTACCAATGTCAGCTACATAATAGCAATGTAGCTACATAATAGTGTGACGGCATAGCATCACGACACAGTGTACCCCGCTAATAAATCCAAAGAAGAAGAAAACTGTGACACAGTAAACTGTTTCATGACGTCATTGTCCAAAGAAAAAGAACGTTCTCTTCAGGAAGTCGACTTGAGATTTAAACATGCGGGGTTATGTGTTGTTCTTTTTTACTGCTGTCACACAGGAAGTGATGATTCTTTTGACCAATGAATGGACTGCAGTGTTTATAGCTCCACCTTCTGGTGTCAGTTGGTATGTCTGGAGCCCCAACAGAAAGGTACCAAAAAGTGGGACGGTACGGGTCGGTTATGTGGGGATCTGTCTCAGTTTTAGTCAAAGGAAAGGCACAGAATGCGTGAGATGAACTGAACTAATGAACCGCTTGGTGGAAACAGGCCTTTAGTTGTTTCTCTTTTTATGAGCTGGTGCTTTCACTGAGTTAAGCTCCTTCACCCTTTAACTCCTGAGCCTCAAAATGCCTGCCGGCACCTTTTTGCCAATTTTGACTATAAAACAGTCAAAAATGTGCTGATAGTAAGAACTTTGACCCATTTTTCCAGAATACTTTGAACTTTCAATAGTTGGAGTGATTTTCAATTTACTGCATGTTATATGACAGTCAAACAGTTTAAACTGAAGAAAAACAGAATTGGATTTTGTAGGTTTAGTGAAGAAAAAAAACAACATAAAACATTGGCATCTGATTTTACTGGATGAAATTAAACTTTGTACATTAAAAAACATATGTACATCAACATTTATGAGTCTTTGTCTCTTAATTTAGTACAAAATCAATAAAAAATGTTTCTGGCAGCATCAGTAGAACCTCCAGCATCCCCACAGCCTCTCCTAAAAGAATTAGAGACTAAAAGAAACTAAAAGATGAGGAGAAAAATATTCAGCGGCTCACGCACACTGTACAGTGCAAAGAAGACACGGCACATGTTTCCACAAAGATTAGCAAACAATACAAACCTCAAATCATGCTCACACCGTGAAGAGAACACTCAGTGCTCATTTCTAAAACAGCAGAATAAACAGATGATCCATATGACACGGTGCACGACACACACACTTACACACAGACAGTACCAACACAGCACGATACTCCATTCTGAAAAGGTTACTACACATCCTTAACATCACCACACAATACAACCTTCAATCTACACAAACAATTACATGCACAAAGTGAAAACTAGAAAGAGAGAGCTCTACTCATCCTGAAATTCATCCCATCTAACATTTACCTTTTGTTGTGTGAATTTGCTCCTTCAGTCTCAGAATCATGCAGAAACCCCAGTAGGAGTTTTTGGACCTGAGAGGATCTCCTTTTTGTCATTTTAAGAACTCAGCTCCTGTTTCTCTGCGTACTCCTCTCATCCGTCTGCTCCACTGTCTGTGTTTATTCGCAGGCTTCATTAAATACCTAAGTGAAATTACCGAAAAAACCAAATATCGGCTGAAAGAGCAACATCTCTGCTTTCACAAACTGTTGGAGTTTTTAAAATTGTGCAACATGTTTAAGAATAATGGACATTCAAAGTGCGGCCGCACAAATGTGTCGGCACTGACACATCTGGTGTTAAAGGGTTAAAGACAGTCTGAATAACAGTCACACATGCTCTAAAGCAAACCCTACTCTTGTCTCTGTCTGTAAGTTGGGAGAAGACAGAACCCAGAGCAGCAGAAGACAGCGGGCCCGGGGAAGGAGAAGTGCTGCTACTTCTTCTGGCAGGGCCGCAACTCCACTGTCAGCGAGAAAGGAACGTCGGCTCTGATGACGGTGGAGTTAGACGAAGAGCGAGGAGCTCAGGTATGAATGAGTGTTTCACCATAAATAAGAGGCTGTGTCCTCCTTCAGAGCGTGTTTTCTGAGTTCATGTGTTTCTGTCTTTATCTCTTCCATTTTCCTCTAGATTCAGGTCCAGCAGGGCAAAGAGCCGCCATGTTTCTTGCAGTGCTTCAAAGGAGGGATGGTCGTCCACTCAGGGAAGAGAGAAGAGGAGGAGGAAAACTCACAGAGTGAGCAAACAACACACATAACACTGCTTTGAGACTGTCATCATTCAAACACATGAAGTTTACCCTCAGAAGCTTTAACTGCACTCCGCTCAGACTGAACCAGCAGTCTCTCTACAGGTCCATCTTCACTTATTTTACCAACAACTGACTTCTCCTAAAGAATACGTGCTTCTATTGACTTCTATTAACAGATTTTTTTAAACAGCACAAAGTCACCTGGAGGGAGAAAAATGAGAATTAGTTAAGAGAATTTTTTTTTTAAATTTAGTCCAAATTCCATGAAGTTTGGATGTTGTGTGTAACAGAAATGTAAACAGAAAACAATGATTTGTTAATCCTGTTTAACCTATATTCAGCATTGTGTAAAGGATATTACCACGTGGGCTCAGGAAGACTTCAGAAAACCATTGTCAGTTAACACAGTTCATCACTACATCTACAAGTGACAGTTCAAACTCTACCATGCAAAGACAAAGACAGATATCAACAACACCCAGAAACACCGCCGGCTTCTCTGGACCCGAGCTCATCTGAGATGGACTGACACAAAGTGGAATAGTCTGCTGTGGTCTGACGAGTCCACATTTCAAACTGTTTTTGTAAATCATGGACGTGGTGTCCTCCAGACCAAAGAGGAAAAGGACAATCTGGATTGTTCTCAGGTCAAAGTCTCAAAGCCAGCATCTGTGATGGTATGGGGGTGTGTTAGTGCCCATGGCATGGCTAACTTGACCATCTGTGAAGGCTCCATTAATGCTGAAAGGTACATACAGGTTTTGGAGCAACATATGCTGCCATCCAAGCCACGTCTTTTTCAGGGACGTCCCTGCTTATTTCAGCAAGACAATGACAAGACACATTCTGCACCTGTTACAACAGCGTGGCTTCGTAGTAAAAGAGTGCAGGTACTAGACTGGCCTGCCTGCAGTCCAGACCTGTCTCCCATTGAAAATGTATGGAGCATTATGAAGCACAAAATACAACAACAGAGACCCCGGACTGTTGATCAACTGAAGTTGTTCATCAATCAAGAATGGTAAAGAATTCCACCTCCAAAGCTTCAACAATTAGTGTCCTCAGTTCACAAACACTTATTGAGTGTTGTTAAAAGGAAAGGTGATGGAACACAGTGGAAACATGAGCCTGTCCCAGCTTTTTAGGGACGTGTTGCAGACATCAAATTCAAAATCAGTGAATATTTACAAAAAACAATAAAGTTTGTCAGTTTGAACAATAAATATCTTGTCTTTGTAGTGAATTCAGTTGAAAGTAGGTCAAACAGGAATTAGAAAATCAATTGGGGTTGTATATTAACACCTCTACAGTACTTCATAAATGTTCTGCTTTTTTTAGGAAAAAATGTAAATTGAACTCCTGTTTTTTCCTCTTCTCATCCTGCTCCCTAAGATGACTGGCGTCTGTACTGCGTGCGTGGAGAGGTGGAGGTGGAGGGCCACCTGCTGGAGGTGGTCTGTCACTGCTGCAGCCTGCGCTCTAGAGTCTCCATGGTGCTGCTGAGTGTCAGCCAGGCCCTCATCTACCTGTGGCATGGCTGCAAGGCACAGGCACACACACGGGAGGTGGCACGCACTGTAGCCAACAAAATCAAGGAACAGTGAGTGGTCACTAATCAAAGTCAAGATCAAACCAAAGATTAAATCCAAACAAACAAACAGTCATGAGGGGTCTTTTTCTGATTTATCTCCATGCTGCTGTCTTCATAAGTTGATGTTTGTCATTTTGAGCAGCTGTCCTCTGGAAGCAGGACTCCACAGCAGCAGCAAAGTTACCATTAAGGAATTTGATGAGGGTGCAGAGCCCGCGGGATTCTGGGAACCTCTCGGGAGGAGGGACAGGAAAGCCTACGACTGCATGCTGCAAGGTGGGGCCATCAGAGTGCATGAAACCTTAAGACTGGTTTCTGACATGTAAGCACAGCAGTCCAGGGTCTCATTCACTGATGTTTGCCATTGTAACTTACTAAATGCTGTGAAGGTCTGTACTCATGGTGGGTTAAGATGAGATCAGACTTCTTATCTTGTCTTGATGTTGGGTTTCTGTTTATAAAATGTATGATCATTAACGCTTTTGGAAAGCGTCTTGAGATAACATTTGTTATGAATTGGCGCTATATAAATAAAGATTGATTGATTGGTTGATTGATAATTGATGTAACCTTTGACCCCCAGATCCAGGAAGATTTAACTTCACACCTCGTCTGTATCAGCTGAGCAGCAGCTCGGGAGAGTTTTCAGCTGTAGAGTTTCTGTTTCCTGCCAGAGAACCCAAACAGGTCAACTCCATGCCTTTCCTGCAGGAGGATCTCTATGCTGCGTCACAGCCAGGTACACACACCTGTGTTATTGCACTAATCAATGTCACAGTTTGTGACAGCACAGGAGCACTGAGCACTGAGCAACTGAGCAATCACAAACAGAGGTCTGACAGAGGTCTCTGGTTTTCTTCCTCTCCTCCTCAGCCCTGTTCCTGGTGGACAACCACCACGAGGTTTATCTGTGGCAGGGCTGGTGGCCTCAGGACAGTGAAAGCACCGGCTCAGCCAGCATCCGCTGGGACTCAGACAGGAAGTGCGCCATGGAGACTGTGCTGCAGTACTGTAGAGGTAGTTTTCTGCACACAGCTCCAGTCAGTCATTGTTTTGATTGATGTGCGCTGGATTTCATTGCTCTGGTGTCTGTGTTCACAGAAAAGAATGCAAAGAAGACTCCAAAAGCATATCTGATCCACGCCGGTCTGGAACCGCTCACCTTCACCAACATGTTCCCGAGCTGGGAGCACCGAGAGGACATCGCCGAGATCACTGAGAGGGTGTGTGGCGCTAATCATGTCATCTCTCCCAGCTCCATCCTCTGATGTGACCCAGTGTTGTGGATGGTGTCCTTCTGTAGCCATCAGTCAATATAATAAAACTGAAACAAATCAAACTTCAACTTCCAGAAACAGAACGGATCTGTCAGAGTGAGAGCCGAAATGTTCCCGAATCACATTTTTGATATGATGTCTGTGTGTTTTCAGGAGGCAGAGGTGTGTAACCAGATCATCCTGGTGGAGGACGTTCTGGCCCGCCTGTGTAAGACCACATATCCCCTTTCAGACCTCCTGGTCCGGCCACTGCCTGAGGGTGTGGACCCACTTCGCCTGGAGGTCTACCTGTCAGATGAGGACTTTGAGGTAAGAGTCTGCACACTGAAAATGGTCTGAATGTTTTAAATTTAGATCCACACAAACGATGTAAACTCAATAATAGAAGAAATATTATAGGCTGACACATTGTTTGTTATTTACACCAAAGAAAGAGAAGGTCCTGCTTTGGTAGTGACTAAAGAGAATCCAATAAATAAATAATTAGAACATAATGTGTCAAAACAGTGCTTCAAGTACAGAGTGGTGTACTACACCTTTAAATGATGAGTGCAGCTTTTTATAAATTGTACATTTGTGATTGAATCACACAAAAGAAGCATCTTGACGTCGTTTCACTAAAGTCGAGTCCACACATCAGGGTTTTCTAAATGTGAAGAGATGTTTTATCTGTCAGAGAGCCCACACCTGAAGATCAGAAATCAGGCATTGAACAGTTTTGATCGTACTGTGTGTGGTGAGCTCTGATAATCTCAACACAGCTCAACACACACACAACCATTCTGTCCCACCACTGATCTAGAATCTAGTCCTCCAAGACAGAAATCTCATCTGACCAAACCTGATCTAACTAAAACAGAGAAGAAGAAACACAACAACACATAGCGACAACCAGTAAACACCAAACACAACATGAAAGAGGACATAGAAGAGGGTGACTGACTAGAATGATGTCGGTCTTGGGACTATTTTAATGGAAAATTCCAGAAACAACAGCCTGATAATCTTTATGTGTGTACCCCACTTAAGTGAGTTTGGAAACTGTTTCAGTGGTTAGAAATCTGTTATTTAATAAAAAGTCCGGACTCTTACTTATTAAATAAAAGCTACTCAAACAGGACAACATGGTGCATATATGGGAGACAAAAAAAAGAAAAAAACATTAAAATTGTTGCATATATTGGGGGGGGGTACAAAGAATACTGTTTTCAATATAAATATAAATATACACAATACATCCTCGTTTTGTTTTGTTTTGTCTTGTTTTTTTATCCAAATGGGTGGACTCTACTTGATAAGAAACATATCCTTCATTGTGTCTGGATATGCTGTGAGGGTACCGTATTGACCTAAAAATAAGACAAGGTTCTTTTCATTGAAAATGATATGAAAAAGTGTGGTGGTCAAATAATGGGGGTCTAAACATTTACACGTGTTGATAGTTTAGAGTCACTTCACAGCTGCAACAGCAGAGGACGCCAGTGTTTTGTAATCCCAGTGACCTGTGGTGATCAGCCAATCACAGCAGAGACACAGTGACAGGAGATGAAACATGGAGAGGCGCGCTGATCCTCCAGAGCAAAGAGGATCAAAAGTTGGACAAGTTAACAGACAACAGAGGCGAAGTTATGATGTTCATTTTAAAATAATGATGGTCTGTGCAGCAGAGACGACAAACAACCATCAGGCAGCCAAAACATACAGAGTTACAGAGTGTTGTGTCTGAAGATGGAGCGTTCCATCTGAAAAATACTAACAGTAAAAGAAAAACTGATGGTGGTCCTCAAAGCGTCTGTCTCAGAGGGACTGACAGGAGGGTGTGTGAGTTTGATATTGAGGAACGTAACAAAGGCATCATTACCAGAGCTCTCATCAGGATTACAATTGAAATACAGATCTTAGTGATTGTATTACAGCCAGAAACCAAAGCAGTCTCTGTTGTTTCAAAGATTTTCTCTAAACAAAGTGAATTTTGGCTATAAGAGTCTTTTTCTCAAGATTGATCTTTAAAAAA
The DNA here is from genome assembly GCA_030710495.1 of Labroides dimidiatus. Taxonomy (NCBI): domain Eukaryota; kingdom Metazoa; phylum Chordata; class Actinopteri; order Labriformes; family Labridae; genus Labroides; species Labroides dimidiatus. Next base: position 24,728,993 of record CM061161.1, on the reverse strand, counting down.
GGGGGATCCTCTTATAATCAGGGTTGTCCTATAGTCAAGACAATATGGTATTATACAGTGGTATTTTTTTCCCCGATACATTTATTGTGAGGCTTTCCTCTCAGACCTGGAGTAACTCTAAGCTGGATTTAAACCCAGAATGAGAGGAATATTCTTGTTCATAAGCACTGTGAGGTTTTGGAAATTGAAGCTCCTGTGAGTAACTTTGTTTGTTTGTGCTGATTTTGGCGCCCCCCTGTGTCCAACTCTTATCACTGTGTGAATAACATCCTGTACATAAAAAAATCTTCCTGCTTTCTATCATCAGTCAAATGTATCACTCATTGTGAATATCCACTGCAAAACATGCATCTATTCCTAGGACCCCCCCCCCCCCCCAAACACACACACACACACACACACACACACACACACACACACACACACACAAACACACACCTAACTTACTTTTGCAGGTCAATGAGAGTCATTGCTGTTCATTTCAGTCTGTTTGATAACCAGTTCAAAACTCCTCACAGGAGCTTTAATTCACAGACAGCAGTCTGATCACTCTCTGCACTGCTCATTCTGTATCTTCAGCTTCCTTCAGATTTCCCTCATGTTTGTTTCTCTCTTCTTTCTTTTCAAAACTTTCTCTTTCATCATGTTCTACATTCTTCCTTTGTCCTCGTCTCCTTTGTTAACTCTTCTCTTTCATTCATCCACCTCCCTCAGGGTGTAGGGGCTTATGGGAAGGTGAGTCCTCTGACTTGAGCATGGATGGACTTCATCATCACTCAGCTTAAACATACACTCTCTCTCTCTCACTCTCTCTCTCTCTCTGAATCTTTCTAATCACTTTTCCATCTCTTCTCTGGTGAACCATCCTAACCTGTGTTCAGCATGTTCACTCAGTATCTACAGCCTGATGTAAGCACAGCACTGACACCTGGAGGTGTAAGCTGTGACTGCAGGTGTGAGCTGATGGAGGTTGTGGTGTGAGTCTCACTGGTGCATGACTTTCCTGAACAGTTACTCATCCCTCCCAGTTCCAGCTGCAGCTGACTTGTGTGAAGTGTCCAAAGAGTGTGTTTAGTGTGGGCCTGCGTACTGCATACTGACTGTGTGATGATGTCTCCTACAGAAAGCTCTGGAGATGAGCAGAGAAGAGTACGGGGGTTTACCCGCCTGGAAGCAGGTGAATGTGAAGAAAGCTAAAGGACTTTTCTAACAGAGCTGACCTGAAGAGAGCAGAGGAAAGCCACCAGGAGGTTGTTCCGTCTCCTGTTTATGTCCAGCAGCTCAGGGACAGCCTCTCCTGAGTTCACCCTCTGTTTGAGGGTGAGGACAGACAGGGAGTGGAGGAGGTGGGAGGGAGGTGATCAGTGAACGAGAGGTACAGCAGCTTCCTGTGCAGCAGCAGCTGTGTAAGTGGGGTTTAGTAAAGGCTGATGCACCTTTAAATGGATGTGTTAATAGTTCTTCTTTGAAGTCACTCTCTTGTTTCTGTTTGTACATATGTACCATATGCAGCACAGACAGCCATCTGTGAGAGTGTGTGCAGGCCGCTCAGCCTGTCAAACACACTCCATGTATGCTCTTGCATTAACAATTATTTATATTTATATCAAATCCATAAAGAAATGAAAAGCTGCCTGGATCCTCTCTGAGCTGAGGATGAAAGAATGAATAAAGTGTAAATCAAAGCTCTTCTTCTCTTGCTGTACAGTTCACCGTTTGCCACTGACAGAAGAAACCATGCAGCTTTATTTAAATGTAGTGTCACATGTGTCTGATAGAAGAAAGCCTTCAGGCCTGATACAGAGCAGATAGAGTGATGATGAACTGTAAGTGGTTTTAAAAACCCTCCAGTGTATAGTGCCTTGCTTTGTGTACAGTTTATATAAAATCCTAGTCTGAATTTTGAAGACTTTTTGTGGTATAAAGAATATTAGAGAAATAAACACTGAAAGATGGATACTGTAAAGTGTCTTGTTGCCGTTTTTGTTTCTTTCTTAAACTTTCGGTAAACAGTTTTTGCACTTTCCAGGCATCTGGAGTGAACCTGGATATGCTCACACATCACTCCTTCGTTTGTTCCTTTGCCTAAATAAAAATCTGGTCTGTCCATCTTTCAAACAACCTGATGAATCGGTTTATCCAGATGTTGCACATGAAGATTTATATCAGACTAAGAGGACTTGAATTCTCAATTCTCATGTAATGGATGATATAATAAGAGTGTCTGTTCCAGGTTCAAATCCCAACTCAAGAATCTAATTACTCATCATCCAGCAGGGGGCAGTATAATCCTGTTGTCTGCAGAAACAGACCTGTAGGACAGAAACCTGGAGGAAGGGACTGGAATGTGAATCTGAGAGCTCAACAGATGACCACAGGTCGCCTCTTTATCTAACCCAGCTCTGTTTGGTGATTCCTATCAAACTTTTCAATCTGTTTTTAATTTTTCTTCTGCTTCAGTAAAGGGAAGCCTTCAGTTTCTTTAGTATTAGTCAATAAAAGAAACAAATGCAGGTTATCTAACTACTTCCTCCCCTCCTCAGTCTCCTCAGAGTATGGTGCTGATTTTTTACCTCATGTCACAAAAGTTTTAGTATTTTAACTATTTGGTACATTTTTAAATTTAAGACTTTTAGAAGAAAGTGCTTTTTGTTATAGATAAATATTACAACTACCTTAGAAATTCAGTACTTTAAATCCAAGACGAACTTGTTTACATCTTTTACACGTCACATTGTCAAATGTACTCTTGTGAAGAAGGAGTGAAAGCTCTAAATGTAAGAAGCTATGATTACATTTTAGGCAAAAAGACCTGACATTTCTGAATCAGCATCTTGTTACATTTCAGGACTTACATCTCAGGTTTTATTATTATTATTATTATTATTATTATTATTATTATTATTATTATTATTACATTTCAAGTCAATATATTTCAGGCCATTAGATTCCAAGTCGTTATATTTCAAGTAGTGCTGTCAGACGATTAAAAAAAATTAATCTAATTAATTTCCTTATTTATAATTAATTAATCTAATTAATCTCATTTTAATCTCATATCTGCTTAAAGTACCAAAATAAAGAATTTGAATTCTAGGATATTATAAAATTCAAGTGCATGACAAATCAAATGACTACACTGAGAAGTGAGGATTTGTAAATCCACATTTTCATCGGTGAAAAATGTAATAAAAAAAAAAAAATAAAACCAAAGTCAGGGCAACTTGTCCAGAAAATTCTAAACTCAATCAGACAACTCAAATTACACTTAAAGTGTGTTTCATAAATCAAATTCAAAATTAGAAAAAGGTCGAGGACATCAGGCAAACCAATTAGGCCTGATGCATTATTAAAGAATGTAGTACAAATATAGATATTGAAGACTCACCTGTTCAGGGAACACTTTGGCTCTTAATCTGACCCTTCTCCTCTTTGTCCTCAGAATAGAAGGTCTCAGACTGAGCCTTTATCAAATGAAAGCACTGAATATTGATTTCTGCTGAATGTTGAATTCTAGTTATGGCTGATATTTAGATAGAACACAAAAAAAAAAAAAAAAAGGGGGGGGGGGGGGGTCAGTGAGCACTTGATGACAGAGTACCTGTGACACATCTCACTTGAAGCATTTATTCGCACTTAATAAGGTTTCTCCTTCTTGTTTAGATTCTTGCTTGCTTTGGAAAAAAGCGTCTGCTAAATGAAATTGTAGAATTGTAGATAAATAAATTCAAAAATAGAATAAGACTAAGTCTTAAATATACCGTTCCTGTTGTCACCTGGGCTTTGTTTGGTTTGACTAGAGACGCATGTGTGAATTGATGTGCCACTGCCATGTACGGGTCCCCCAGCTGGCCAATATCAAAATGTTTGTGTGCTATGATTAATCGCGATTAATTTTTTAATGCATTAATTTGTGGTGTAATTAATTAATCTAATTAATGCACTAAAGTGACAGCCCTAATTTCAAGTTGTTGTTACATATCAGGTCATCGTTACATTTTGGGTCATTGCTCCAGGCTCTAACAGGGCAGTTTGTTGTCGGAAATTTTCATTTGTATGCCCTTAGAAATCTGATTTTAGACAAATTTTTTTTGAAAGAATTGAGCCGTTAGCAGCTGAGTTGGCAGAGCAGGCATGCTGGATACAGAGGAATGATCCTCATCACACTGAATGTAAGGTTGAAACAGGTCCAGACAGTTTCTCCTGACGTTTCCCGTTTATCTTAAGCTGCCCTGTCTAAAGAGTTAATATTCTTATTAAATCAGGTCGGTCTGGTTAAGATTAAAAATCTCCATTTTAAGGGAAACCTAGCCAAAGACGGTCAGCAGCAAAAGAACAAAAATTACAGACACAAAAAACAAAAGTACAATCGACAACACTAAAATTTTTAATAAAAGATCAAAGTCAGGTGTGTGACTAGATTAAAATGAAGGACATGGAAAAAAATTCTGCTTCAAGGTCTTTCATTTTAGTCATGAGGACATTTAGGGACACCAGCTTCTTGAGTTTTAAAATTATTCTGCAATCATTCAAGTTAACAAATGGAAGAAGAAGTCATTTAATCTTTAAAGATAAAAAAAAAACACTGAGTTTAAAGGGTTAATTTTCCACATCACCTATTATACCACCATATTAAAGCCAAAACAAAAATGAAACCCAGGCATAGGTTTTACCTGCTTTAGGCTATGTATATATGTGGTTTCCACCCTGGCCATCGAAGCCAGCCCAGTTAATATGGTCTGGATCCACATCTGCCTTCACCACTGCTACACAAACACCAAAAAAACACTAGTGCCAGAATTTAGTTTCTTAATGACAGAGTGAGGACAGGATCTCATCTCATTTGTGTAGTGAATCAGTGTGATAGTCAGTGATGAAATGAAGCGAACAGACTGGACTGGCTGTCTAAAAATGTCAGGACCTTCCTGAGGGACGATCTATATGAATAAATATACCACAGTATGAAGGTGTCCTGGTCTACCAGCTCCTCTGAGCTCTGATCACACAGAAATCCTGACATTTGGTCTGTTCGGCCCATAGATGGCAGCTTTATGGATCCTGCTCCATTACCTATGTGAAGTCACACACACACACACACACACACACACACACACACACACACACACACACACAGGCAGGTAAAGGCCCCAATCAGCCGTCCAACCTGTCAAACAACACCAACTCATTTTCCAGGCTGTCCTCCAACTACACACACACACACACACACAAAATGAAAGCTCTCAGATGTTCTCAATATCAGCCTGTGGCATGTGTGGAGGAACAAGAGCAATTAGAGGGGAATTTCATGCAATCACAGTAGAACAATATACACAGCAGGTTTGTGTTCATCCAACTGTTGCTCAATGTTTTAACAGCCACTGTCAGGCCGCCCTGAAACAGCAACACCACCAAGAGGAAGAAGAAGGAGGAGCTGCCTCTTCAAAAAAAAAAAAAAAAAAAAAAAAAAACGCTTGGCAAGCCTCTGTGTGGTTCTCACTGTTTTTCATCTGCTCACCCTCTCTTGCATGCTAAGTTGTTGGATGTTGAGTTTGTGCTGGAATATTCTGTTATACATGGTCCTCTGAACTCCTCTGGCCTGTGAGTGGTTTGATGTGCCACACCGTGCGTATCCGCCTACCCACTGCTCCACACCCACTCAGTGCAACAAGCTGCAACCCCCAACCAACCTCTTTCCACCCCCTCCCCTCTGTCTCCAGGAAGACAGTAGGATGTACAGTATGGTTACACACACACACACACACACACACACACACACACACACACACACACACACACACACACACACACACACACACACACACTGTAAACTGTGTGTGTAGTATCTCTGAGCCTGATTTGACTCTGAGCCCAGTTTCTGTGCTGAGCTTCAGAAAGCTTTTCTTTTGCTACAATCCTTTTATATGATGCAAAGACATGAATGCATCACACACACTCTCTCTCACACACACTCTCTCACACACACACAAACACACCTGTACAACACTGCACAGTATTACACACCGAAGCAATGTGCAGAAAATGCTGTGAAAGCTCTACTGAAGGAGAATTCAATACCAAGTAAATCATCAGGAATAAAACAAAGAGGAGGTATGAATGAAGTGACTTCATCAACTGTGAAGCAGGTCAGTGATGAATAGAGTTTAAAATGGTGAAGGAAAATGACCCAAGTCACACAAGTCTATTGAGAAGTCCATTTTTATTTCTTTGTTGGAAAAATGTAACAACAACAACAACAACAAAACCCAACACTTTAAACTGGTTGTTAACTTTAGAATACATCCTTAACACAGCACTTCACAGAACAGAGAAGAAAGGAGATTTAAGAGACTCTGAATGTCTGTATGTTTGACAAACTGCTCATCTACTGGGATTTGAACCTTCAACCATCTCTAGGGTTTTACAGAGCAAATATCCAGGTCCCAGCAGTTCTCTGGGACTAAAGGTCTTGTTGAGTCCAGAGGTCAGAGGTCAGATTGGACAGACTGGTTGGAGCTGATAGAAAGACAACAGGAACTCAAAGAACCACTGGTTCCAACCAAGGTCTGCAGAAGACCATCTCTGAACCCACAACAGGTCCAACCTTGAAGCAGACGGGCTACAGCAGCTGAAGACCACACCAGGTGACCCTCCTGTCAGCTAAGAACAAGAAACTGAGACTACAATCCACATGGACTCACCAAAACTGGACCATAGAAGACTGAAAAACCTCTCCTGGTCTGATGAGTCTGGGTTTCTGCTCCACATTCAGATGGTGGACTCAGGATTTGGAATAACCAACATAAAGCATGGATCCATCCTGCCTTGGATCAACTCTTTAGCCTGCTGCTGCTGCTGGTCTCATGGTGTGGGGGGATTTTCTTGGCACACTTTGGACCCCTTAGTACCACCTGAGCCTGGTTTAAAGTCCACAGTCTACCTGAGTATTGTTGCTGACCATGTCCATCCCTTTATGAGCACAGTGGACCATCATCTGATGGAGACTTCCAGCAGGATAACGCTCCATGTCACAAAGCTCAAATCATCTCAGACTGCTTTCTTCAACATGACCATGAGTTCACTGGACTCCAACAGTCTCCACAGTCCCCAGATCTCAGTCCAGTAGAGCTCCTTTGTGTGTGCTGGAACTGAAGATTCTCATCATGGATGTTCAGACCACAAATTTGCAGCAGCTGAGTGATGACATCAGGTCAATATGGAGGAAAACCTCTGAGGAAGGTTTCAGCAGCTTGTTTGATCTATGACACCAAGAATTAAGACAGGTCTGAAGGTGAACGGGGGTCCAACCTGGTACTAGCCGGGTGGACCTGAGAAGGTTTCCTTTTAGTCAAATCATCCTGACAGTCCCACAAAAAAAGCTCAGCTAAGGTGGCTCAGGCATCTAATTTGGGTGACGGCTTAGAAATGTGACGTTTTCCAGGTATGTTAAGCTAGAATGAGACCCTAGAGTGAGGTCCACACATAAGTATTATCTAAATGTGGAAAGGTTTTTTTTTTATCTGTTAGAGAGCCCACACATGAAGATCAAAAATCAGACATTCAACAGTTTGGATCGTACTGTGTGTGGTGAGCTCCAATAATCTCAACACAGCTCACCACACACAGAACCATTCTGTCCCACCACTGATCTAGAATCTAGTCCTCCAAGACAGAAATCTCACCTGACCAAACCTGATCTAACTAAAACATAGAAGAAGAAACATTACAACACGTAGCGACAACAGGCTAACACCAAACACAACATGAAAGAGGACATAGAAGAGGGAATGATGGTGGTCTTGGGACTATTTTTAACGGAAAGTTCCAGAACCAAAAGAAAGAAAAGACTGGAAAAAATCCTGGAGGCGGTGAAATCCTGGACTTTCCTCATGAACTTTCTGTGTCAGGTCAGCCATGCTTGATTTTGTCTAGTGTGCTTCCTCATTCCTCAGTCAGGTCGCCTCCTGATTGGCTACATTCCATTCCACATCACAACTCACAGAGTCATGACTCGGGAGTCGTCAGCTTTCCCCACACATGAAGATTATTGGTTGAAAATATTGAAGAAGTTTAATATTATCTATGTATGGCTGTATGGCTGTATGGCTGTATGGATGTATGGATGGATGGATGGATGGATGGATGGATGGATGGAGTACAGTGTAGGTACACTCTGTGAGATGCATGAAGTGATCTTCATGTGTAGAAGTGTTGGATTGTGTGTGATCATCCTGTCAGATTATCAGACTAACAGAGATGTTTGCAGTAATTCAGATCTGTTTCATCAGGTCTAACATGTAATCCAACATGGTGATTTATCTTTTGAAAAGAGAAGCGCATGCATGAGGACAGCTTAACCAGGTGGTTATTCTGATGCAGTGTTTCCTGTGTTTTATCACGTCTCTTGCTTTAATAATGGGTCTGAATGCTTAATGAAGACATTAAATATGAATGAGAGTTGGACAAACACATGGCGTGCTCCATCAGTGTGTGACAGCACATCACGCTGAGTCTCCTCTGAGTGATTCTGAAACTCTGCTGCAGCACAGTGAAAGGTGAACCCATAATGTTTTTGATTAATTATTAGATTATGCAGAGGGTAATTAAAATATCAGTCAATATTTACTGGGCCATATGCCACGGGCGCTGGTACAGCCACGGCTCTGCGGTGAATGTTAATATCCGTACAGGGGGTGAAAGGCCCCTCTGGCAGGTATCTCTCTAATGCTCTTAACCATCTGTCGCCACTCAGCCCACTTCCACGCTCACACAGTGTTTTGTTTATGATAACAGTGTTAATTCAACACAGGCTTAGGTGCAAAGTGGCACAGTTGAGCTTTAGCACCGTTTATTCCACAATATTTGCATTTGGCGGTGTGCCGGCCCAGCAGCACCTCCTCCCGTCGTCCTCCCCCTCCTCCCTCCTCTGCTCCATCCACACAGGATGACAAGCAGCGAACAATAAGAGTCCAAATAAGGCTTAGCTGGTATTCTTCAGCACGCTGGTTCCTTTTTGTTCTCAGTTTCTATTTATGTGTGGATTATCACTGGATTCAGACTCACAATGGAGCTGCACTTTACTCCTCTCCTCTCCTCTCCTCTCCTCTCCTCTCCTCTCCTCTCCTCTCCTCTCCTCTCCTCTCCTCTCCCCTCCCTTCCCTCTTTGGGTTGGAAAAAAGCTCTAAGCCCCACACTTCCTGTCCAAAGTCTAAGAAAAACACTTCAAAGACTCTGGCCTGAGATGATTTATGGGAAATGAATTTCAGAAAGACGACTTTTCTCTCTCTCTTTTCTGCTGCCCCGGGCTCTTAGTGGTAAGCTCTGCTTGTTAACCCAGATTTAGATCTCTACCCTGTTGGAGCCCATAAAAGCGGTGTGGATTTATATATAATGTGGCGCACAGCCACGCGCCTCAGGTCCCCTCGCTCTGAGTCTCCGCTCTGTCTGGCCTCCAGTATAGACCTGGACGGTCCATCTGAGAGGCGGATGGAGGCTCTGCTCCACCCGGGGCCAATCAGCTCTGTGAGACCACACAGGACAGTGTGAGCTCTTTTAAAGTTCAAGTTTTATAACTCCAGTTTGTGAGGAAATTAACCTTTGAATGGAAAAAAAAGTAAAAAGTAAAAAGTAAGATGTGGTCTGGGCTTCAGCTTCAAAATGAACGTCAGCTCGTAGCTTTTTCCAGAGCTATAAAACACATTTCAGACGATGACGAACTGCTCTTTCATCTAGCCAGATTATGACAAATACAAATTATTTTTGCACAAAATCTTTTAATTATGTTGCTGCTCTTACAACTTTCCATGCCTTTTAAATATCCTGAACACCTCCACAAGTCTCACTGCTGAAAACACAGAAATTCATCACAGAATTCTGGTATTAGACTTAAAACACTTTTTAAAACAGGCAGAAAGAGAGGAAACAGGCACCACTTTACAGGGCTTTAATATCTTAACAACTTCCTGATTATTCCTGGTAAAACTCCTGAAAAGAAGTCCATAAAATCAGAACCTAAAAATAAGGTTATATCACTCAAATGACTCATTCATGGTGGGAACTGGACTCCTCTTGTTGGAGTCATCTCTGCATGTTGTGAGTTTGAGCTGCTCAGCACTGAGGGGAAGAATTTCAAGGTTACACAGATTACTGGTCACTGTATTTTAAATGGTGAAAAAAGTAAAAAGAGAAGAGGTTTGACACTGTTTTCAATGCATTTAAAATACTGAAATCCAGGTTGGAGCTCACTGAGAAGTGTTGAACCTCGGTGGAAGCTGAGGCAGAAGTCCTCCACACATTATCCCCTCCATCCATCTTCAAGCACAGTAACTGCTGTACTTGAAGTTTCTGCCAATCACTGAATCAGTCAACAGGATCTCAGCCTATTGGAGGAGCTCCCCCACTACGCACTTCACCATCAGGTACCACTTTGTGTGTGTGTGTGTGTGTGTGTGTGTGTGTGTGTGTGTGTGTGTGTGTGTGTGTGTGTGTGTGTGTGTGTGTGTGTGTGTGTGTGTGTGTGTGTGTGTGTGTGTGTGCAGCACACTTCCTAATCGAAGTCTTTGGACTGGAGTCAAGAGACTGCCCTCCCACTGCCACCTGGCATCATTAAAGGCTCTGATCCTCTAATCAACAGCAACAAACACCCCCCTCCTCCTCCTCCTCCTCCTCCTCCTCCCTCCTGCATCCTGCAGCCCAGCCCTGGGCCTGGCGGCCTGCTGTGGAGAGAGGACTGGAGGATGGTTTTGGGGGTTGGAGGGAGGGTGCTGCTAACCAGGTGGGTGATGATGAGAGCAGACCCAGCAGACAGGATGCTGGGTGGTGGTGGAGAGCTGCTCCACTGCTCCACTCAGGTATAAGTTCCTGTTTTCTGCTCACTGTAAGTTATTTCTGCATGCCCAGCCAGAGGTGGATTTCATGAAGCAGTAAGAGGTTTTTTGTGTCATATTAAAAATATGTGCTGGTCCAAACATAAATGAGTTGACATTAAATGTTTTGTGTGTCTGCGGGGAAAAAGGAGGGTCAGGTGTACAATTGAAGACTCACAGGGATCCCAACAAAACCACAGAAAGCCATAACCAGGAGGAGAGAGTGACTCAGCCTCGGGACTTGCTGTTGTGCTCTCCAAAACCCAAAGCTGAGAAAAAAAAAAACCCTGCTTCTCTCTTCAGTTCAACTCCAAATAGGATGTGTGTTATCCTACTCCAACTGAGAGTGCAAAGAGTGATGAGGAGACAACATGAAACCTCTGGGGTTCCTAACAGCACATCTCCATCACTGTTATGGCACAGTTCAGCCTCAGGTAACGATCACCCCCCTGACACACACACACACACATGCACACACGCACACACATACACACACACACGCACACACACGCACACGCACATCAGCACACACTGACGGTAACTGTGAGGAAAGCTGCAGTGTGCTAACATCTGGCTGCTGTCTGAATCCTAATTAGTGGCTAATAAAAGAGGCTAATAAGGACTTACCTTCAGTAGTCAACAGCTAAATGAAATTATTCAGAGAGGAGCAGAGTCTGGCTCTCTGATGGACTGGTCAATTGTTTGACCTTGCACCTGTCCTACGAAGTGATTTACCTTCAAAACAAACAGTTCACATCTCAATAACCACCAGAACAAATAAGTGCGGCAATAATTTGGTGATAATGTGGAGGATTACTCAAGCAAAGCCACCACTCTGTGAAAAAATAGTTTTTTTTTTTATTGTGGTTTTAGTGCACAACCTTCTGTCCTGCTCAATCCGCTTTGAATAGAAACCCATCAGATCTAATGTTGTGACGGAGCAAAGACAGACTGGAGATCTGTCTGGTGTATTTTGGCTTTGAGACTTAGTACCAGCCATCAGTGTGTCCCCTAACTCAGTTATGACTGCAACGTCTCTACAGCTGTCAGATGGAGTGTTCTCACTTCTACAGTCAGTTATGATCCTCAGGGGAAAATCCAACTCGCTCTGGTTATTCCCTGAGGTTTGCTCTAGAGAAGATACTATCTTTAATTTGTACTTCAAGGGTAAATTTACAGAATTACAGTAGCAATACAGTATATACTTATTATAAATTACAGTAAGAATACAAGTTAATGCATACTCACAGGTTTAAATATGGAAATGGACCAGTACTTATGTAGCGCCTCTGTCCGACCACTCAAAGTGCTTTACACTGCTGATCTCTTTGACCCATCTACACCACATTCACACTGATGGACTTTCTAAATATATGGCCATCAGTTCTGTCTAATACCTTCACACACCATTGACCAACAGTGGGAGCAATTCTGGGGTTCAGTGTCTTGCTCAAGGACCCTTTGACATGTACGACTGCAGGAGCTGGAATCGAATCCTCGACCTTCCGATTGAGAGGAGACTCTAACCACTGATCCACAGCATTACAGGGTTTCGGCATTAACAGGACTAAAAATTTACAGTAAGTAAGCCATGTCTCTGTGATTAGCCTGATGCTACTCTGCCCAATTGCTCATTAATGCTAGACAGGGCTGCTAACAGTGTAAACCAATGACTCCCAACCTGTGGCCCCCCTAGTGGGCTGTGAAGGTATTACAAGTGGGCCACCAAATCATTTCCAAAATACTTTGAAATTTGTGGGGGTGAGGATGTAATGGTATAAAAATAAATATGTTGCAACATGTTACAGATGCTGTGTCAGTGACGGTGGAGCTTCCAATGTTTCTCTTGTTTTCAGTTCAGTCCTTTATGTTCAATCTTCAATAAAAAAAGTGCTCTGAGGATGCATTATATGACAGGGTTTCCACTACATGTAAATGATCATGGCGCAGCTCCACGCCAAAATAAAAGCCGCCTTGCCTTCAGAATTATTGTTTTTTTCTCCAGATGTTTGTACAGTGATTTGTGATTGTACAGTGCTCTTGTACATGTGACGAACATTATATCAAGGTCCCACCAGTGCACTTGACGCTGCCCTGGAGAAATCAGACTTGTTTAACAAGCGCATCATCCCTCTGTGTTCTCCTGTGACTGAACTCACTCATGGTAGGATCACATCATGGTCTGAACTAAAAAGAGCTCAGACGGGTCTTTGCCATTTACAATTCTCAGGTCTCTGCATGGCACACAGTGGAGTTCAGCCCTGATGTGTGCAATGCAGAGACCCACTTACTGAAGGCAATCAATTCTGTGCTTACTATGATCATTAACCAGAGTTAAAGGATACGTGTTATCATCAAACTCTAACTCTATCTCCATGTATAAAGTCAGCACAAGCAGAAGTGTCCCCTGTCACTTTGTGTGGTTTACATTTACTTTGAACTTCATCCTGATCACTTTGTGGTGACTGTATTACTTGAGCTGTGAATTTGCTCTCACACATTAAGCAGCAGCTGATTGTTAATCCTTCTTCCCGCTCCTATAGGAGTCTCCTTTCTCCTCTCTTTAGGACAGACATATTTTTCGGTCTTTCTTCTCATTCATTAAAAATCAACAGAGGACTTTTCCTTCACCTTTTGTTGAACAAACCTGAAAACCTGTTAGCTTTTATACCACACTGTTACTATGAGCCTCTGTGCAGGGGCGTGTCCAGACTTTCGGGCTGGGTGGCTCAGTGAGGGCAGTGACATAGGTAGGGGTGGCCAGAGTGTGCACACATACAAGTTATTACCATTTATCCTCTTTAACTATCTCTACTTTAACAACTATGACTAATTATGATAGATATTATATACAAGAACATACAATATTACATACAATATCCATATGTATGATTTTAGTATAAAAGTGTATCATGTGTATCAGCCAGTCTAATAAATTTAAAGCATTTTTGCAGCCCAGATGAAAAGACAGATCTCAGCCTGGCTGCAAACTGTACTATTAGTTAAATTATGTATTTGTTAAATAAACTATTTACTTACAAGAGTTTTCAGTTGTGATAATGTTTTTTTTTTTTTCTTTTTTTTTCTTTTCTTTTTGTTATGTTTTGTATTGTGGCTGGGGGGGGGTGCCCCTCACAGTTTCAATTTATGGGGTCAAAGGTGGGCCGTGAAAATGTTTGAGACTTTAAACTGGGCCCTGAGCTGGAAAAGGTTGGGAACCACTGGTGTAAACAATCCGACAATGGTTACAGGTAGGATAGCTGGACACACACAGGAACCAAAATAACCAAAACACTACTGCAAATGTAACAAGTTTGTTGTCAATGACCAACAAACGAAACATAAAAAGTAATTGCAGGCTCCAATTGCAAGAATGACTTAAAGGATTAAAAAATAGAAACAAAAGGACAAGGAAGAGGGAGCTGTTGCAACAAGCAGCCACTTGAGTAGTTCTTGCCTTTGTTCTAATGGAATGTTACAACAAATATAATGAAATATGTCAAATCAATCTGTTTTAGTGTAATTTGTTCTAATAACCACACAAAATCTTCCTGCCACAGGTAAATAAAGTTATAAGTGATGATCAGTACTCCCAATACTATGATTTTCCCTACTTTGTGGGTTCAACACACTGAAAGTGGGATTTCAGCAGTCATGGTCACTGTGAAGTATTTGGAAGTTAAGACTCTCACAGTCAACAAAGATAACTGTCTTTGACAGCAGCAACTGACATCAATTTACAGGATTAAGGTGAGAAAAACACACAGCCATGTCTGACCACTGATACTGAGAAGTAGACAGAGAACACCTTGCTTTTGAAAGAAAACAAGGGCTTTTGATTATTTTTAAATTGTTTTCTTTGAATGCATCACAGCACAGGCTGTGACATTCCGGAACATAATGAAGACCAAATTTCTATAGAGTATACCCTGAGTTTAGGACTGAGCACAGCTCACTTCAATCTTGCACTCGCAGAGACAATACACGTTCGTTGGCTGATTTCTTTGGCAGTTCATTGAACCCACGCTTTAATTTGTAGACAAAAGATTTCTACTTGTGAACTATCTGTCTGTCTGAGTCCACTGTTTGTTTCAACATGGATCTCCAGATCTTCCAAGGAAGCAAGTTGTCCTCCACATCTTCGGACTACATTGTAAAGGATTTAATTATGAAGGGCAACTTTGAAAAAGTTGCAAAGTGTGTGAAGCCAGTCACCAGTGAGATGGTGGCTGTGAAAATCACCAAGATCAACTCATGGTCCGAGGCAGAGGAAAAGGACAGCACCCTGCAGAAGCTGAAAGCTTTTAACCCTGACATCTGGAACTTTGCAGCATGGGAGAGCTCCTTCATCTTCAGAGGACACCTGTGTCAGGAGTTTAAACTGTTTGACATGACTCTGAAAGACTACATCGGCACAAGACAAGTCCCCTCTTTTCCACTGAAAGAGGTCAGGAACATCATTCTTCAGGTGGCTCAAGCACTTCAGCTACTGAAGACCTTGGGGATTGTCCATGCCAATCTGAATCTTGAGAACATTGTGCTGGTTGATCACATTCAAGAGCCATTAAGGATCAAAGTGATGGACTCTGGATCAGCCTGGAGTATCTCAAAAAGAGAGCAGGCTTCATACATTCAGCCAAAGTTTTACAGGGCGCCAGAGGCTATCATAGGTCTGCCCTGCAACGAGGCAATTGATGTGTGGGCCCTCGGCTGCATCGCTGCAGAGCTGTTTCTTGGCCACCCACTTTACCCTGGAAGCTGTGACTACGAACTGCTCTGGTTTATGACCAAAACTCAAGGCCAGCTACCACGGTGCCTCCTGAATGCCGGACTCAAGACAAGCCTGTACTACTGGAAGGCATGGCCTGGTATTTGGATAATGAAGACTTCTTGTGAATATGGCAGCATCCCGTGTATGGACTGCATATTAAACTCCCTGGATGATCTAAAGAAGATCCAGCAGACACCAGATGGTCATCTGTCAAAAACAGCAGAGGCTGATCTAGAGGAGTTTGTGGATCTGGTAAAGAAGATGCTGCTGTTTGATCCAGATCAGAGAATAACAGCAAGCCAGATGTCAGAACACAGTTTGATTACCATGAGCCATCTGGTGGATATAAGGTGTCCACAGAATCCCAGCTCTGACCAAGGCGAGACCCAGCCTGATCAACCATCATCTACATCCAGTGCTGAGGCTCAGAGTCCAGTAAACCATCTGCAGGTCTCCGAGGATGATGAGTCCAGCATGGTTTGCAGCCAGCTGTTGGAAAAGAAAAAAAGAACCTTTAATGACATTTTGCAGGACTGCAGCAAAGACCAGGACTACATGTCCCCAGAGAGGAAAAGGGCAAAGATGGATCAGTGGAAACCTCAAGTGAAAAGACCATACAGTGCAGTTCACCAGGGCACCAGAGGAATCCATGAAACCTGCTCTCCAGAGAGGAAGAGGAGAAGAGTGACCCTGGACACAGATAGGACTCTAAAAACATCAGAAGAGGATCATTGCTGTGTGATCCATGCCCCCAAAGAGGGCCCTTTTGCTCGAAATCAGGACCCTGAAGAGAGCCTTTCTACAGGGATTGAAGCCCCAAAAGAGGATCCTTCCAGTCTGACTAAGACCTCAAAGGAAGTTCCTTCTAGCGTGAAAAAGAGGTTCACTCTTATAAGAACCAGAAACCTCAAGAGTCAGACTGATCCCAACCTCCAAGTCCTTAAAGAAGGTCCTGTGATTGAAAGTACTAAAGGGAGTCTCTCTGCTGAGGTCCAGGCCTGTAAAGAGGGTCCCTCTCTCCTGGTTCAAGTCCCCACAGAAAGACCTTTTACTATGATTGAAGCTCCTGAAAGAGGTCCCTCTACTAAGGTCCATTCTCATAAAGAAGATCCTGGGAGTATGGTCCAGCCTGGATTGAGGAAAATAAAAGGTTCTGACAGGGACCCCACAACTCCACCAAAAACAACATGTGGGGTTACAAAACCACCTAAAATCTGGATCATTGGGTCAAGCTACATCCACAGAGGGAGGAAAGCTGCAAATGAACTGTTTGGAGAGAACTTTGGACTACCTGTTGAAGTAGAATGGTTTGGAAAAGGAGGCATGAGCTGGAGGGGAGTGGTTCCTCGATTCCACAGTGCACTTATCGATCAAAGCCCCCCAGACATTTTGGTCGTTCATGCCGGTGGCAATGATCTGGGAACTGGATGTGCTCAGAAGCTTGCAGACAAAATGAAAGAAGACCTGATAAAACTTCATCAAGAGTTCCCCTCCATGGCCATCGCATTCTCCTGCATCAACGAGCGCATAGTATGGAGGAGTGATTCACCGAAGAAGATCAACAATGACAGGAAGAGGATAAACCAATGCATCAGACAGGCTGTTGATCAGTTTGGAGGTAAAATCATCGAACATCCCGAAGTGAAATTCTGGAAAGAATACCTCTTCCTGGATGACGGGGTTCACTTCACCAAAAAAGGAAACAAGATCTTTCTGACCAGCATCTACAACACCCTCAGAAAGATGCTTCAGAAGTGAACCATCAACGGCTGCTTAAGGAAAATGTGAATGTTGATTTGACAAGATAAATAAATTAATAAATGAATGAAAAAAAAAAAAAAATTAATAGCCTCAAAAAATGTGATTTTGAAAGACTCTTTTGAAAGATGACGTATACACTAAAATTCCAAAAAGTTGGCTGACAAAACAGCCTGATTTTGTACCAACATTTACACCCTTAAAGAGAAAGGTGCGTAGGTGTGAGTGTGTGTGTGAAAGGTTGTCTGACTCTGTGTGTTAGCCCTGTGATAGGCTGAACCCTGAAAGGGAAAAGCAGAAAGATGAATAATAATGATGATGTGTGTTTAGAAAGTAGAAATCCGATCATCTGCTTCAGTCAAAGGTATTCATCTACAAATACTGAAAATAAAATGGTTACAAGAACATTAATCACTCTAATTGAGTTACAAGCTGTTGCAAGTAGAATTACCAACTCAAACCTCCTGAACATCACTGAAGATTTTGGGAAAACTGCCTTCCTGCTGCATTAATTAAACAAAAGGGTTTATTATATGAAAGGGAAATTTATCAGTTACTGATAACAGATCACCCAGGAGCATCCGACCCAACCAAAGGTACTGAAAAATAGCATTTAGAAATAACTGATTATCCATTATACATTATGGATTATGATCAGGAAAATATATAAAAGTGAAACTGTTTCAAGATGATTATAAAGTCCTCACAGGGCCTGATCTGATAAATCTGAAACCATTCCTGAGTTTTTTGTTTGCTCCTCCAGTATGATCGATATAGGATCCTACCCAGGCAGGTGTGCATGTGCAGCTTCATGATGCTACAGAGCAGTGGAGGCAAACAACACAAACATGCTCCAATGGCAAGCTTTCTTTTAACATTAAAATAGTCTGGCTAAAATGTAGAAATCTAGTTTTCACTGGAAATTACATTTCAACATGTCAAAATGTTCATTTCAGATTGTTAATGTTGGGACAGATAAAACCATTTTTACACATCACAAATATATTTCTCTTTTACAAAGAACTTATATTACTGTTTTGCAGATATCTTTAATTACATTGCATATACCAGAAGTTACTGTCTCACTAATGAGAATAAATATTGCAGATATCTACTTTTGAATTTCACACATAAGGATTTTATAAATCTTAAGTGATTTTTTTTTATCTGCTAGAGACCCCTCACATAGATGGTAAAATGGTAAATGGACCAGTACTTATATAGCGCCTTTCTAGTCTTTCTGACCACTCAAAGTGCTTTACACTGCTAGTCTCGTTCACCCAATCACACCACATTCACACACTGATGGTAGAACATTCTATGATAAGAACCATCAGTTTGGTCTAAACCATTCATACTCATTCACACACCACTGAACAACAGTCGGAGCAATTTGGGGTTCAGTGTCTTGCTCAAGGACACTTCAACATGTGACTGCAGGAGCTGGGAATCGAACCCTCAAACCTCTGATTGAGAGACGACAACTCTACCACTGCTTCACAGTCGCCCTGAGCCATAGATGGATATACAATAAATCTTCTGTCCCTACACCAATCTCTCTCTCTCACACACACACACACACACACACACACACACACACACACACACACACACACACACACACACACACACACACACATTTCTGTAATATATTTGTTGCACGTAAGAATGTAATCACAGATATCTGTAATCACATTCTTAAATGTTATAATTCCAGGTCAAGATATCAATAATTTAATTTTTACTAGTAAGAATTGCTATATCTAGAATTAATTTAGGGTATCTGTAATGTTGGAACAATTGTAGATAACATAAATGAACTTTGTCACCAGTAAGAATAAAATTGTTTATTTTAAGCATTTACATTTTTACTCATTAGAACTGAGTTGTAGATATCATGAATTAGAATTGTGACATGTAAAAATTTCATTATGGATATGTTGCCTTTGAATTACAACATGTAAAAATTATATTTCAGATATCTGTCATTCAATTTAAACAGAAGTCAATAGCACGGATTGATTTGTTGTAATAAAGTTATAGATATCTACAGTGACCATTTCTAATAATGAAAAATGAAATGTGGATATGTTAAATTAGAATTGTTACAAGTGAAAATTATATTGTGGTTATGTCACCTTTGAATTCTAACATGTCAAGACTGCTAACCCTTAAATCAATGTTTTTCTACCTTGGGGTCACCTGAAATGTCTAGCAATTGATACAAAAAAATACTGATAAGAATATATATATATATATATATATATATATATATATATATATATATATATATATATATATATATATATATATATATATATATATTAACTAATTATTGTTTTTGAATTTAAAACACCACCCATAATGTTAAACAACTGGTTTCTATACTTTCACTTTCTTAAATATAGATCAAGTTCAAATGTTAAATGCAGCATATAAATATCTGAGCTGGTGCATCTTGCCTGCATGGATACCACCACGTGAGTTCCCTCACTTTAACCTGTGTAAACAAACCTGCAGTCAGTAGCAAAAAAAACAGAATACAAAACTGATTTCTTCGCCTGCCTGGCCCCTGGCCCCTGGCCCCTGGCTGAGACAGTAAATATTTTCAGCTACCATCAAAATGGTAAAAATGATGTGCAGGAGGAAGAAGATTAAAAACTAAAGACTGTCGAACAAACATGATCAAAGACTAATTTTAGAAAGAAAAAAAAAAAGCCACTGGGGTCGCTAGAAATTAGTCATGTCAAAAAAGGGTCACAGCCCAAAAAAGGTTGGAAACCGCTGGGTTAAATGTTAAAAGGGGTTGCCATAACGCTCCAGGATAAAGTATGACTGTTTCTTATCTACACTGCATCATGTTGTAATTTCAGTGATAACCATACACAACTGAATATTATCACAGTGTCTCCTTATAAACACTTCATCAAAGTTACTGACTGTTCAAATATCAAAAAGCTGCTCATTCTTTGTTTATCCACCCGCTGCACTTCTCACAGAGTTTTACAGAGACTCTGATCTGAACCTGATTGAGTCCACTCCCCTGCTGTCCCCACTGACCTTCTCTGACCACACCTCGTATCTGCTCTGTGTTCACTCTGCATGCTGCAGCACTCATCCTGTTAAAGCCGTGGCCTTCTCACAGCCTGATCACAGATGAACCTGAGGGCCAGAACACATAAATATATATCTAAAACCTGTAAACTCCCACCATCCATTAAAGTGATTCAGGTCCCTGTTTTGGTTAGTTATGCCCTCCCACCACAACTGGCTTTGATTTGTCAGAGCAAACCAGGTGCAGGTGATGCTCCACGCTCTTTTCCAAGGTTGTTTTAAATCAAAACCAGGACAGGTCTGAATCAGAAAAGATCAGCAATGAACCTGGAACTTTCTCAGGTCTTGATCAGGACTTGTACCTTGACTTAGAAGGATGACAGATATCCCTCAGGGTCTGCACCCCTCTGTCTTCACCCTGCGTTAAATGTTCTGGCTCATGGATCTTTTATTACCACCTTGTAAGCACTAATTCAGCCAGAGACGAAAAATGATGCAAGCCGAAGCAATCGGCTGAGTGTGGGTCGCTTTCATCGCATTTCCATTTAGCAGAGAGCTGTGATCCTGCGCTGTCAGCTAAAAAAAGCTCAGCTGGAGAGGCTCAGGAGCAGTGTTTGGCTCCATACACAAGACCCAAAGATGTTACTTATTTTAGTACGGCACTTCATTTTCCAAAGAGTTTTTAATTTGCTCCCAAAGTTTCAGATTCTGCACCGCAGAAAATCTCGAATAATCACTTTTTTTTCCCTCTCTCTTCTGAACTAAATCGGCTGAGACTGCTTCAGACTGCATCATCACCAGGCTTTCTAAACTCTGATGAAGCTGTTTTTAAGGCTCCAGTTTAAGAAATAAAAACAACAACAACAAAATGACAAACAAAAAACAAACAAACAAAAAACAGTTATACTGCAGTGATCTGTTCAAACTTAATCAATAAAATGAAGTATGAGGTTAGGTTAAGCTTTTCTTGCTGAGACTGTAGTTGCAGCTGTGGTCGCAGTTTGTTCAACTTAAACTCATCTTGGATCACAGCTCATCCCAGTCACTCCCCGTGTTCATCAGGGCTCTGTCTTTGGTCCTCTTCATTATCTGTCTCCTACTTCTCAGTCAAATCATTCAGAAATCTGGAATTCACTTTCATTGCTAAGCAGATGACACTAAACTCTTCTTAAGTTGAACTCTGTCCTTCCACCCCCCCCCCGACTGCCTTGCTTAAATTAAATCCTGGTTCACTTACTAATTTCTTAAACTCATTAGCAGTAAAAACAAAGCTCTCCTTGTTGGCTCCAAATCCACTCAAAGTTTTCCAGTCTCTCAATGACCATCAACAACACCACAGTCCCACCATTCCCCATATTAAAGAGCCTGGGTGTCATCCTTGACAGTAGGGGGGAACGGGGTTGTTTGTCACAATGTTTTTTTAATGGGAAAAATCTTTTATAAAAGGCAAGAAGGCAGAACTAAATAGAAAATTAAATTGCATTGAAAAGTTGACAAAAACATATTAATACATCTTAATCTATGGACCATCCATTCAGTTGATATTACATTACAAATCAAAAATGCTACTCAATCAGCAACTTCTAGGTTCCAATAACAAGGACAAAATTAAATAATAAAATCAAAATCAGCCCGTGGCCCATAACTTTCATTGATTTGATCTATATTAGCAAACAGGATACTGGAAAAAAAAGAACAAATTTTCATTTATTTGTTATCATTAAATACAAAACAAAAAAGGGTAACAGTTGTTTTGTTTTAACTCGTAGTGTAGAAGCCAAGAGAAAAATACTGAGGAGCTGATTTTTTACAATTTGACATGAGACACACACAAAGTCCTCTCAGCTCAGGTTCAGCTGTCTTACTTCAGAGAAGATGACATAGGTGAGCTCTGATCTCAGTTCTGTAAATTTCCATACCACAATGTAAGACTCATCGCCCTCTGGTGGCGAGATATAATAAATGTGACAACCAACTTGTGTGACAACTAACCCCGTTCTCCCCTATTCTTCATTTATAACATGTCAGTGCAGTGTTTGCAACAAGTACTTTGAGTGAAGCATCACTTCACTTCAATGTTCGGCCACTGAATTTAGATGTAACAGTGACCCCTGAGAGGCAAAACTTCTTATTTCAGATGGAGAGCTGCTCCTTTAAGAATGACTCACTGGTTTCTGTGTGTGTGTGTGTGTGTGTGTGTGTGTGTGGCTGTTAGACCTCACAAATCCTCATGATGCACTGGGCCATTCAGATTAATGCTGGGACAGACTGAGCTCTCTTACACCTACTAACAGCTTATCAGACAACTTGGAATTAAAGCAGAGTAAATTTAGTTGTCAAACATGTCCAGAGGGGATCTGAGATGTGTGCTGCTCACCTTGTGTATTTTGAGTCAGTCTAAACCGAGACATCCTGTTTCACAGGAAGGTGTCACTCGCAAATCATCTAGTTCGCTGGGAACAGGAATCCGGCCAGTATCACAATCCACATGTAGAGCTTTTTTTAGTACTTTACATGAAGGAGTTTTTGTGTCTCTTATTCACTGATTCACTCATTCATGTTGGTTAAATCAATCTGTCCTGAAGAGAAGATCTGTTGGTACATCAGATACTGTAAATTCTACGCTGCTGTGTTTTAAAGGGATTAAGTCCCAGGAGTACATTCACACAAACATGTCAGTCAGTAGAAATTCTGTTTAATCAAGGATGACAGAAAAACTCCCGAGGCCATCGAAGAAACAGCTCACCAGAAGTACCACGAGTATCTTTCCAGTTGTGTAGCCCTCTCCCATCTTTATTGGTATTTTTAAGTCAGGATAAACCTGAGGAATGGAACAACCATTAAGAGAAACAATGACGCTGTTTTCTTTGGCAGATGGGAGCTTTTTTCAGGGAGAAAGAGAAGAAAAAGAGAGGAAAGAAAACAACTGCGGCTGCTCTCCTGGCAGGGCCGTGAGATGCGGTGGTGGTAGGGAGCCGAGAGCTCAGCTCGTGCCAGCACATCCACATGTCATCTCTGTTTAGACACACCTTAGAGAACATGACCTCTTTCCAAGCCTGGCCTGGCAAGGGGTCCACGATGAAGGGGGGAAAGCCCTGGATTGGAGCTAACCTGTGCCAGATAGAGCCGTCTCCCACTGTGTGCCTGCATGCATATGTGTGCTCATGACTCACATGGTAGATGGTATATTTGCATTTGCGTGCAGGGTTGCAGATTAATGACGTTGAATCTGGCACGTCAAGCACACACTGGCTCTGGTAAACCATCAGAGGGCCTCGTCACGGGGTCAACATCTATTTTAGCTCCAAAACACTTCATTCAGCCCAAGTAGGCTTTTTTTTTTTTTTTTCACTGATTGTGATGCTTGTTTGAGTACAAAGATGGCATGAGTGATTTCACCCTGCCAATAGCAAAACTCCTGAGAGGAAGCCATGTCAGAAATTACTCATTGCAAAAGTGGATTTGGGATGGCAGCTTAGCAACAAGGCAGGCAGTAACGGTGTCCTGGGGTTGTGGGAAGACGGTGGGGGATGAGCAGACAGGCCGGCAAAAAGACATCACCTGTGTATTAGGGGGATAAGCCAGCCGCCAGACACACAAAGTACGCACACAGCAGAATGGTACTCCCTGCCCGCCGTTTGGCCTCCGGCAGCGAGGGATAACTGAATTACAGTAGCAGCAAAAAGCTAATCTCACTTCCTCTGTGGGGGTCACATGTGTGTGCTCCTGTACGGCCGTCTGTGGGGTGTTGTGAGTGCTCGTTTGAGAGGCCATGTGCATTTGTTCTGACTCAGCGTGGTTTTTGGAAAGCATGTTATCCTGACAGAGAGCGTGTGTTTATAAGATGAAGACAAAGGCTCACATCCAGCCATCCTGCAGGGAGCAGAAGGTGAGGAGTGATGGAGGCGAAAAGCACGCAAACCTCAGTGTTTCTGTGTTTTGCTCTGATATACAGCGCTCTGTGTATCATGTACCTGGTCACACCCTGCTGTCAGTCATCCTGACCAGCTGTCGTCCAACACACGGTCGAGCAGCTTTTCTAAAGCTTCCACAGAGTTCCAAAGAACAGATGGAAAAGACAGAAAAAGAAAGAGTTCAGATGTTTATTCTGATTTTAATCAGATTCTGTTGTATGTTTGGTCTCACTCTTTCCTTTCTGTAATTGTTCTGCCTTCATAGGCTGTTTATGAGCAAACACTGTAGAAGTGACCATGGAAACAAGTTTCTGCAACACGATGTCACAGTTCACTGAGGTCAGAACATAAACCGTACGACAGAAGAGGCAGGCTGGTATACAGACAGATGACGCTCACGGTCCGATGGTACGAAGCTGATGACTCACTTAGTTGTAAACTGGAGTGTGTCCAAAGGCTGAGGGGATCCAAACTACAAACGCTGAATCCTAAACTTAAGACAACTGACCTATGGTTAAGTCCTGCCCTAAAACGTGATGAGCCAATCACAGTGCATATATCCATTCACATACACTCAGACATTCTCTGCTGGATGTCCATGAAAATTCAGAGAGTCAGTTTATGTTCTGGTTTATGAGGTTTTAAGTTTAAAATCTGTCGCATGGTGTTCATGGGGTTCATGCAACTCTGACACAAGGTATCCTGAGAGGATGGCTGACGGGGTGTATTTTTAGCTCTTTCCTTAAACCACATCTCAACAGAGTAAAGTGTCTTCTTTGGATAAAGTTGTGCTTTAGACCACAACATCAACTCAATGTGAATAAAATTAGCAAGGATGTTTACATCTGTTCTAAAGTAAGTCAACATCATATTGTCACTTTGCTGTACAGAAATATAAACCACATCTGGTTCCCATCAGCATCTCAGTAAACAAGACAGAGGATCAGCATCAGTCAGGAGAAAAATCTAACCTCCTTTTTACCATCTTTACCAAGAGAGTCTCTGTTAGTTTGGAGCTACAGTATTTACACTGAATCATTCAGCAGAATGTTTGTCAACCTTTGCTATCTGGGCTATTACAGATAAGCTAATGAAGCTAAGCTCCAGAAGCTAACTTTAGTTTAACTAGAGCCCTTTGGACAACAGCTAACAATGATGGACGATCACCAAAGAACAAAAACTAGAACAAAACAGACCAATGAACTCCAACAAACAAAGAGACATGATGAACAACACAGCTAGGAGCTAATGCTAGGCTAACATTAACTAACGTTAGAGATGTTAAAGAAAATATTACTTTTCTGTAAATTGACATCCAGGCAGAGAATGTCTGAGTTCATGGATATGCACATTGTGATTGGCTCATTGTGTTTGAGGGCGGGACTTAGACACAGGTCAATTACTGAACTACCAGCAGTACCTAGATGAACTTGTTTAACACCACGAGAAATACATTTCAAATAAGTAAGTAATGCTATACATGTAAGACAATAACTATAGAAATGGTGCATTAAAATCTTTATAATAAATTGACTTCATGTTGAACCATGGAGAACCATCATATCACCAGCGTTTGATGGTCTACACTGACACCAATCATCCAAATGAAGTGTTTGTGACTTGTCTTTATCACCCTCTATCTTATTATTATGATAATGTGATGACTATACCCCTGAGTTTGATACCTTGGCTCACCTCAGGGCCTCTGTGTGGGCTCTGTGTGGGCTCTGTGTGGGCTCTGTGTGGGGCTCAGTACTGATGTGTGGAAGTGTTTCATTAAAGCAGAGGTTCCTGCTCTTATTAGAGGTTTCAGTGAGGACCTTCAGCTCCAATATGATGCTGTTGTTATGGGTTTTTTTGTTGCACTGTGGCGCTCTGACACACAGGCATACCTCTCCTCACCTCTTAGCCTCACCTTGGAGTCTGAACAGACGAGTGTTCTGCTCCCCATCTGCTCCGGCAGCACGGCAGACTTGTCTGACTGGGCTGACTGGGTTAGACTGGAGTCCAGGTTCTGATCCAAACCTAACGTGAGTAACGTAACATGAGTGTGTGTGGATTGTTTCCTTGCAGTGTTTCTGCAGTTTTGTCCTGTGATGTGAGTGATGTGGCTGTGATACAAAGGTGCAACATGTCAGCGTTTTCCCATACACTTAACCGGGCTGTGTGTCTGTGTATGTGTATGTGTGAGTGTTTCCTCATGTGTGTTTACATCTGTGTGAACATTGTAAGCCGTGATGTTTGCTGCTAAATGTCAGCAGCTGGCAGATCATGGATGTGAGTGAAGGGCGCCGAGCTCCTCCTGCATGCCAAACAGTTCGGTTGGCAGAGGTACAGCTGGCCACTGATTTGACCATCTGACTTCTGGAATGTTCTGATATGATGAGATGAGGGTTAAACACTGAAAATTACACTGCTGGAATGGAAATTTGATTACAGCTGCAAGGAGGCCTGCTATCAAGTTATTCTGCGATTTAAAACAGAAAGCGTTACACAAATGTTTCTGTGGCTCTGGATGAGTCCCTCAGGCCTAACACAAGTTTCCCAGGTGATTTTTCTTCAGTCTCACAAACACATGCTCATGATGTGCTCCAGATTTAGCCAGACATGAACTTAGACTACCAGTTTCTATGACCAGCTTTAGCACAGTGCTAGTTGGTTGTCTCTCAGTCTGGGCCTATGTGCACGTCAAGCCATTAGTGAGGAAAATAGTGAGGTATATTTGTACAAATGGTGATGAAAAAAAAGGATTAACAGTTTGAATAAGCCAGGCTAACGTCCCAACAGAGCGTCAAATTTAATGGAGGTACACCCCACCATTACAGGTGCCAAGGCAGGATCACCACACCTGTTCAGCTGTTTGAAAGATGGTGGATGTTGTGCTTATACTAAGACAAATATGCAAAGAAAACATATTTAGGGATCAAATGACTCTTTACAGCAAATTTAGATTTAGGTGACAACATCTTTTACGTAACAGATGAGATAAGGGGGGCAACTGAGGCTCAAACTGGCAAGGCTCGCTACTGTCAGTTTGGAAAGTTTTCTTGACTTTTTGCTTTCCTGCATCTGAGTCTTTCCAGGATGTGTGTGGTGAAATGTTAGAGTTCATCAAACAGCTGTTTGTAGAGTTATTTATGGAGTTTCTGGAGGATTGCTGCGCTGCTTGTTCCTCAAAGCAGCTTTCATGTTGCTGATTTTAGATTTGAGCTCCACTGCTGTGTGCTCAGAAACACAACACACATTTACCCTGTTCAAGATCTTTATCCAAACGTTCCCTTTCTCTTCGCTTGATATCTTCTAATAGTGTCCTTTTCTTTCACTGAAAAATAGTTTTTCTTGATCTTCTCTCAGTCGCACCATTACTGCTCGCCATGCTTATTGCTGTTTATGTAGAGTACACATGCGTAATTTGAATTTGTTGGATAGAGGTTTTCCAGGAAGTTCCCCTGAATCATGAAGTTCTGCACCTGCCTCACTTTCACGGTGCAGTTAGTTAACAGGCCAGTTATTTGCAGTCATGCATGCAGCCAATGGTACAGCCAAATGGACTGTTCCACAACGATATTTTAAGACTAACGGTCCTGTTTGTCTGATGACTGGATGTGCGTACAGGTCCTGGTGATCAGGTCCTGCTGTTGAATTTGATTAAGCATAGCTGATGGGCTCTTTACATTTATTTAAATCTGTGTCCATTTAAAAAGTGGTATGGAAATTAATTCTGTATTTTTCTGCTCTAGAATTGCTCGTTTCTGGAAGAAGCAGCACTGGAAAATGGATGATTAAATGCACAACTAACTTCAGCAGCAACTGTAATCAGGTTCTTATGCTGACTCTATAGTTGTCTGTTGCGCTTAAGTTATTCTTTTCGTCTATGAAAGGGTCACATGATGGGGCTGATGAGTGAGGGCTGGACACGACATGTCTGGTTCAAAGCAGTCAGCAAATTGTTTCTACTTTTAACCAGTTACAAAACATAATGTTGTGTTTTGTTTTTGGCTGAAACTGTCTTCTTCTCTTTTCTTCATGTTTTAAGGGGATGGACACTGCAAAAAGTAAAAAAAGAAAAAAAAGAAAAAAAAAGAGAAGAAAGAAAAATCAAAGTATTTACAAATTCAATGAAAAAAGTACAAACAGGGGTTCCCAAACTTTTAAGTCTGCAACCTCCAAAATGATGGAGTCAGAGACTGGTGACCCACACAGTGAGAAAACTCTAACAGGCCCAATGAAAAACAGAGAAAAACAAAAAAAGCTTAAGATACCAAATTTAGCTGATATCCATCCATCCATCCATCCATCCATCCATCCATCCATCCATCCATCCATCTTCTACCGCTTATCCGGGTCCAGGTCGGAGGGGCAGCAATGTCATCAGCGAAGACCAGAGGCCCCTGTCCCCGGCCACTTCCACCAACTCCTCTGGGAGGATACCAAGGCGTTCCCAAGCCAGCCGAGTAATATAATCTCTCCATCGTGTCCTGGGTCTACCCCGGGGTCTCCTTCCAGCTGGGCATGCCCAGAATACCCCTCCAGGGAGGCGTCCAGGAGGCGTCCATCCTCACCAGGTGCCCGAACCACCTCATCTGACTCCTCTCAATGCGAAGGTGCAGTGTCTCTACTCCGAGCCTCTCCTGGATGTCAGTGCTCCAAACCCTCACTCAAAGGCTGAGCCTGGACACCCTGCGGAGGAAGCTCATTTCAGCTGCTTGTATTTGCCATCAATGTCCTTTCGGTCACGACCCACAGCTCATGACCATAGCTGACAGTTGGAACATAGATTGACCAGTAAATTGAGAGCCTTGCCTTCTGGCTCAGCTCTCTCTTTACCACGACGGACTGGTACAGCCTCCCCATCACTGTCGACGCCGCCCTGATCCATCTGTCAATCCCTCACTCCATTTTCCCCTCACTCGTGAACAGGACCCCGAGATACTTAAACTCCTCTGGGGCAGAGACTCTCTCCCAACCCGGAGTGAGCAGTCCACTCTTCTGGCTGAGAACCATGGCCTCAGACTTAGAGGTTCTGATCTTCGTCCTGGCTGCTTCACACTCGGCTGCAAACTTCCCCAGTGCGAGCTGAAGGTCAGTGTTCGATGAGGCCAATAGGACCACATCATCTGCAAAAAGCAGAGATGGGATCCTAAGGCCCCCGAACCTGACACCCTCCGCCACTCGACCAGGAACACCACTAAAGTCGGAATTTATACTAAACTGTTTTCGTTCCTTTTTTTTTTTTCTTGTTTAATAATAATAATTTACTTAAAATATAGTTGGGATAAGGAGGAACACAAATTAGTCAAAAATATTATATTTCTGAAGAATTTAAATTATTATATTTCACAGTCCAATTTTAGGAAGCAGGGACAGAGGCAAAAAATGCTGTTTTTCCAGTGTAAAAGGTACTTTAAACTAATCTTTTAAACTCTTTATCAGTGAACTTTCTGTTTCACTCTTTGCGTAGGTACTGCCTTTAGCATGTGTACATGTTGCTGTGATCATAGATTCACCTGCAGCTGGTGATACCATCATCATCATCATCATCATTACCTTTTGGGTCTTGTAGAATCAAAACCTATGGAAACAGGTCAAACCTGTTGACCATGTTTGCATGGTTTTATAGACAATTTAACTCTTATTTTGTTCACAGTTTTACAAATGAAGATGATATATGCTTATCTTAAATAGTTTTGGTAATAGTTAGGTTAAAAGTGATGAGTCTGATGGCAGCCATCATGTATCTTTAAGAGAGACTCACTGTCATTTATACCACAGAGAGAAGCTGACAGTAAGTGGAGGACTTCTGTTCACGTGATATTTATGCTCCATCTTTGTAATCTCATTTTCATTTATTTCTTTTTGGATAAACCATTTTACATCCATGCCTCCTCACAGGTTGATGGAGCAGCACATAGAAGCCGTCTGTGTTTTTTCAAATGGCCAGATTGAAAGCAGAGAACCACCAGAGGAAGAAAGAGCTAAACCCGGCGCGATAAAAACGTCCTCTTAATCTTACCTTGAAAGACTCGACAGAGGGGAGCCTCCCCTCGCAAAGAGAAACAGGCGGATTATTTCCATTTGAAAGAACATGCCAAATTACACAAACCTGTTTTCAGACGCTCTTTTCAAAAGTGGCAACAGATGTAGGCCGGTCGGTGTTGTGTGCAGGTTGGAGTTGACGGTCCGCTGCTGCTGCTGTGTTTCCTGTCTGCTGCCGTTTATCAGCTCGCACAGGTAGTCCAAGAATCCATTATACAGAGCACGGATCTCATTCAGCCGACTCAAAGAGATGCCTGCCCAGGTGTGCACTGTCTTTCACAGCTTTTATTTTTGACTTCCTGTTTTGAATACAGACGGTGGACTTTAAGTGTGGCAGCTGCTGCATAACTTATCTCTGCAGGAGTTTGGAACAAAGTGCAGTGAGTGATTAAAGGCTGAGGAGGGAGCTGGGAGCTAGGTGAGTGTTTCTGGAGATAAATAAAAGCTGCAAGTTGATTTAAGCTGCTGTCAGATGGCCAAACACATCTGAGAGCTCAGGTGCCAAACTGACGGAGAACAGTCGAGTGTGTGTTGAACAACAAATCCAGGATTACTTTAAATCAGCAGCGTACATGACACTGGGAGTTTTAAAACCTGGTTTTGTTTCATTGTATTCTCTCGTTGGAAACTTCAATTCAAGCAACATTTCAGTCTCTACTCTCCAGTTCTGTTATTCATTCATGATACACTGACAGTCATTAAAAACTTTGAGGTACAAAGTTTTTATTTTGGGTGCAAATACTGAAGGGAGCAAATCCATTTGTTTTGTCTGTGCCTGAGTTGTGTGATTATGTCTGAAATTGATGAGTCGTTCACTGGTCACGCTTGACTGCACATCAGGGGGACAATATGAAGAAATGTCATTCACATGTCATTTGAGCAATATACCCTATGAATCTGTTTAATTTAAGGAGTGGTCTGGAAAGACTATATAATGGTCACAAAAAGGCCACCAGTTTTATTCCCATGCATGTGAAAATGCCACGCCTAACTCATGACGAACAACTGATGGCCTTGGGGATGGTGCAGGCAGGGCTGCCTTACAGTGAAGTGAGGCACAAAGAGTCGATGTGTTGCCCTGGCCTGCTTACTCACCTGATCCCAACCCGATTGAGCACCTCTGGGATCAACTGGGGAGGCAAGTGGCCAATCGGGCTGCCCGTCCTGGAAATAGGCAACAATTGATCCAGGCACTACAGGAGGAGTGGCTCAGGATCCCACAGGCCAACATTCAACGACTGGTGAGGAGCATGCATCAGCGCATCACCGCCTGTGTGAATGCTAATGGAGGGCACACTTCTTACTGATCTTGTGAAATTTGTGTTTCTTGACAATTGCCTTTTTTCTGTTTTCTTTGAGAAATGTGCATACGACACTTTTTCTTTCTTCTTTATTTTGTTAGTAAGATGTCACTGTTGCTGTTATGTCATAAAAATTGCTTTGGATTGTGACAAATAAAAATTATTTTACAATGTATTGCCTCAAAGTTTTTAATGACTGTCAGTATACAAACCCATCAGATAAAGTTGAGACATTGTGTGAAACATAAATAAAAACAGAAAACAATGATTTGTAAATCCTGTTTAACCTATATTCAACTGAATACACTACAATGATAAGATATTTATTGTTCAAATTGATAAACTTTAGGTTTTTTTGTTTTGCCTTGTTTTTTTTTAATTTTTTTAATTTTTTTTTTTTAGATATTCACTCATTTTGAATTTGATGGCTGCAACATGTTCCTAAAAAGCTGAGACAGGCTCAACAAAAGGCTGGGAAAGTTGAGGAATGCTCCAAAAACACCTGTTTGGAACATTCCACAGGTGAACAGGTTCATTGGAAACAGGTGAGTGTCATGATTGGGTATAAAAGGAGCATCCCTGAAAGGCTCAGTTGTTCACGAGCAAGGATGGGGCGAGGTCACCACTTTGAGAACAACTGCGTGAGCAAATAGTCCAACAGTTTAAGAACAATGTTTCTCAAAATACAATGACAAGGAATTGATGGATTTGATGATAATCAAACAGTCCATAATATCGTGGCTTTGTAGTAAAAGAGTGCAGGTACTAGACTGGCCTGCCTTAAGTCCAGACCTGTCTCCCATTGAAAATGTATGGAGCATTATGAAGCACAAAATACATCAACAGAGACCCCGGACTGTTGATCAACTGGAGTTGTTCATCAATCAAGAATGGTAAAGAATTCCACCTCAAAAGCTTCAACAATTAGTGTCCTCAGTTCACAAACACTTATTGAGTGTTGTTAAAATGAAAGGTGATGAACACAATGGAAACATGAGCCTGTCCCAGCTTTTAGGAATGTGTTGCAGACATCAAATTCACAATGAGTAAATATTTACTAAAAACAAAGTTTATCAGTTTGAAAAACAAAAATCTTGTCTTTGTAGTGTATTCAGTTGAATGTAGGTTAAACAGGATTTACAAATTATTGTCTTCTATTTTTATTTACATTTTAGACGGAAGCCTCTGCTCTCAAAAAAGAACAAAGCTGCCATTTCAACTTTGCCAAAGAGCACTTGGACAAACCCGAGGTCTTCTGGAAGTCCATCGTCTGGACAGACGAGTCCAATTTGGTCACAGTCAAAACCACCATGTTTGGAGAAAAGCCAACACTGCATTTCAAGAGAAGAACCTCCTCCAAACAGTGAAGCATGGGGTTGGAAATATAAAGGTCTGGGGCTGCTTTTCTTCTTCTGGACCTAGACAACTCCACATTATCCAGGGAACCATGAGTTCTCAGGCCTATCAAGAAATTCTTGACCAGAATCTCCTGCCATCCGTCAGGGAGATGAAGCTAGGATGAAAATGGATTCTGCAACAAGACAATGACCCAAAACATTCCAGCAAGACTACAAAAGAATGTCTTCAGAGGAAGAGGATCCATACTCTGGATTAGCCCAGTCACAGTCCAGACCTTAATCTGATTGAAATGTTGTGGCAAGACCAGATGGTCCATGCCAGGTGTCCTTCCAACCTCTCTCATCTGGCAGAGTTCTGCAAGGAGGAGTGGGCAAAAATCCCCATAAGCAGATGTGAGAGACTGGTTGGTGGGTTCAGAAGATGCTTGGTTGAAGTAATAGCAACAAAAGGAGGAGCCACAAGCTACTAATTACAAGAGTTCACATACTTTTGCACATATTAAATTCTCAGTTGTTGTCAAATAATCCACTTTTGTTGAATTAATAATGCAAGTATCTCTTTCTGTGTATGTCCATTATTTGAAAATGTTTTATTTTCAAATTGGGATTTGGATGTGCAGTAATTTTAATGTTTTTTTTTTTTGTTTGTTTGTTTTTTTATAAAAACAGTGACCATGTCCTCTGGGGTTCACAAACATATGAGAATTGAGAAATTAGGTATAAAGGCATTCAACAGAGATTACCTTTGAGTCAGCCTGAAGTGGACCCTTGAAGAACTGCAGTTTTTGGCACATCTGTATCGGCTGGGTCAATATCACTATAAAGTGCCTTTGGTGTCCTCATCAGTTTCAGTCAGTCATCATGAAAATGTAGCAAAATAATTCAAGTCTGAGGTCTTATTATAAGAGGCCAAATATTGGCACATATATCAGTACAATGATAAGTCACTTAAAATGTGTTTCCTTCATTTTATACACATTTCTTTCATTGGATGTACGTGATTTTGGCATGTCCCACACAATGCTCAGCTGACTACAAGGTGTTTAATAAGTGGTTAATTGATATTAAATCAGATTTCTTTTTACATGATTTTCTTGCATACATTAAGTTATTTAATAAAACAAGTCATTTTGATGATGTTTATTCTATTTTCATAATCATATTGAACATTTTGCATGTGTCCCTGAAACTGCTGTCCCCCCTGTCATTATGGGGTAAATGCCCCTTTAAGAAGGCAACTGATGTCTTCAGTGACATCACTGAGCATTTTTTTCATTCTTCAATCAAGCCTGAAGCAGTGCCAAGTTGGAGAGTAAGTTCTTACATTTCTGTTTTGTAATTTTCATCATATTCTATCTGGAACTGGATGTTGTCAAGCTTAACATGTCCACTCTGTCATCCTGAAATATCAGTGATAGAAAAAACTATCAGAATTTTGAAATATGCCTGTAAAACAGTACACAAGTAGCTTGCTAACTATAGCATATTGCTAGGTGTATGTCCACCATGTGCTCATCAAATGCTAACTCTAGCTAAAAATGTCCACCCTGTCATTGTCCACCCTGTCAGCAAGCCATCCATGACAGGGTGGACATGGTTCATGACAGGAGGGACATGTGCACAGTTGAGGCCATTGCTGATGATGTTAGATGCTGACAATCCTATGGATAGTAAGAATGGACAACAATCACATAGTTAAAAAGTGTGTAAAGGAATATTTTCATGATCTTTTCCAAGGAATGAGATCAAAAGGTGCTGAGATAGCACGAAAATATCGAGAGCGTCGCAATGCTGACCCAGAAAGAAGAAAAGAGTACCTTGAGAAAGAAAGGGACAAATGGAGAAAAGACAGAGAGACTGGAAAGAAGAAAGGTATCAATGAGCTCAGTGAGAGAGAGAAGAGGGCAAAAAGAAAGAAATGGAGAGAGGCAAAACGTCTAGCAAGAGCCAGAAACAGATTCAGTGCGCTGCTACTGTCAGATACACCACCCACCTCCCCTGCAGCTGCTGAAACTCCTGAAGATCAGCATGAGCCAATACCTTCCAGGTTAGATTGTTGGAAGTTTAGCTGAATAAAAAGGTTAATTCTGTCTACATATAGTATCAGGGTTTGTTTGTTTTTTGACATATTGATTGAAAACTTGTAAAAAATCTTTCTAAAAATCCTAACAAATATTTTATGTTTCAGGCAACGACTTAAAGGGGAAAGCATTCGAAGGAGTTTGAAGAGAAAACTAAAGAAACAGATTGAAATATTAGAGGCACAGCTTGCAAGAGAAAAAAGTAAAACTGAAAAGTATAAGAAGAGGTACCACCGGGCCAAGAAAGAAAGTGCGTCCAAATCGCCACGCACAAAGGTCAATGCTTTGTTGGCACATCAAACAGTTAATTCACCCATCAAAAGAGCTCTTCTTTTCCACACATCCATGGTTGATAATATTAGAAAAAAATATGAAAATGCAAAAACAAACAGAGAGAAGCAACTGATAGCAAATGTGGTTAGTGGAAACATTCTCAAAAAGTACAAGCTCCAAAAGCATGCCCAGACTTCTTTTGGCTACTCTAAGAAGAGAGCAACCAACTATCCTGCAGATCTGACCTACTGTAGTAGGAGGTGCTTCAGTCGAAATCAGCTAAGGAAAAAAGTTACATCATTTTTTCTTCGAGATGATGTAAGTCGAATGACGACTGGCCGGAAACAAACAGTCACACGACTGAAGAAAAAGATGCAAAAGAGGTTGCTTACTGATACAATGAAGAACTTGCATAGAAGGTTTCTCTCTGAGCACACTGGCCACATATCATACACCTTATTTTGCCGTCTCAGACCCTTTTGGGTGGTAACCCCATCTTCCTCTGACCGCGATACATGTCTCTGCAAAAAACATGAGAACTTACAATTCATTGCCAATGCCTTGCACAGCCAGGGGTTACTGTCCTCAAGAAACATTGAGGAAATGTCTGAGACTACCATGTGTGATCCAAAAGCCAAGGTCTGTGCTTATGGTGAGTGCAGTGAATGCCTCCGAACTTGTCACCCGGTGCTTAGAACTCCTGGGGAAGAGAATATTTGTTTATCACAATGGATGACCGAGAAGATCAAGAAGGATGAGAAGGTGTCAACTATAACTGTGAAAAAGGAGATCACAATGGCAGAGCATGAGCTCAACACAGATTTCCAGGAGAGGCTTCTCCATTTTAGGCGCCATCTCTTCAACATTAAATGGCAGTTTAACGCCTACAGGGAGCTCAGGGGAAGTCTGAAGCACAACGAAGCCCTCTTGCATATAGATTTTAGTGAGAATTACTCATGCAAGTACAGTGAGGAAATACAATCTGTGCATTTTGGAGGCTCACACAAGCAGGCCAGTCTGCACACTGGAGTGCTCTACACCTCTGATGACCAAGCGCCACACACCTTCTGCTCCATATCATCCTCCAGAAGACACGACCCTGTGGCCATCTGGGCCCACCTTGATCCAGTTCTTAAAGGAGTGAGAGAACAACACCCTCAAGTCAGCACACTTCATTTTTTCAGCGATGGGCCTGCAACGCAGTATCGACAAAAAGGAAATTTCTTCTACCTCTCAACAGAACCCTACAAGTATGGCTTTAAAGAAATAACATGGAATTTTTTTGAAGCTAACCATGGAAAGGGGGCACCAGATGGTGTGGGTGGATCCCTCAAGAGGTCAGCAGACCGGATTGTAGCCCAAGGAGGAGACATTCCTGATGCCCAGAGTTTGTATAACAAACTGAAAAGCCTGGACACATCAGTTGAGCTGTTCTTCATCCCAGAGATGGATATTGAATCAAAGCCTGAGGTGCCCGCAATAGCTGCCATAAAAGGCACTATGAGAATCCACCAAGCTATTAGCCTAACACCCGGACAAATAAAATACAGAGACATTTCATGTCTGTGTAAAAGGGAGGAAGGTGTTTTGGCCTGCCCCTGCTTTAACCTTCAACAGGTCAGTCTGGTTGATATTCCTGTTTCATCTGACAAGTCCTCAGCAAATGGAAAGACACCAGATAATACTAGGAGACCAGAAATGATTGGGGTAAAGCACATTGGTCAATGGTGCGTTGTTAATTATGACAGTGAAGCCTACCCAGGTGTCATCGTAGATGCAGAAGGGTCCAGTGTAAAAGTTAAGTGCATGCACCGCCATGGAATTAACAAGTTCTATTGGCCAAGTCTTCGGGAGGACATCTGTTGGTACCATGACTGGCAGGTCCTTTGCCTAATCCCAGAACCACAGGCTCTGAACAAGCGCTCTGTTCAGATTGAAGCAACAGCATGGAAGTATGTGGAACAGCAACTGCAGAAGTGAGCCATGTCTCTGCAGATCTAGTCTAGTTCTGCAGTTGCTGAACTACAGCTGCAGAACTGAAGTGATCTTTTTTGTAATATACTATTTTTTTCAACTGTTTCTCCAATACTGTGTGGGGCTGCCAACCAGTTTCTTTGGCATTAACTGCAAATTAAACCCACTTACACACAGAGAGTGTCACTCACTAGGCTCTCTCTCTCTCTCACACACACACACACACACACACACACACACACACACACACACACACACACACACACACACACACACACACACACGTTCTGAAACGTTCTGGGCTCCTTCATGCTACCTGTAAATGTTGAAACGTGACGTTCTACTCATCAGCTGTGATGGGTTTTTTTTTCATATCCAGCTGAGTTTACAAAAATTTATTGAACTTTGAATGACCAAAAATGAAACAATAAATACATTGAAATAATATATGTAAATATTCTCTGCAAAAATGCTAAATTGGACGTTCCACAGTGGAAATAACCATTTCAGCGATCTCTACAGATGTTTCTTAGTTCTGCAGTTGCTGAACTACAACTGGAGGGCTATTGTGATCTTTTTTGGTAATATTCTATGTTTTCAGCTGTTCTCTATGTAAAAACATATTCCTTCCTGTTCCACAGTGGAATTTTTTACTTTCCTTGCATTCTTCTTTGCATCTATGAGGAAAATCATTCACTGACATTTCACATTGTGTCCACCCTGTCATGTCCAAGTCCACCCTGTCATGTCACTGTCCACCCTGTCGTTTTCGTGTTCTATGAAAATAAACAAATTATTTTCACAAGTTAGCAAAATTTTTTGTGTGATTCCTTTATAAACAAATGAGGGCAAAAAAGCATTTTTTGAAAGTTTGACCAAATGTCTTTTATGTTGGATTTTATTTAGAAAAGAAAGTGCAACTCTTGCAGATTTTTTAGCGAAACAAATTATTTTCCATAATTTATTTATTATCTTAATGCTTTTGCCATGAACTAAGTCAAAAGTCAAAGTCAAAGTCAACTTTATTGTCAAATATGCTATACATGCTCGACACACAGCATAAATGAAATTTCAGTCCTCTCAGACCCACGGTGCTGCAGGGTAATAAAAAAAGTTACAATTACTAAGCTAAATAAGACTACCTTAAAAATAGAGACTACCTTAAATAAAGACTACCTTAAATACTACAATTAACAATATAAACAGTATAACAGAATAAACAGAATAAACAGACCTGAGGTAAGCAGTAGTGCAAAATTTTGGCTGGACAAAGTGAAATGAACAGACATGAGGTATTGCAAATAATGCAGATAATGCAGATAATGCAAATAGTGCAAATGGT
The DNA here is from genome assembly GCA_030710495.1 of Labroides dimidiatus. Taxonomy (NCBI): domain Eukaryota; kingdom Metazoa; phylum Chordata; class Actinopteri; order Labriformes; family Labridae; genus Labroides; species Labroides dimidiatus. The sequence continues at coordinate 24,690,269 of CM061161.1, read as the reverse complement.
GCAAATGAGCATGTGTAAAGTGTGCATAAAGTGAAGTGTGCATAAAGTGAAGTGTGCAGTCCTGAGAAGGGTGAGCATGGGCAGAGTCTGTGGCCCAGAGTCAATGGAGGGGGCCAGTGGGGGGGAGTGGGGGCAGAGCAGGGAGGGAATTGAGAGTCCTGACTGCCTGGTGAAAAAAACTGTCTTTGAGCCTGCTGGTTTTGGCCCGGAGACTCTGCAGTCTCCTTCCCGACGGCAGCAGGTTAAAGAGACTGTGGGATGGGTGGGTGGGGTCACCCGCAATCCTTGTGGCTCTGCGGGTGAGGCGGGAGTTGTAAATGTCCAGTAGGGAGGGAAGAGAGACACCAATGATCTTCTCAGCTGCCTTCACAGTGCGCTGCAGGGTCTTGCGGCAGGAGATGGTGCAGGCGCCGAACCACACGGTGATGCAGCTGGTCAGGATGCTCTCAATGGTGCCTCTGTAAAAAGAGAACATAATGGGGGACGGGGCTCTTGCTCTTCTCAGTTTCCGCAGGAAGTAGAGTCGCCGTTGAGCTTTCTTGGCCAGAGATGTGGTGTTGATGTTCCAGGACAGGTCTTCGGAGATGTGTACACCCAGGAACTTGGCGCTGCTCACCCGCTCTACTGCAGCGCCGTTGATGGTTAGTGGAGAATGCTGGGTGTGTTCTCTCCTGAAGTCCACTACAATCTCCTTCGTCTTCTCCACGTTTAGGAGGAGATTGTTGTCCTTACACCACTCGGCCAGGCGTCTCACCTCGCTCCTGTAGTTTGTCTCATCGTTATTGTTGATGAGACCCACCACAGTCGTGTCGTCTGCGAACTTGATGAAGAGGTTGGAGCTGGATGTGGGTTTGCAGTCGTGGGTTAGCAGAGTGAAGAGGAGGGGGCTGAGCACACATCCTTGGGGGGCCCCTGTGTTCAGCGTGATGGTGCTGGAGGTGTTGCTGCCGACCCGTACTGCCTGTGGTCTCCCCGTCAGAAAGTCCAACAGCCAGTTACACAGGGAGGTGTTGAGTCCCAGCTGGACGAGTTTGAGGATGAGCTGCTGAGGGATGATCGTGTTGAATGCTGAGCTGAAGTCGATGAACAGCATTCTGACGTGTGGGTCTTTGGTCTCCAGGTGGGTGAGGGCTGAGTGGAGTGCAGTGGAGATGGCATCGTCGGTCGAGCGGTTGGACCGATATGCAAACTGGTAGGGGTCCAGTGTCGGGGGGAGCGCAGATTTGATGTGGTGCATGACTAGCCGCTCAAAGCACTTCATGATGATGGGAGTGAGTGCGATCGGGCGGTAGTCGTTGTAGCAGGAGGGAGACGGCTTCTTCGGGACCGGGATGATGGCGGTGGCTTTGAGGCATGTCGGGACAACAGCTTGGCTCAGCGAGGTGTTGAAGATGTCTGTGAAAACATCCGTGAGCTCCTCAGCACAGTCTCTCAGGACACGACCAGGGATGTCATCAGGGCCCGGGGCTTTCCTTACGTTGGTCTTCCTGAGTGATCTCCTCACGCTGTCCGTAGATAGCAACAGCACCTGGTCGTTGGGAGGTGGAGGGATCTTCTGTGCTGGAGTGCTGTTGTCTGCCTCAAAGCGAGCGAAGAAGTCGTTCAGTTGATTCAGCAGAGAAAGAGTGTTGTCGCAGGTTTGTGGGGGGGGCTTGTAGTCCGTGATGGTCTGGATCCCCCTCCACAGGTTCCTGGTGTCTCTGCTGTTGCTGAAGCGGTCGGCGATCCTCCTGGAGTACTGTCTCTTGGCCTCTCTGATGCCCCGTGACAGGTTGGCCCTGGCTGTCCTTAGGCCCACCTCGTCCCCAGCTCTGAAGGCAGTGTTTCGAGCCTTCAGGAGCCTGTGGACTTTCCCTGTCAGCCATGGTTTCTGATTGGCCCGAATGGAGATGGTTCTGGAGACCGTGACGTCGTCCATGCACTTCCTCATGTAGGCAGTGACGGTCTCCGTGTACTCTTGGAGGTCTGTGGTGTTGTTGTAGGTGGCTGCCTGTCTGAACATGCTCCAGTCGGTGGTGGAAAAACAGTCCTGGAGCGCCTCTGATGACCCCTCTGGCCACACACGGATCTTCTTCTTAGCTGGTTTTGTGACCTTAACCAGCGGTCTGTATGCAGGTGTTAGCATAACAGTAGTGTGATCTGAGGCCCCTAGGTGGGGGAGGGGGAGGGCTTTATAGGCTCCTTTATGTGTGGTGTAAACATTGTCCAGAATATTGTTACCTCTTGTGGGAAAGTTAACATGTCCATGGAGTTGTGGAAACATGCTCTTGGGGTTAGCATGGTTAAAGTCCCCAGCCAAGATGAGGAAAGCATCAGGGTGGGCTGTTTGCTGTTCACTGATGTGCTGGTGGAGTTCATTCAGTGCCTCACTCCTGTTGTTGGTGGAGCTGGGAGGGATGTATATGGCTGCCAGCAAAATAGCAGTAAATTCCCTCGGCAGGTAGAATGGTCGGCACTTAATGATTATCATCTCCCCCAGTGGTGAGCAGTGTTTACAAACCACCGCAGCGTCGCGGCACCATGCATCGCTGATGTAAACACACAGTCCCCCGCCGCGAGTCTTCCCCCCCTCGACGAGTGATCTGTCTGCCCTGAAGCATGTTAGCCGGGCTAGCTGGATGGCATGGTCCGGGACGCTATCATTGAGCCATGTTTCCACAAAAACAAAGACACAGCACTCACTCACAGTCTTGGAAGATGTCCGGAGTAAACGGATATGGTCCAGTTTATTGTCCAGCGAGCGTACGTTGGCCAGAGTGATGGTAGGGATAGCCGGCCGGTGTGGGCTAGCGGCTAACCTGGCCCGGATACCTCCGCGTCGACCCCTCTTCTGCTTCCTCATGTTCCGTCCGTGGCGCCTCCACTGCGGGCTGGATGCAGGGGTGGGGGTCGGGGGTCGAGCAGGCCTCCGCAGCAAACCGCAGTTACGTAGCTGTTCCACGTCCGCTGGGTTTATGTTCGTGAAATTAGTTCTGCAGATGTCGAGCAGAAACTCTCGAGAATAGGTGCGCCTTGAGATGTTAAGGCACAACGAGGACGAACAGTCACACGCAGACAAACGACATAAAAAACACGAAAACACCGTTCTGTTAGGACAGAGAGGAGCCGCTGCGTGTACACGCGCCGCCATAAAATATATTCTTGAGAAAGGGACTAAATAGCTTTCTGAAAATGTACATTTTATTTTAACTATGTAATTATAATGTATTTATTATGCTTTGAAATTGTCCATGACAGGGTGGACATATTTTGTCGTTTGCAGGTAAATTATCTGCAAGCAGTTAATTTGTAAAAAGTGTGGGAGCTTGACGAATATGCATTTCCAGCAGCATAACATCTAATTAATACAATGAATATAAAGTTTAATGGAAAATCTATGATTTTTTGGGGAGTGATGAGAAAGTCTCAAAGGCACCTTATGGTGATATTGACTCGGCTTCATTTCAGCACTGGAGGGTTCTGCTCGTTGCTTTTGAGCATCAAAAAGTAATTTAGATCTTAAAGGTATATTTTAGTTTTTTTTTTTTTTCGTTGTTTAATTTTTAATGAGGTTGTTTGAGTTACAGGATCAGTGCACTGCAGGTGGAATAGCGTGTGGGTGCAAAAACAAACAGGCTTTCTGATCGAAAAGTCAAGTGCATAGAGTACAACCACACCAAGAACTCTAACCCTACTTTAATTTTGTGACAGAATTTACACCGTGGTTACAATAACTAGAGATGTACCTCATACAATCCAACCTCAAAAGACAAAATTATCCCTTTAACAGACAAATTCACCAGATGCATCTCCAGTCCGACTCTGCTCCATCATGGCACTAGATCAGATAGGTTTCTATTCAAGTCAATGGATTGACTTAATCTGCTGTGTCACAGTCCAGCAGTGCTCCGGCAGGTTGCAGCAGATATGCAACTGTCCTATTTTTGCTGGATGCTGTGGTTGTGATGCGTCAATTCACCTCAGGGTAGATCTGGACAGGAAGCACAGAAAGTACCTAAAACACCCAGTGACTTTCAAAATAAAACAAACCATATCAAAACCGTGAATTGATGTACACAGTCAATATGCAACAAAGCCGGACTGGACTATTTGGGACATAATGCCAGAAGTACATCGGCTGCATCTCTAATTATTAAACAAAATTTTAAATTGTTTAGCAATATCACCCAGACTTAGTAAGACCTAAAGGAAACACTTCGTAAAGTATCAATTACATATATGTGAGGGAAAAATAGATTTATGGTACAGATTTTAGTAACAAGTGTAATTTATAGAGTTACAATGTTCATGTAAAACAAATCAATGAGTCATTTACATCATTAAGGCTTGTACTGAGGCTACTCTAATTTACTCTGAACATTATTTTCTGCTCACACTAACTGTAAATCAAAAATGTTCTCTGTCTCAGCTGGAGCATTACTGAAGTATTTTAGTCTAAGGAGGCCGACACCAGATATGATGTCAACACTGGTCACCTTGTTAATTGTTTTGTCACTTTATTTATTTATTTATTTATTTATTTATTTATTTATTTATTTATTTATTTATTTATTTATCAATCATTATATTATATTATTATTATGTGTACCTTGTATTTGCACTTTTGGTTAACTGTTGTTCATTTAAGTTATAATTTGTTGCAGTGTTTTTGTTGTGAAAAAAGGAAATGTGGCAAGTCTCAAAGCTTTACTTCGACAGCTTACTACAACAGTAAAATAATTCTAACTAACCCATCATGTTTAAAGAAGGACAGATAAAATGTGTAATGTGTGATTGCATACAGCTGCTGGTTCGCAATGGTAGTACCCCACTTTCCACCACAAGGCAGGGCCACAAAATGATTAGGCCCCGAAATTGTCCAGGGCCGGCCCTGAACAGGAATCCCTGCATCCCTGCAACAAGCCAACAGATAACAGCCAAACACTCCGTCAATGCACAAGAAAGAGTTTGTGAAATAAACATGTTTCATTTCTTTGCATGCTTTGGTTTGTGTTGCTACGAGGTGTTCTGTGGGCCGAGCACAAACTCTCTAACCCCGTGTTGAACAGTGGAGAGGCTGTAGAGCTCATAACAAAGACACATCACACAGCACCTGTGTGACAGCTGGAGGAAAACAAATGACTGGGTGAAGCTCAGAAACGAAGAAACTAATCAGTTCAAACGCTTTGATTGGCCTCCATCAAAACGTCCTCATTTCTCAGTGATCAAAGCAACCCTGCTATGTGGGCTTATTTACAGTCTTTTTCTGGATTCAGGGAGGCCAGTCATGGGGAAGTTTGAGTGTTTGTAACAGACACCTCTTTACAGCTCCTGGTTTTAATTATTCCAAACACACACACATCCTTCTCCTCGCCCTCCATCCATTCTCTCCACTAGCTTGGATGAAGAGCAGTAATCAAGAGCTCACAGCAGACAAGAGGCCATTTATACTCAGGTGAGGAGCAGGAAGACGGGGGCCACTTCAGGAGATGCAAAGCGTAGCCCGAGGGCGCCACTCAATCATCTCCAATCAAGAAACACCCCCAAGAGGCCTCACAGCAACATTTCACATCTCTGCTTATGTCTGATATGTCATGTTTCAAGGGTGAATCATGCTTTGATTACAAGAATTTTACATACAAAACTCAAAGTCCCCGGTCTCATGTGGAGAGAGCAACATTTAGAGTGAAGCCACAGCAGCATCACCAGGCCCTGCTGATGAAGATGATACAACCCAGAAGAGCCCCCCCCCCCCCCCTCCTCTAACTGTGGCCTGAGCCAGAAGTGGGGCAAAAAAAGAGGATGAAGAGGGAGAAAAAAAGACAGGCATTGAAGTTGATCCCTCTGTGAATAAAGAAGCCTCTGAATCCAATTTTAGGTGAAAAGAGGTGGAGTCAGTGCGAGGGTTCCTTGAAAGAGGCAGGTACAGGCGGGTGAATCAGGAACAGCAGCCTTGGGTTGGAGAGATCAAAGATAGTGCAGGAAAGAGGAGAGCAGAAGAAGAAGAAGGGGAGGCTGTTGAATTATTTTGGAGGGGTTTGAGGGCTATTTTCCATCCAACATGTCGAACCTCAAAGGGGCATGTTCTGCCAGTTCTTCCTGCACACACGCTGCTCACATATGTAAACTGAGTAACACACTTTTTCACTAAAGGGCTTTAGCTCCTGAGTCTCATTGGGGGAGTTTACTTTTCTCTGTGCAGCAAGTCAGCTTTTCTGGAAGGTGGAAACAAAACATTTTAGAGGATTTTAGAAAGCACTCCAGACACAGAAGATGTTTGACATGGAATTAGGGCATCCAGAAAGCCTTCACAGCACTTTTCCACATTACATCTCATTTTATGTTACAACCTCATTCCAAATTTATTAAAAATAAAAACTAAGTCGTCGAATGTACATAAGTATTTTTGTTCAGTCCTTTGTTGAAGCTCCTTTGTCAGCAGTTTCAGCCTCAGGTCTTTTTGAATATGATGTCTGAAGCTTGGCTCACCTCTCTTTGGACAGTTTGGTCCGTTCCTCTTTGCAGCTCCTCTCAAGCTCCATCAGGTTGGATGAGGAGCGTCAGAGCTCAGACATTTTCAGATCTCTCCAGAGATGTTGGATCAGATTCAGGTCTGGGCTCTGGCTGGGCCCCTCAAGGACCAAGACAGAGTCGTCCTGAAGCCCCTCCTTTGATATCTTGGCTGTGGTCTGAGGGTCGTTGTCCTGCTGAAAGATGAACCGTGGCCCCAGTCTGAGGTCTAAAGCGCTCTGGAGCAGGTTTTCATACAGGATGTCTCTGTTCATTGCTGCATTCATCTTTCCCTCAATCCTGACTGGTCTCCCAGTTCCTGCTGCTGAAAAACATCCCCACAGCATGATGCTGCCACCACCATGCTTCACTGTAGGGATGGGATTGTCCAGGTGATGAGCGGTGCCTGGTTTCCTCCAAACATGACGCCTGGCATTCACACCAAAGAGTTCAATCTTTGTCTCATCAGAGCAGAGAGTTTTCTTTCTCCTGGTCTCAGAGTCCTTCAGGGGCCTTTAGTCAAACTCCAGGCGGGCTGCCATGAGCCTTTTACTAAGGAGTGGCTTCAGTCTGGACCCTCTACCATACAGGCCTGATTGGTGGATTGCTGCAGAGATGGTTGTCCTTCTGGAAGGTTCTCCTCTCTCACAGAGGACCTCTGGAGCTCTGACAGAGTGACCATCAGGTTCTTGGTCCCCTCCATGACTAAGGCCCTTCTCCCCTGATGGCTCAGTTTAGACGGGGGTCCAGCTCTAGAAGAGTCCTGGTGGTTCTGGACTTCTTCCATTCACAGATGATGGAGTCCACTGAGCTCATTGGGACCTTCAGAGCAGCAGAAATGTTTCTGGACCCTGGATCCAGATTAGTGCCTGGAGACAATCCTGTCTCTGAGGTCTACAGACAGTTCCTTTGACTTCATGCTTGGTTTGTGCTCTGACATGCTGTCACCTGTGTGAGCCTTTCCAAACCAGGTCCAATCAGATGAATTTACCACAGGTGGACTCACATGAAGCTGTAGGAACATCTCAAGGAGGATCAGAGGAACCAGGATCAACCTGAGCAGGTCTGAGCTTCCTAACTTGTGTTTTTGCTTTTCCTTTACACAAAATGTTCCAATGTTCAATTTTTGCAGATCAGTTTGCATGTTTATCCACTCACGATGTTGTAACATCAGCACAGGTTTTTCTAAAAATGCAAAGGAAAGGCATCTTGGTTTCTGTTGAAGCTTTTTCTTTTCTCTATAAAATCTTGCAGCTGGAGCAACACATTGTTACAGTACACAGTCTAATCCAATGAAAGCAGACTGCTTTCGTACAGGAGGTTTGATGAGAGAGGAGCCGGGGTGGGCTGAGTCTGCTTGAATCCAGTTAAATGTGTCTAATCTAATGTCAATGAGAAATGAGGCACCTCTGAACCCTGAGTGAAGCTGCTGACCCAGAACAACCATATGGTTTCACTGCACCTACGGCCCTGGAGAGGATCCAGCCTGTTAATGTGTGTGTGTGTGTGTGTGTGTGTGTGTGTGTGTGTGTGTGTGTGTGTGTGTGTGTGTGTGTGTGTGTGTGTGTGTGTGTGTGTGGACAGACTCGCAGTAACAGCTGTCTCCTGCAGAGTTCTCTGGGGAATAACTGACCTTATGCTGCTCAGGTGATCACAGCAGTTTTTTTTTTCATTCTTTTATTTTTTTAAATGCATCGGCAGGATTCCCTGGGATTAAAAATAAATACACGTATTCTCAGTTTTTTCATAATGCACTAATTGCAAATATTATTCTCCTGGCAGTTCAGGTTGAAAAGGTGAAACTTCAAGAAACTAAATCTAAAAGTATGATGTAACACAAATTTCAGAATTGAAATGAGAGAGAAAAAAAAACTGCAGAAAATTGTAATACACGATGCAGGGACTGCTTTCTGTTCTCTGCAAAAACAGATATTTTCTGTACTTGTAATGAGAGCTCTCCTAACCTCCTGTTGAAGCTGGGTGCACTCTTGCATTTTTGTATTTAATATTTTTTTTATTTTTGTTGTTCTCTTATTTTTAAATAAGCTGTCTAGAAAGAAAATTTAACCTTAGGACAACAAAGTTGAAGTTTAATTATTCTAATGTATTCTGTTATGATTTATTTATTTATTTATTTATTTATTTATTTATTTATTTATTTATTTATTTATTTATTTATTTATTTTATTCAAAGAGTTTGTATTTTTCTTTTTAGATATGGACACAGTGTGTTTACACCTCACATACATGTCTTCCCTGCAGATACATACTGTACTCACTCATCAGACAAGAAAGCAGGAGTAAGACTCAGACTTTGGGTCACACGTGTACAAGCAGGGATTCCTCTGGAGATGAGTTTCTGTAGCTGAATTCAAAAACTCTGCCTAACAGACAACAAGGACGTGTGTTCACAGATATATTATGGGACTCAATCATATGTTATTTTCTAAAGAAATGTAAAGACCTCTGATCATTTGTGTGCAGTGTTTCATTTTTGTTACACCTCAAGTGACGTCTGAACATCAAAGCCCTGTTTCCACCAAGCGGTTCAGTTGGTCTCTGCATTTTGTCCACAAATAACTAACTCATACCGTCCCACTTTTTGGTAGCCTTCTGTTGGGGTGCCAGACATACCAATCTGACCCCCAGAAGGTGGAGCTTGAAACATTGCAGTCCGTTGATTGGTTGAAAAAATTATCACTTCCCGTGCAAAAGCGGTTGCTTCATTGGATTATTAACAGGGTACACTGTGGCACACTGCTGTGTCGTCATGCTATTATGTAGCTGACACCCGGCTTACACTCCGACCACCAAAAAGGGCACGGTAGGCTGTGGAAACAGGATCAGGCTTCACTGATCCAAACCCATACCAAACTGTACCAGACTTGGTGGAAACTGGGCTAAAGAAACCCGGTCCCAGTTTCTCCTCGGAGATCCTGGTGTGATATCTGTGTTTCCCCACAGCTCTGTGTTTCAGAGAAACTTTGATAAAAACAACATATACTAAGAACTTTAGAAAATATAACCAGACACTGTATATGTTTGCAAAAACACATTTGTTGTATTCTATATATATATATAAAAAAAGTTTCTATATCCTCAGTGTAGCCAGCACAGACTATAAAAGAAAAAAATGGATGCCAAATTGCTCGGCTCAAAGTGAGGTCACCACAAGTCGTCAGGAGAGCTACGCTTGGTGACTGACTGCAGTATAGATCAAAAACTGCTCCCCCTGGTGACTGACTGCAGTATAGATCAAAAACTGCTCCCCCTGGTGACTGACTGCAGTATAGATCAAAAACTGCTCCCCCTGGTGACTGACTGCAGTATAGGTCAAAAACTCTGCATCTCTATTTAGTCCAGATGGGCAGTGGTCAAACTAATAAATTATACACCTTGTAGAAATGTTTGGCTCATCCATATGCTGTGGTGATATGAAGATGTTATTGGGCTGCATTGTGTTCAAGTCCTCTTTTTGTCTGAAATGTTTCTTTTTCATTAGTTATTGGACGTTAAAAACAGGGTTTTATGTCTCGTTTAACGATGATTGTCAGCTGCCTTGTGAACTTTTATCAGGAATAGTAAAATACATCAGGAAGGAGAGTTAAGAAGAGATTAGACTTTTAAAAGAAAAACACACACACACACACACACACACACACACACACACACACACACACACACACATATATATATATATATTATTATTATTATATTTGCTTCAAAACCGTACAATGGTAAAATGCGGAGCCATGTTGTGCATTCTATCTACAGTAATGTTAATGAGTATGTGTCTTCCTGGTAGTTACAGGGTTTTTTTTCTTCTTGTTTCTTGATGTGACAGCAGATTTGTGGAAAAAATATAAAGTTACTGCTGGTACTTTAACATTAAATGTAAGACTAAACTGAAAGAAAATGCTTTTCAGCAGGACCTCAAATGAGCATGATAGTTTTCACGTTTTTTAGGTAAGTATGTAAAAAAATTAAGAAAGATTATGTTAAAAAAAATACTAGATAAAATGATGCTTACCATTCTCTAAGAACTGTGAGAACCACTAAAGAGCTTTAAGCAATTATTCAAAAGTTCCATTATTCAGAGTGTCATGTATGAAAAGTCTGTGACAGGCCCCATGTTTGCTCTTCTAGCTGTGTCTGGTCTGTGATTTGCCACCACATGGTGTCTCTGTGGTGCAGCCCAGAAAGGTGTGAAGCCCGACTGTGAGAGCTGCAACAGTAACCTCCTTTTACTAGCGCTCAGAGGCTGTCAATCACACAGAACATAAAGGGTTAACTGGATATGAAGTGGATATGAAGGTATCTACAGCTGTAACAAAAGAGAAGGCAGCTTTGTTTCTCACTCTGGAGTGTGATGTGGGAATGTGAGCTCTGTTTCCCAGCCTGGTGGGGAACAGGTGCTCCGGCCAGTTGTTCTTTTGTCCCATTACACTCGTCTCATATTGAAAGTGGAGCCAGCACCTGTTAGCATTCCTCTGCTCCGAGTCTGACCTCTGAAAAAGGAGCAGCAATGAAAGAGGGAAAAACAAGAAAATGCTGAAATACACATTACATATATAGTTTAAGGAACATATTTACCTTTTTTTTCTTTCTTCATATGTGTAACCTGTATTTTGAGCATGTGCGCTGTTTTAACACTTGAAAGTAACCTGATTTATTGTCTTTTAGATTTAACTCAATGGTGTTTTTGTTTTTCGTTTTGTTTTGTTTTTGGGTTTTTTTTTTTTTTTTTGCTTTTTTTTTGGCATTTTTGTATTGGTTGCCTTTTTTGTTGAAAGTTTTATTTATATTTCTTACTTCATATATAATTTATTTTTGTATTCTTTGTTTATGCACTAATTTTTCTGACCCGTCTCAATGTGATGAGCTATATATTCATTGGCTCAGTGTGGCACAGCAAATTAAACCCTACAGGCTTCTTAAAAGGATGTTAAGATGTTTAGTTTAATGCATTACTACCAGGTTTTTGATTATTTTGTCTTTCACAATGTCATCACCCAGATATATTAAATTCTTGATTCTGACTGGTCAGAACTTCGTAACAGAGGTCATATAATGTCAGAGATCAACCTGATCACACAAATATCAAATCAGTCTAAAAAAGGGGTCCAGCTCATTCCCCTGCTGTCTGTTGGCACTGTGTTAAAAAGGTAGCATCCTGTCCTGCAATCCAGACACAGCAGCAGAGCAGGTGAGAGCATCTCTGAGCAGCCGGCGACAACAAAGTACTTAAAACTAAAAGCCAAATAACAGGTAAGAGGTGTGGTCTCATTTCTGTTCAGAGGTCTGACAAGGAGGAGGAGAGCTAAATGAGGACAGAAACTTCATCATAGATATTCCTGCTGAAGTTCTGCTCCCTGGATCTAATGTTTAAACTTGCCTTTGAATTACAATGTTTATCTTGATGTTGTTTTTTATTCCTTTTGGTAAAAGAAAAGATTTTCTCATGGTTAATAGATTATTGGAAATGCTTTCTGATTTGCTTGCTGTGCAGTGCAGAACGTACACTTCACAGCTCAAATGAAAAAAAAAAATCTGCAATCAAATAAAATTAGGTAGAAAAAAGTAAAAAGGGCCAGACTGTTTTAATCATTAAAAAAGAAAAAGAAAAAAATCAGAGTGCAAATGTTCTTTAAACAGAATCCCTGAGTTGTTATCAGAGGATTTATAAGGTGGGGTGGATCCTGGGTGAACATGGGTGTTGCTCAGGCCACAGCTGTGCAAAGCTGTGGAGAGGCTCTGATGTCATGTATAATGGGAGTCCACAGGGATGGAGGGATGGAGGAGAGAGTGAGGGGCAGAAACCAGATCCCTGCCCTACGCTGTGCTCTGCTCTGCTGCTCAAACTGAGGGTTAATATGGAGCCACCTGCTGCACGCACACATACACACACACACACACACACACACACACACACACACACACACACACACACACACAAACACACACACACACACACACACACAGAGAGCATCTGATACCGTCACACAAACAGACGTGCAGATAGAAGTCTTTACATTCTGCATCCGATAAAACCACAAATGACAGAGAAATTAAATATATGTGTATGTGTGTGTGTGTGTGTGTGTGAGAGAGAGAGAGGGTGCAGGAGGAGAGGAAGGAAGAGGGCTGACAGTTAGGGTGACTTAATACCTCTGGATATTTCATGGCTGGGGGAATGTGGCGGCACTCCCTGCTTTATGGAGCTGGCCTGGATTATTTCGTTGGCTGGAGTCCTGCCCAGAGGAACAGCTGAATGATGTCATACAGCACACACACACACACACACACACACACACACACACACACACACACACACACACACACACACACACACACACACACACACACACACACACACACACACACTTGTAAGTGTTTTCTGTTCATCCTCACACTCAGGCTGTGACTCTAGTGTTTGCTGCCTGTGTGGTGTTTGTGGGGCTCTCACAGAGTGGGATGCTGGGTAATTGGGAAGGTGAGCAGAGAAAAGGTGGGTGTGGTTTCCTAATAAGAGCCTGGGTTGATTTCACGGGGGGGATGGGGTGGGGCGACGCTTGGGAGCAGATGTGTGTTTGAGGAGCGAGATGAGAGGTTGAGGTGGGTGTTTTCAGGGCTCTCCAGTTTGCCGGTAAGCTGACCTCATGGGGCATATGGCTGTGCAGATGTGAGCGCTGTGCACCCACATGCATGTCTGTTTGTGCATGTGTGCTCAGTCTGCACAAATCAATGTGGAGCTTTGCTCCTAATGGGTAGAATCAGGTTGTTCCCTGCTCACACAGGAGTGTGTTAGCACGCCACGGCCTTCTCCTTCCTCCTTCATATAAGAACCTAAATATGGAAACAGTGATTGGAAGTTGTTTAGACAACCTGAAATGGTTTATCCTGGGGCTGAGCACATTTCGCAGATCAAAGCGGAGGAAACATGAATCATAGAGAGTTTCTGTGTGGAAACAAAGCCTTTGCCTTTCTTCCCTTTGACATACACACGGGCACAAATAAGAACGTTAAGGAACACAAAGGGAAAAGGCGAAGACGTGAGAGGAGAAACTGAGCTCACTGTTACTGACTCCTGTGTTTGATCACACTGTACCTGACAACACAACGCCTGCCACTTCAATCCCACTGCTTAACCGTCTCACATTAATAAAAGAGTCTCACAGAGTTACTCTGAATCAGCCTCTCCAGAGACTTTTCTTTAAACTCTTCACCTTCTCTTCTTCCAGCTCCTCGATAACAGATCCACCGTCCCTGAGCATCGCTCTCCTCCAGCCGTCTCTGCTTACACTCCCCTGGGACGAGCCAAGAGACGAGCAAACAGAGCAGATTTAAAACCACCAGATGACACCATTTAGCCCCTTCAGACAAACATCTCTAACATCTCATATTTGAGATAAAATATCTTAATAGTGTCTTTCCTTTCCTGCTCAATAAAACTACAGAAAGGTTTCAGTTACATCTTAAGTGGACATTTAATCTGCCCACCAAGATTATTAATGGGATACCATGAAAGGCCCCAGGGGTCAGAGGTCAGCCTCTCTGATCTGTGGCTCAGCTTTCAGTTTCATCACCCGAAGCACACTCCATCCTGTCATCATCAAAAAAGAAGCCAAAAAGGCTTTAAAAGATTCACGAAATGAAGAAAAATCGCGTCACTGTTAAATAAATGATGCAAATGCTGAACATGAAGCTGAATGTCCTCACGCTCACCTCCAGCTCTCTGTGGTACCCTCCACGTCTCCCTCAATCCTCTCCTCTCCTCTCCTCTCCTTTCCTCTCCTCTCATCTCCTCTCCTCTCCTCTCCTCTCCTCTCATCGGCCGACAGGAGCAGCTGACTCACTCCTGAAGCAGCGTTGATGTCATCATGATGGACAACGCCGTCCAATAAACGCAGAAGAGATGCCATCAGACCTCGGACGCATCACTCCGGGCTGACAGAGGTGCGAGGTGATGTCAGTGTGTGATGAAATCATTGTGCGGTCACATCTTCCAGCGTGTGATGTCAGCACGGCGTGGGCATGACTGAGCACAGTGCTGCTATTTCCCATCAATGAAGGAAAAGGGGGTGAAAGGAGAAAAGGCATGATATAAATACAGTACATGGTGTTTTTATCCATGACACAGCGTGAGTTCTCATCATCAATCTGCTGTTATTAGGGCTCAGAAACCACAGAAGAAGACTGCAGATCAAAAGACCTCAGATCACATAAGTCAATGAAAAGATTTTCTCAAAAGCTGTGCTCTGCTCGGGACTTCCTGGGTGATAGGACTATTCTGAAGTCCAGAGGACAAATGATACTTTGTATGATGAATCTCCAGACTCAAGATATTTCCCAGGAGCTGAAAATTAGTGAAATGTTTCTTCCTCTTAAGAAAGAGACCCAGAAAGTCAGCCAGAATAAACACAAACTGTCTGACACTCTTTGTGGAGCTTCTGGAGCCGTAAAGAACTACTCATGACTTCAGATCACCAACTGACTGAGAATTATATTTTAATTAAACTTCAAATGAGGTTGACAAACAAACATCAGGCTCATGTTGGAAAGAGTAACCCATTCTGCATTTATCAGCCCAGAAAGAATAAATCAAGAAAAAGAACTGATTAAACATTTATATTAAGAAAGATTGAAAAAAGAAATACATATGGTTTGGAAAGGCTCACAGCTGTCTATATCAGGTCCCACAGGTGACAGA
Source organism: Labroides dimidiatus (assembly GCA_030710495.1). Classification (NCBI taxonomy): domain Eukaryota; kingdom Metazoa; phylum Chordata; class Actinopteri; order Labriformes; family Labridae; genus Labroides; species Labroides dimidiatus. The sequence continues at coordinate 24,675,070 of CM061161.1, read as the reverse complement.
GCATGTCAGAGCACAAACCAAGCATGAAGTCAAAGGAACTGTCTGTAGACCTCAGAGACAGGATGGTCTCCAGGAACAAATCTGGATCCAGGGTCCAGAAACATTTCTGCTGCTCTGAAGGTCCCAATGAGCTCAGTGGACTCCATCATCTGTGAATGGAAGAAGTCCAGAACCACCAGGACTCTTCTAGAGCTGGACCCCCGTCTAAACTGAGCCATCAGGGGAGAAGGGCCTTAGTCATGGAGGGGACCAAGAACCTGATGGTCACTCTGTCAGAGCTCCAGAGGTCCTCTGTGGAGAGAGGAGAACCTTCCAGAAGGACAACCATCTCTGCAGCAATCCACCAATCAGGCCTGTATGGTAGAGGGTCCAGACTGAAGCCACTCCTTAGTAAAAGGCTCATGGCAGCCCGCCTGGAGTTTGACTAAAGGCCCCTGAAGGACTCTGAGACCAGGAGAAAGAAAACTCTCTGCTCTGATGAGACAAAGATTGAACTCTTTGGTGTGAATGCCAGGCGTCATGTTTGGAGGAAACCAGGCACCGCTCATCACCTGGACAATCCCATCCCTACAGTGAAGCATGGTGGTGGCAGCATCATGCTGTGGGGATGTTTTTCAGCAGCAGGAACTGGGAGACCAGTCAGGATTGAGGGAAAGATGAATGCAGCAATGAACAGAGACATCCTGGATGAAAACCTGCTCCAGAGCGCTTTAGACCTCAGACTGGGGTCACGGTTCATCTTTCAGGACAACGACCCTCAGACCACAGCCAAGATATCAAAGGAGGGGCTTCAGGACGACTCTGTCTTGGTCCTTGAGGGGCCCAGCCAGAGCCCAGACCTGAATCTGATCCAACATCTCTGGAGAGATCTGAAAATGTCTGAGCACCGATGCTCCTCATCCAACCTGATGGAGCTTGAGAGGAGCTGCAAAGAGGAACAGACCAAACTGTCCAAAGAGAGGTGAGCCAAGCTTCAGACATCATATTCAAAAAGACCTGAGGCTGAAACTGCTGACAAAGGAGCTTCAACAAAGGACTGAGCAAAGGCTGTGGATACTTATGAACTTATGTGATGACTCAGTTAAATACATTTGCAAAAATGTAAAAAAAAAATAAAAAAAAAAATTATAAAATTTTTCACATCATTATGGGATGTAGTCTGCAGAATTTTGATGGAAATAAATGTATTTATCTAATTTTGAATGAGGCTGTACATATCAAAATGTGGAAAAAGGGAAACGCTGTGAAGCCTTTTTGGATGAGCTGTATAACGCTGCTAAAAAAACGTGTTGCAGTCCATCAATAAGTTCACCAAAAACACAACCTGGATACGATCACAGTGTTTCAGATAATCTTTAGATGCTCTTTATTGTCAGCTGATGAGAAATAATGGTGATGAGCTGATCTGAAATAATGATCACCCTGTCAGATATCAATCAGCTGAATTACCATCCACAGGTCTTTTTTTTTTTTTACCTTTGTAGTCAGACTTTTTCAACTTGATTGTAGTTTTTTCTTTCCCTTCTGGGGAAAATAACAGTCTCTCTTACCCTTCTTGTTAGCATTTCATGCACTGTGCCCATGATTTTAAATGAGAAATTAGTCATTTTATTACCCGGCAATGTAAGATGCTTGATTCTGATTGGTCCTCTTGATAACATTCACTAAGACATGAGCAACACCAGAAAGGGTTGATCATGTCATGTCACATTAAACCGTGAATCAGAGTTCAGACAGTTTATCTTCTGCTTGAAAGGTGGAGTGAAACTGTTAGTTTCTGTTAGCATTATAGTGGTAAACAAAGTTAGCTTCTGTTAGCATGCTTATTCAGCATGCTAAACAACATGTTCATACTGGATTCTGTCCATCAATCTCAGCAACCACAGCAGAGCAGATGAGATAAACTTTAGGTTAGCAGTCGCTATGAAGACACTAAAAACATGAGCTTTGGTAATGATAGCAGCAGGGTTAAAAGCTGACACATTCTGTTGAGGAGGAAGAGAAGAAGGAGAGCTGAATGAGGACAGTTTAATGTTATCTCCACCACAACAGGCAGAGAAGAATCCATCAACATGGAATGCTAACAGCTGTAGAAACACTGGGACTATATTTTCATAAACTGTAATCAAAAATCATTTTAAATCAATGAAAAAGCTGGGACAGGCTCACGTTTCCCACTGTGTTCCATCACCTTTCCTTTTAACAACACTCAAAGGTTTACTCTCCATCAATTTTATTGTTATTTACAGGTCTAGACCTGGCAATGCTTTTGGAAAGCGTCTTGAGATAACGTTTGTTATGAACTGGCCCTATATAAATAAAGATTGATTGATTGATTGATATATGTCTTTGTCTTTTCATGGTAGAGTTTGAACTGTCACTTGTAGATGTAGTGATGAACTGTGTTAACTGACAATGGTTTTCTGAAGTCTTCCTGAGCCCACGTGGTAATATCCTTTACACAATGATGTTGGTTTTTAATGCAGTGCTGCCTTAGGGGTCAAAGGTCACGGGCATTCAGTGTTGGTTTTCAGCCTTGCTGCTTACGTGCAGAGATTTCTCCAGATTCTCTGAATCTTTTGATGATATTATGGACTGTAGATGATCAAATCCATCAATTCTTTGACATTGTATGTTGAGAAACATTGTTCTTAAACTGTTGGACTATTTGCTCACACAGTTGTTCACAAAGTGGTGAACCTCGCCCCATCCTTGCTTGTGAATAACTGAGCCTTTCAGAGATGCTCCTTTTATACCCAATCATGACACTCACCTGTTTCCAATGAACCTGTTCACCTGTGGAATGTTCCAAACAGGTGTTTTTGGAGCAGTCCTCAACTTTCCCAGTCTGTTGTTGACCCTGTCCCAACTTTTTAGGAAGGTGTTTATTTACATTTTACACAACGTCCCAACTCCTTGGAAATGGGGTTTTATATCTTTTTCTTCAGTAGTCGTAGAAGATTAACATGCTGCAGCGTAATCCAAGGAGAGTGAAAGACATCAAATATGTTTCATGAGTCCAGTAGGTGAACAGAGCTCTCTCTCTTTTTCAATCCGCTGTTAAAAAATGGGTTTCCCTCCCAGGCGAGCCTTCCCTGTGATCTGCACATTAGACCATATCGTGTGTCACTTTAAATATACCTCCATGGATGGTTCATTTCATGGTCACTTGAACATACAAGGCATGCAGGATTTAGTGCCTGATTGTGTCACTTCCTGTGCTGCTCATGTTGGGCAGGTTGAGCTCTAACCGGCTTAGTAAGCGAGGAGAAGAATTTCTCCTTTGTGTCCTCTCAGCTGGTGGCTTGGAGTGGCTGAGCCTCAGAGCCTTGGCGTTGCCACTGGGCAGGTGTGCAGACCAAACCAACCTCCATTCACACACACATCCATGCATGCAAACATTTCACTCACACACCTCTCTCTCTCTCTCTATCTCCCTCTCTCTCGCTCTCTCTCTCTCTCTCTCTCACACACACACACACACACACACACACACACACACACACACACACACACACACACACACACACACACTCAAGTGCTTTCACTCTGAGGTTCTCAGGTTCCCCTGAAATAAGAGACTGACAAAAGATCTATCAACACAAAGATCAGGAGGTAATGACATACTTAGCTCCTTGCTCTGTGTGTGTGCATATAGGCATGTGTGTTTTTATATATGAATGTGTGTTCAGTCACAGACGTGCAGTAGGTGCAGCACCGGCACACTCCCCTCCTCCCATCTCTCCTCAGCCACTTGACAACTTTTGCCTCGCCTCATTTGCTTCCTGGTGAAGGGGCTGATTAAATATTTAAAGTATGGAGTACTTTCCCTTGGCATCAGGTGTAACTCACTCCTGTAATCTCAGATAGCCGGGTGCACTGTGCAGTAATTACAGTGGAGTTAGCCGTGTGAGGCGGAGAGGCTCTACGACAGGCAGGGCTTTGTTGTTTATGTCTGCTTACAAGTTTATGGACCTGTTCTTGCTTCCACGTGCGCCTGTGTGCAGGCTCCTGCTTTTTTGCATCCATTCCATTGTGAATTATGATGCTGTTTTGTTTTGAGATGCATGAGAGCATGTAATGAGAGTGGGAACATCATGAAAACATGGCAGTCAGTATATTTTATATTTCACTTTATCTTCTTATGTGCTAAATACAACAAGTACCAGTTTCTGTTGATGCATTTTCATAACAGGGTGACTGTGAATGTTGTCACCAGTTACTGATGGTAAATAAATAAGAGGGGGGTGTTTTGGCGTCACTGATCACAGGAGTCCTGCTCCACACACTAAATCATAACCCTGAGGTTTCTGAACTGAAGCGCTCAGCAGGGTTTTTGAAACAATAACTTTCAGAGTTCCTTTCATGCCAAAGTGGTGAGGGAACTCACTGAATGCAGCACTGATTAATTGGGCTGTATCATTAAAGCACATCATCATATAATTGGGAAAACTAGCTGTCTGGATAATGATGATAATGGCTACTTACCAGCATAACAAAGCTACTACCTAATCTGAATTAAAATTCTCCCACCTTTCCCCCAGTGCTGAATTTATTTAGTGCTTTAAAAGGCAGATTTTTTTTCTGTATCTCTTGTGATGGTTGTGACATTTTTCTGGACTATCCATCCTACACTTGGTGTGCTTGTCTGTGTGTGTGTGTATGTGTGTGTGTGTGTGTGTGTGTGTGTGTGTGTGTGTGTGTGTGTGTGTGTGTGTGTGTGTGTGTGTGTGTGTGTGTGTGTGTGTGTGCACGCGCTTACTTGTTCGAGTCTGTGCATTGGGGTGGACCTGCCATGTGCAACACAGAGAGCAGAGGAGAGTTGTGAAGGCTTAACCATCCCGTCATATAAATCAGATAAATAACATGAGGCTGTTTAGTCTGTTAAATAAAGAACAGGGTATAGATCTGATCTATGAGAGAGGTATGACCCTCATCTGGTTCAGAGCCTCGAGTTCTTTTTTCTGCACTCTGCTCTCTCTCTCCTGCGCTCTGTGCGTCTCCCTCTCCAAGCGGGTTTCCCACAGTCATTGCAGCCTGGATCATTTCTTGTGCACCCATCACATGCTTTACAAATCACTATTTGTGGGTCTCTCTCAGATATATTGAAATATGTCACACCATTGTTTTAGCTCGTTAGGCTTTAAACCAAAAATACACTCTTGGGCCATTTTCGCCTGAAAATTTTCGGTGGCCAAAATTCAATGCATCCCCAACAAAAGCCGAACATTCTTGGTCTCAGCACTGGTGGAAACGAGAGGGCTGACGAGTATACTCCTCCATAGCAGGCAAAGGATTAAAACCATGACAAGAATGTCTTTGACTAGAGTTAGGTATCAATCTAAATTTTCAATTTGTGTTCAGATACCGATGCTTTCACTTCAATATCAGTTCCTGAATGATACTTTTTTCAATACCAATTTTTATATCAGTTCTAACAAAAAGACAATTTCATTACATGTTTTGGTACAAATCTTTAGTTTCATATTTCATCTACATCCAAGTTTCTACTCTGAGCAGTTTTCTTACATAAAAAATAAACAAATAGTTGCCAGAGGAAAAGAACAGTTACAAACAGGTGACAGGTCAGACACTGTTTATAATTATAAATCAACTTTCTTCTGTCGATTCTTGTTTTTTTATGTTAAAATAAAAACGCTCCTTTTTGCGGGCTTTCATCCTCCTCCCCATCTTTAATCAAATTCTAAAACACAGTTTTACTCCCCGGCTTTTGGCTCTGCTTGATAATATGGCTTTTTTAATCTAATGAAACTTCAGCAGTTTGGTATACTTTCCTGGTCTTCATCAATATCTCCAGCTCATGACTTTGCAGGGTAGAGAGTGAAGATATGATATTGACAGGAGAAGATGTAAGAGACGGAGACATGGCGAGACGTCATGCTGGAAAAGTTCAGGCAGCTCATACTCAAACAGAGAATGTGTTGTGCTAGTTCAGAGAGAGACAGAGACAGAGACAGAGAGAGAGAGAGTGTCCCGGTCATTAGAAAAGATGACAGAGCTCATGGAGAGGATCAAAGGATGGAGCTTCAGAGACGAATGCTCTCTAAGAATTGTGTTTTCTGGTTTTTGTTAAAAAAACAGGAACAAAGATGAAAGTAGAGAGAAGACTCTTTCAGAGTCTGAATAGAACATAATTTTCTGTGGGTCTTGAAAGATCGATCAAATGCTCTGAAAGTGGCTGGCAGCCAATGAGTTAAGTTATTCCTTTATTATTTAAAGCAGGGTACACACATAAAGATTATCAGCCTGTTTATGTCCCAACTTTCCTCCTTCCAGACCAAGGACAGCAAACACCTTGTTATCTTCTGTTTTATCAGATAATCCTATCAGATTATCCAATTAGATAATCCTATCAGATTATCCTGTCAGATTATCCTGTGGTCTGAGGTGTGTTCAGAGTGAATTTGTCCTGATAATCGGCTGTGAAACAGGTCGGGGCCGACAATCATGAATATTAAACTTGTTCAATATTTACAACCAATAATCTTTGTGTGTGGGGAAAGCCAATGACTCCTGAGTCATGACTCTGTGAGTTGTGACGTGGAATGGAACTAACCAATCAGGAGGCGAGCTGACTGAGGAACAAGGAAGCAGATGTAGACAAAAACCAGCATGGCTGACCTGACAGAAAGTTCATGAGGAAAGTCCGTGTTCCTGTCGTTTCCAGGATTTTTTCCAGACTTTTCTTTCTTTTGGTTCTTTCCCTTAAAAATAGTCCCAAGACCACCATCATTCCCTCTTCTATGTCCTCTTTCATGTTGTGTTTTGTGTTTACTGGTTGTTTCTATCCGTTGTTATATTTCTTCTTCTATGTTTTAGTTAGATCAGGTTTGGTCAGGTGAGATTTCTGTCTTGGAGGACTAGATTCTAGATCAGTGGTGGGACAGAATGGTTCTGTGTGTGGTGAGCTGTGTTGAGATTATGGGAGCTCTTATGTGGGCTCTCTAACAGATAAAAAATCACTTCACATTTAGAAAATCTTTACGTGTGGACCCCGCCTAAGGTAAACTGGGTCAATGAAGACGCCCTTTCTAAACTCAGAGAGGTCAGTCTGAAGTAAAGCTGCTCAGGGAATTACTAAAGTTTCACCTGAAACTTAAATCATGTTACATAGAAGTCAAAGGAAAAGTGAAAATAAATTGAGAAACTCACAATCCAATTCAAAGTGTGAAAGAGCATAAGGCCCAGGTGAGCTGCTCTGACACTTCAAAGTGCTTTTTTTACAAACCTGTCATGAGCTGCAGCCTCATGGTCACCCTCCTTTAATCTCTGAAGACAATACTCCTCTAACTGTGAAGCACAAAGCTAAGATCCTTTAGAAGAAGAACAATAGATGGCAGTGTTAAGCACCTCCGAATGTCTCAGCCAAAGCTCCACTGAACAGACAATTCAGCTGTAAGAAAGTCACAGTGGGCGGCTGGTGGAACATCAAAGCATACAGTCACAGAGATACAGAGAGGAGGCTCTGGGCCTAAACGTCTGTTTTGTGTGTGCAGAGAATTGTGACTTTAATCCATTTAGGTGTGTACATCCTCCAGAAAAGATCCCGTGAATGTAAGATGAGTAATAAAGAAAAAGACGCTGCATCCATGCTTCAACTTAATCCCACACACTCTCATTTTTTGTCACTAATCTGACAGATTTACACCCTTTTATTACCTGAATGTGCTGCCCTCCACGTGTTTCACCTCATGGAAAATCCTGTTTGAAGGTGTTTAAGTTTGAAAACACTTTATCTGAGACAACAGATGAAGAAGCATGTTGGAATAAAGAGAGAGCAGAGCAGGTGCTCCCAGCTGTTGAGCTCTGCTGCTAAATAAAGTTTCTGGGATGCAGTTATTATTCCATCAGGGTGTAAAAGTCCTGTAATTATCCTTCAGAGGAAGTAATGTGGTGAGTTTAGGTCAGATGACAGTAATAACCTGCAAATGCATGAGCCTCACCGGCTTTATTCTCATTAGGAGCAGAATAAGAGAGAGTGACAAACTGTGGTAACACGTTGTGTTCATAAAGCTGTTCCTGCAGGCATGTAGGCCGTAATATTCTGTTTCCATTACAAAACACTGATGGCCCCTCTCGCTCCCTGCACTGTGCAAACTGCTTTGTTAATCTGCACCAGTGCCAACAATATTTATGAGCTTTTGGCTACTTATTCAGTCAAATAAACAAACTCCCTCACTGTTTCCACAGCAGGGAGAGAGCGACTCCACAGTGAACTGTGCTGATCAATGAGTTTCAGTGCTTCCTAAAGGAAGAGTATCACCATGTCAAAGCAGCTGGTGTGGTCGCATTGGGAAAGTAATTTGTACCATGTGTCAGTGAGGGTGTGAATCCACAAACCGTGATTGGTGCTGGCTTGTCTGCTGCAGCTTTCATCATACGGATTGATAAACTGATTTTAAGGGAATGAATCTGCCGAGCAAAGACGCTTTGGTGAAGTAAGTGTTTGACTCAGGATCTTTCCAGCGGGAGCAATGAAGACGCTCTACTTCAGCGTTTTCACTTTCTGCATCGCCTGAAATGCACTCAGAGGTGTTTTTTTTCACATGTGCTTCAAAAGATGATAGAAAATCTCCCAGGTTGTATTGAGTGGGTGGAGGTGAGTTTTAGTGAAACGGCTGAGTGAGAGGTGCTTGTTTTCCCACAAGTCTTCAGGGGATTCCCCTCTCCTCTCTCTGCTGTAAAACAGCATCATCGCACCGCTGATGGACGTCTCTGTTTGGCAGGTGCTCATATACTTGGCGCCTACTGTTGCCCACAGCGATGAGGCTGTCAGGGCAGAATGCTTCCAAGAGTGCAGGGGAACATTATATTTCACATTATCTCAGAACAATAGGCCATTTCCTGCTCGCTGAGGGCCAGAGAGGCTGATCAGGGGCTGCCAAGCTCCAGGAATGGAGCACAGACTGGAGGAGAGGTTGGCGTCTAAAGGGGAGGGGGGCTGTGTGAAGTTGATGAATTGTAAGGTAGGTGGTTCCAGAGATAGAGCAAGCTAAACTAACCTCCCAGTTACAGTGAGCAAGAACAGTTATGGAGAGTATTTCAGGTAGGGTTTGAACAGAAACACGTGTTCCTCCTCACTCTGCAGCAGGTCTGCTGTGGTTTCAGGCACGTCTTCAGCATAGCTCTGAACATACATTAGAGCCACACATACATAAAATGATGACTTCATTTGGAAAGATGTCCTTAGTGTGCTTAGAGGATAGATATATGTGATCCTCTGATTTAATGAATGGAAAGATCTGGAAAGTGCTGGATCACCTCTAACAGGATTCTATAAATGAACACTGAAACTTAGGAACATGGACAAGACCGCAGAGAGGTCCAGCTTCCATTAGGAGGTCTAGATGTTCAGACTTCTAACAATTAAGCTCTCTTTGGTAATAAGAAACAGTCTTTCCTCCCCATGAGGGATGATATCAGCTGATTGGTTTCAAAGGTTGATTAAATTAAATTTATTTAATTTGTGATTATATCAGAAAGCTCTCCTTTTCTCCTAAAAGGTCAACTAAACTGAGAAAGTATACAACCCCCCCCCCCCCCCCCCCCCCCCCCATCTAAGAATATAGTTATGACAGAAAGTAAATGAAAACGATATACTTAGCACAAAGGGTCATAAAATCTGTTTGGTAAATTCTTTCTTTGTTGTGATAATGCTTCTCTGTAATAAATCCTATCTCTTTACAGTCCCTGTGAGATCTTTCTCAGTAATCTTGAAAAAGTCTCTCTTCTAGATATCTGCCTGATCCTAATCCACAACTTAAAATGAGATTATCAGCACCAATAAAGATTATTTCTAAATGCTATTTCTTAGCTTCTTGATCAGGTTGGACAGGACCAGAGTGATTCACGGCTTGTTGAAGTCTCTATGACAACACCACGCCAGCTGATGAAGTTTGGTAGTGAGAAGAGAGATCTGTGTTTTTATCTGCTGAAAATGATTCTGTGATTAATTTAGTAGAGATGGTGGAGACTGGAGCTGAACTGACAGACAGAAAAAGGACAGAAGAGAAGAAGAAAGATAAACAGGAGAGTGACAGAGCACAGAATAAAAGCTAAACCACAAGCTGAAGGCGACAATACCACCCAAACTGTTTGTAATATTGGATCCACTCCATTGCGGTCAGTGTGGCAGATTGAGTGGGACAGGAAGTTGTGCACAGAACCTACCCAAACACACCCAGTGATTTCCAAAATAAAACAAACCATGTGAAAACCAGAAAGTATTTAGCTTTAATACAACAACAAACGATAATGAGCATTGTCGGACCAGGAGTCAACAGGTTTCAGGCTCATCGAGGGGGAAGCACAGGAACTCCTTCTTCTCGCAACTCCAGCTGCCTGCTGTAGTCATGGCATTAAAATCAACCATGTGTGACTGATCTGGATAATTAATTTATTAATAATGTAATAAAATACATTCTATTCTATCCCATTCTATTCTATTCTATTCCATTCTATTGTTCAACTTAGTGAGTGAGCCTTAGTACCATCTCTGAATTGAAGGCCAAGCTCCATATAATGGGTATGTCAGAGACGGCACTACAAAGCGGGCGCCCCAAGAAGAAGATACCCTAAAAGACTGTTTCCTCCCCCTGTCAGCAGCAATTAACTGTTAAGAGAAGAAGAGAAGATATACTTTATTAATCCCTTTGGGGGGAAATTTCATTTTACACTCTAAATGAATCATGCCATATATACACACACACATGCACAAACAGCACTTTGCACACAGAAACATACACTCATGGAGAATGCAGAGTGAAGGAGCTGCACCATCAGCGCACACCCACAACAGTTGGGGGTATGGTGCCTTGCTCAAGGGCAGCTCAACAGTGGCCAGGAAACCATGCTGTTACCTCTCCAGCTATCAGCTCAATTTCAAATTTTTGATCCATGTCGGGACTTGAACCAGCAACCCTCCACCTGTCAGGCCAAGTCCATATGGACTGAGCCCCCACCGCCCCCTGTAGGCTGTCTTCTACTGATTTGCAGGATGACACGGCCGACGGCTCTCTGTCCAAACAATGAGGAACAGGCTGTTGTGGCTGTTTGGTTCATCCACATGTTTCTGAGGCTCCTGTTTGTTCAATCAGTAAAGGGTTAAATTTCTAACACGTCTTGATTCTTTAGACTTCAGTCATCAAATCCACCAAACAACAATGATAAGAGTCAATATCAGAATGAGCTGTTTGGCATTGGCAGAGAAGATTTGACAGATATCTCATGAACTCAACCCACAGACTCAGCTCTGCTGCTCATCCCACAAAAACATGTTCCTGACTAATGTTGCTCCATTTAGGAGGGAAATAAACAGACTTTACAACAGGATAAGATTTAGTGACAAGACAGAAAATAATCCACCAAACACATCACATACCCTGTCCTCTTGTGCGAAGTTTATGATTTAAAATAATGAATCTACTCTTAGGTTTGACCTCCTGTAACCCCCTTCTTGACCTCTGACAGTCCCTGGACTCCACTGTATATTACAGAAAACTCTAATAAACCTTCAGGTAAATGATATTTCACCTTGGTGGTCGATTGGAAAATCTTGATGGCTTGAAGTAGAGAAAGTTCATTACAATGGCCCTAAGGGGTCAGCACTGCAGCTTAAGAAAGCACATGCAAAAAGACAAAACAAGCAAATTAAGAAAACATCTTCATCAGTTTGACAACACATGCACAGCCCTATTAGGGTTATCTTTCTATCTGTGGTGTTGAGAAATGAGATAAAAGTGCTTTTGATTTATTTTAAAACTGAGAAAGAGAACCTTAACTGGGCTGTGACTCAAAATCTGTGTCAATAACAAACGTGTCCGGACGAGTACATCACTTTAAAGTGTCCTCTGTAAAACTCCTCTGTTGTGTTGTGGTCTATTTACAGTGTGTTTTTATTATGTGTTGCGGCCTATTTGCTGAACCTTTTCTAAATGCTGCACTTGCGTTGTCAAATTTTTGATGATGTTTCCTAAATTAGAGCTCGAGCCCAACGACCAACGTGTCAGTGAGGAGGACCCTATTGTTAGGTTAAGTTTATAACAACATTAGAACAATCAGTCAAGACCTATCCCACCTCTAATATTCAAAGTTGCTTCCTTCAAATATTATATATCTAAATAATAATATTAATTGATACTATAATTCTATCATCATCTTAGCAATACCAATATGATTTTACTAGTCTGCATTACTACCATCATCAATATAATAATAATAATAATAATAATAATAATAATAATAATAATAATAATAATAATAATAATAATAATAATAATAATAATAATAATAATAATAATAATAGATGCCCTGTGATTGACTGGCGACCAGTCCATGGTGTACCCCGCCTCTCACTCTAAGTCAGCTGGGATAGGCTCCAACCACCCGCGACCCTGAACAGGATAAGAGGGATAGAAAATGAAATTAATAAATAATAATAAATCAGTTAACAAGATGAGTCATTATACAGCTGAAACAACACAACATTAGAACCCAAGGCAAGAGGCCAAAATCATGGTTTGAAAATTTGAGTTAAATGTTGGATTTTGAGGATTTAAAGGGTACATATTTGAACAAACTTCTCCCACTTTTTTTGGATCACCTTACAGTGTTTTTTTGTGTGTACTACACACACTGATGATTAAAAATGATCAAAGGATTTCTTGTAACTCAATGGGCTTGGCCATATAGCTCTCATATACAGCACTGGATCCAAAATGCACACACATGTTCAGTGTCACAGCCTGAGTGCATCTTTAGGCTTTTTTTCCACCTTAATTTGCTTGTGTTTTGTCTTTTTGCATGTTTTTTCTTAAGTTGCAGTGCCGTGAGCTCTCAGGGCCACCGTAGTTCATCCATATTCCTCATTCAGTCAGAGCCTCATTTAGTGCAGGTGAATGAGGACTCTGACAGGACGATGGGTCTTACTTGATGTTTGGGATCAGCAAATAACTGTGTCCAGACTCTGTGTAGGATCTGATCTGGGATTAGGAAATGTTTCTCTTGTTGCTTCATCAATTATATGGGACAAGGCGCTGGTCTATGTCAGTCAGTAACATCCACTGACCAGAGATCACAGAGCAGTTTTGGGACAAATGACACAGATCTTTAAGACAATTATAAGGTCATTTCAGGTCTCCGGTTGAAGTCTCTCACTAGGATCAATCCAACATGTGTCAAATACTTCACAACCTCTGGAAACACCTCTTTGCTGGGTGCAGTGTGTCTCTCTCACGCCTTTCTTTCTTCGGGTTGCGTAACTGCTTCTCTGTTGTATTATTGAAACGTTTGGCTCTGATTAGTGCAGCAGATGAAACGGCTAAATGCTAATGTGTGATTTCCCAGGGGGCTGTCAGGCTTCATGGGCTGCAGGTGTTTGAAAAGGAGGAGGAGGAGGAGGAGGGCTTTTAAAGCACATCAATGCCAATTATGCTCTGCATTGTTTGTATTTTCTGTTACTCATCAGGGCAGGTAAACACTCCAGGTCAGTTTCCTAAGTATTTTCATGATGCCTGCGGATGCTTAGCTCAGTCGGTATCGACCCCCTTCCCCTGCCGATGAGGTGTATGGGCTGTTAAAATCAGCCAGGCATTTAATATGAGAAATGTTGGGAGCACCAGAATCTCATCTTGGCTCTGCTCTTGCGAATAACATGGTATTGATTATCTTGATGGACACAAACCCTCCTACATATCAGCCCTGGGTCAGATTCTCTACAAAATAAGACCTGAAATACCTGAGCATGTCTTCCAACAGCTGAACACAACAGGTCCAAGGTGATCCTGTTTTGCATTCATGTTGAAAGATGTTCTGGCATGGGAGAAGTGCTGAAGGCTTCCAGCTGTGAAATACCCTGTGAGCAAACTTAGTCTCCTTTAGGATCGTGCATCCAGGGTCCAAGTTGAGCAACTCTATTTCACTGTCCCATTTCACCCTGCCTCTCCTCTTTCTCAACCCCTCCATCTCCAGCCTTCTGGGATGGATTGTTCTTTTTTTTTTTTTTTTTTTTTTTTTTTTGCTGTGCTGAGCAGGCAGGCAGCAGCCCTCAGCCTCCTGGCTTCTCTTCTCTTCTCCTTCATTTAATTTTTTTCTACAGTACATCGCCACAGATTTATCACCTCATGCTGTTTTCCTCCCTAAAGCATCAGAAAAGGAGGAGAATTACTCCGCGGTCTTGACAGGGGGCCAGAGGGGGAGGTGGGGAAGGGTAAGGAAGGAAAGTGAAGCTTGAGACTGAGTCTAAAAAACGTGACTCATGTAAACGCTGCCGAGGAGAAAAACGGAGAGGAGTATAATCGATTGTGACATCCCAAGTTGGAGGACATTCTTCTCCCAGAGGGGGAGACAGTGAGCAAGTCCCAGCTAAAGCCACATTATTGGGGGAGGGGAAAAGGGGTGAGACATGGGCAGAGGTGGAGGTGTCAAACTATCTGTGCACACACACGGGCAGAAGCAGCAAATCACAAGCCATGAAACCCAGCACATCCAGCACATTATGCTTTGAACAAAACGAGTTGAATCGGGCTGTCTTCCTTCATCCACTCAATCTTTAGTTAACTGCAGGAGACATTACATATGCATGAGCTAATTAACCTATCAAAGCGGGGACGGGAATCCCCCTTCTTGTCTCCTTCTTGTCTTAATTGCAGGTGGGAGTGAGAGGAAACAATGGGTGGATAATGGGTTTCAGCTTTTAAATCAAAATCTCTTTTTCTCTCTCTTTTTCACACACACACACACACCCTCTCCAACACGCACACTCTCCGACACAATGCTCTGCAGAGGAAGCTTCTTCCTTTTATTAGTCCACGCCCACAGCTCCTCGGAGCCAGACTAAATAAATAAATTACCGATTCAGATGCCTGCTCACTTGCTAACCTTGTTAGCTTCTGCACTACAGCAAACAGAAACCTCCTTGTTTATTTGTGTGTATGTGTGTGTATGGGTGTGGGTAAGTCTGGTATGATTGTATTGATCTCTATTAGATCTGTGTGTGCTTGTATGAAGGGCCTTGCAGCAGGCCTGATTCATTAACCTTGTGTGTTAGACTGCTCAGTAAATGTAGGTTAGCACTCAGGCAGATGGAATTCCCCAAAGGCAAAGAGCGGCATTAGCATCCGGTTATCTCGCCACATTCCCCGCAGCTAAGATGACTCCAGAAAGATGCTCTCTGTCTCGTATGAATTCTGCTGGACACCCACACACACATACAGGCACTGAACACCCCCCCCCCCCCCCCCCCCCCCACACACACACACACACAGGTAGCAGAAATAGAAAGCAAGTAATGAGGACAGGATGAAGGAAAATTAGGCCCATCTTGACAGAACTAATACAACTTTTCTGCACTTTTTCATCCACCCCTGGTGTGTCTTTGGGAGTCACTGATCTCAGGGTAAGCTCCATTCTCCTATCTTTTATTTATTTATTTTTTTCACTTCGACTTATATCCTGACTGATCCAAGCTTTCACAGAGAGTGGATGGAGGCACAGTGAGTTTTATGAGGGGAGAGGAGTGGATTGGAACAGATGGCAGGAGTCCCCCTGGGCTAACGGCGCCTACCCCGCTGAACACTGGGAGCTCTTGACCATCTGGACCAAAAGGCGGCGAGCAGCACCCTGTAGCGGATTCCCCGTTGAAATGACATGGAAACACTGGGGCAGGCTCACCAGGAGCAATGTCACAAATAAAAAATAAAAAAACCAACACTGTGGTGTCCCAAATACTGACTGTCAGGCTGAGAATCAGATCTGTTGCACTGTATGCACAGGAGGGGGAATAATAATCATAGATTTAACAAAGATTGTTATGCCTTCTTATTTCTTTTTTAAACTCCTCAAACAAAGATGTAGCAGCAGTATTTATATCTGCAAAAGCTTTGGGGAAAACCACCGAGCCACGATGCATGTTGCAGAGAGGGTGGAGACCTCTTCCCTCTCAGTCCTCCATTGTTCTTCTTTGTGAGAACTTGCTGGAATGTACAAAATTGGAGTCATTGGTTACACTGGCTCGAACTGGCAGTAGAACTGCATCCTACAAATCAAAGCATGTTTCTGATTTGGCTTGGGTCTCTGCGCAGTCATTTCCAATGCTGAAGAACATGGGGCTATTGGATCCAGACTGGGATTGAAACAGAGGAGAGAAATATTTATTTAGTTAGTGTTCTTGATTCAAAACAGCACCTGAGTCATTCCCAGCGTATTATATGATCTTCATATGTTTTAGTCTTGAGGAGGTTTACTTTACCTTTCAATGGTTCAGGTAATCCATACTGACAATAACCACACTGAGGGTGTCAGGAAGTATCTTCAACAGTGGATGGATCAGGGCATTTGTTATGAAACGTTTCAGAGCGTATACAGAGAGGTGGACTGGAGAAAGGTTTGCAGATGGTGATCCAAACATGCTCCGTGTCCCATGACTTAAAACAGACGGTTTTACTTTGTCATTTATTACTTTTTATCCAACAGTGAGGCACGCAGCCCTTAAACATTCAAGTCACAATTCTATCATGGTCAACCAGGTCTTGGTTGTGCCCAATCAAATCTCAAGATGGATCTGAGGAAAGAGAAAAACAAGTGCACGTTATGTTTCTGCCAGCTGTTTGGTTATGGGAATGAAGCAGGATTTATACTTCTGTATTGGTTCTATGCTACATACAACCCCAGTTCCACTGAAGTTGGGACATCTTGTTAAACAAATAAAAACAGAACACAATGATTTGTAAATCCAGTTTAACCTATATTCAACTGAATACACTACAAAGACAAGATATTTATTGTTCAAACTGATAAACTTTGTTTTTTGTAAATATTCACTCATGTTGAATTTGATGGCTGCAACACATTCCTAAAAGCTGGGACAGGCTCATGTTTCCACTGTGTTCCATCACCTTTCCTTTTAACAACACTCAATAAGTGTTTGTGAACTGAGGACACTAATTGTTGAAGCTTTGGAGGTGGAATTCTTTACCATTCTTGATTGATGAACAACTTCAGTTGATCAACAGTCCGGGGTCTCTGTTGTTGTATTTTGTCCTTCATAATGCTCCATACATTTTCAGTGGGAGACAGGTCTGGACTGCAGGCAGGCCAGTCTAGTACCTGCACTCTTTTACTACGAAGCCACACTGTTGTAACACATGCAGAATGTGTCTTGTCATTGTCTTGCTGAAATAAGCAGGGACGTCCCTGGCTTGGATGGCAGCATATGTTGCTCCAAAACCTGTATGTAGTTTTTTAATGCAGTGCTGCCTGAGGGGTCAAAGGTCACGGGCATTCAGTGTTGGTTTTCAGCCTTGCTGCTTACGTGCAGAGATTTCTCCAGATTCTCTGAATCTTTTGATGATATTATGGACTGTAGCTGATCAAATCCATCAATTCTTTGACATTGTATGTTGAGAAACATTGTTCTTAAACTGTTGGACTATTTGCTCACACAGTTGTTCACAAAGTGGTGAACCTCACCCCATCCTCGCTTGTGAATGACTGAGCCTTTCTGGGATGCTCCTTTTATACCCAATCATGACACTCACCTGTTTCCAATGAACCTGTTCACCTGTGGAATGTTCCAAACAGGTGTTTTTGGAGCATTCCTCAACTTTCCCAGTCTTTTGTTGAGCTTGTCCCAACTTTTTAGGCACGTTTTGCAGACATCAAATTCAAAATGAACAAATAATACATTTTTTTGGCCTTGTCGTGTATTCAGTTGAATGTAGGTTAAACAGGATTTGCAAATCATTGTATTTTGTTTTTATTTACATTTTACACAATACTCCTCTGAAACATGAGTTTGTCGTCAGATCTCTTTTCCAGTCTCGCTATATTTCTGCTTCTTTTTCATTGTGATTTTGAGTGTATTATATTTTAGTGAAGCTGAAACATGTTTTTGTCAATTATACAGTAATTACTACTAAGCAGTAGTAGTAGTAGTAGTAGTAGTAGTAGTAGTAGTAGTAGTAGTAGTAAGTTCTCATTGCTCCTGAAGCCAGACCAGTTGAGAACCACCTCCATGCTGTTTAGCCGACTGATCCAGCATGCTAATGGTAGGTTATGTATTTGCTACAACAGGCAGAGGTAGAAATGTACCCAGCTCCTTTAAGCAGATCACTTATTGTCTAAAGTGAGGTGGTTTAACCGAATTCAACACTGTTTTTATATGGTTTTGTCCAGGCTGAGCAAAGTATTAACCAGTACCCAACATGTCTTCCATTGTCTGTCATTTTGGACCCATTTGACCTCCTGATCACTACTTCAGTTTACCATTGGATGATACCCCCAGAGCAGATGTGGCTTTCTCCAGTACAGAGCAGAGGAGGCCTGTTGGCCTGCTCCCACACAGAGTGAGGAGGAAGAGGAGGGAGAAATTGATAAGTTGAACCTCTAAACCTTCTTTGTAGATGTCCCAAAAAAATGTTTACAAAGTTTTCGCCAACATCCAAACACATCACATTCTGGGATTATACTCAAGGCAACGCCAATTAGCTTGCTGCCAAATTGGGTTTTATGTAATGACCCTGGATTGTAAGTAACTGGATACACTTATTTAGTCAACATATGACCCTTGCCTGTCATGAGCCCTGAAAAACTGAAAAATGAAAAAGAAAATCGTTTTCTCATATGTGGCTGTGCTGCATGTTATTGAGGAAGAATTGAACAGCCCTCCAGAGGTCAGACTTCTCATCTTTGTCCTCCTGACACGGTCACAAGCTCAGAATCTAAATCCCAATCAGCCTTTACAGCACAAAGAGTTGTAGCAATGTACCTGTGCCCTGCTTATCCTCCTGAGGTGTCTCCTTCCCTGCTCCATTTAGAGCCACAGCCCAGCTCGGATCGATGCTTTTCTCCAGCCGCCTGCTATCAATTATTCACCTGATCAGCCCTGCTGCTCATTAGATGACTAATCTGGTGGGGTGAGGAGCGATGAGACGCTTTGAAACCTGAGACCAAGAGGCAGCAGGGAAGGGAAGGGCGGATCATATCTCCAGATCGAGGCAGAGTTCATAGATGTGGGATTACCGATTTGTACATCTAAGTCCTGACATCCAGGAGGGTTTATAAATCTTTGATGAAACCATAGAACCACTTTGATGAATGTGCACACGTATCGCCAACATACAGCACGTGTTGACAGCAGTTTCACGCATGTTGTGTGTTAAGACAGACTGGCAGTGGAGCATCAACAGTGAGAAATGAGAGGGCAGGAGCGAGACTCCTGTCAGCCAGGAGGTTGCATGTTTGGCTCAAGTTACACCCCACCTAGGCTGTCCTCCAGAACATCTGTGGTCAGTGTGGGTCACATTTTTACTGTCCCATAAATCTGCCCCGACATTCTTCCTGTGACGCCAGCTCTGTTATTCCACGTCTCACTGCATGTTGTTTTGCGGTCTTGTTTCCTCTTCGACAGGGTCAAATAAAATGTTTCATGTTGAAAAGGTAAACGGGTGCAAACACTAACACCACATTTCTTGTGAAAAGATCAACATTTCTCTCTAAGATTAAATAAGCTGTTGGTCTCTTTCTTGTTCCTCACCTCCCTTGTTCAGTGGGCTACAGAGGTGTCGAAGGGGGTGTACCTCAAAGACCTGAAGAAAGGCAGGAAGAATGAGAAAAAAAAGAGAGCAGCCCCCAGTTCTCCTTCTCTCCCACTGATCATGTACAGGCAGGGGGGTGGCTTTGATCTCCCATGTCCCCCTGAGAGCCACAGTGAGGTGGGAGTGCAGTGTGACGGCTGTGGTACACGTTAGCGCTGATTAAAGGGAAATATGCATCACTGTATAGCGCTTTCCTTTTTATCTGCGCCTGCGATGGGGTGCGATGGCGACGCGAGATTGAGCCCTGATATGCACTGATGTTGCAGCTTAATCTGTGTTCCTCTGGAGCTGAAAGACGCCTGAAGATGAGTCACTCTCATTTGGAGCCTTTGAGTCTTTATACAGAAGTTTGGAGAAGTTGAGGAGTTGATGTGAATCATGCTGTTGTTGTTTGGTTGCTTGTTTGAGTAGCAACAGAAAGAGGTGCACTCCCACATTTGATTCGAGGTCATGAGCCTCTGAATCAATTAGAACCGAGGACCTGCATTCCTCACCGGTGTGGCAATGACCACCAAGACTGGGCCTGCAGCGGTGCACAGAGCGTCTCTCTCTGACAGCATGGAAACAAGAGTGCATGATGGTCCTCTGACTGAGCCTGCTCCGAGTTTTCCCGCTCTGTTTTTGTGTTTATCTCCCAGCAGGTTGCTGGGCGGGTGACACTGGTGGGCGAGGTTTGGCCAGTATTTCAGGTGTATTAAAAATCTAGCAGTGTTGTCCCTCCATGTGGGAACATAGTTTTGTTGGCTTGGTCCATCTTTGACTGTTTCCTCTTGGTAAAGTTAAGATAAACAGCATGTTTCAGGATGAACTTTTGCACTATTTGTAGGCAAACCATGTGATCCTCTTTGTTTTGGTGGTGCCTTGTGAGCCAGGTCATGACAGTTTCTCACACTGTATACAGTACATCAATGAATGCCAGAGCTTTCCATCCAGCCTCCAGCATAGTTCTGAAAATTACTCTGTGATATTTTTTTAGTAGGCCCTCTGAAAAGCATCCTGTGCCATCACCCGGCTCAGTCATAAACAAGCACAGACTGGTTGCACACAGAGCTGCACTTGTCGTCCTCTCTTGTTCAGTTGAAGTTGGGTTAATAACTCCTCTTTCATGAGTTTTTAGGTTTGAAAGTAGAAAAGTTTCTCTGACTGAAGGGCTGTTTAGGGATCCTTGAAGCTTCATGCTTTGTGTTGAGGTGACGCCTCAGATTATTTTCTTTAGCAGCAGAGACAGTTTGGTTGAAATGAGGCTCACAGGTACAGGGTTTATAGCTCCGTAGACTCAAACTTTAACGTCCTGCAAAAGAGACTTTGAGACTTAAGGGCACGACCACACTGACCATAAGTACTGTGCCCAAGCATGTTTTATTCCCAAAGTCCAGTTCCTTTGGCCACTGCAGCACGCCTACACAACAAGGACATGAGGCATAATCTGTGACATATAATCACTGCGACTCTCGACAGTCGTTTAAAACAATGGTCGGGGTGTTAGAGGGCTGTGTGATCATTGGTCACAGTAACCCCGCCCCCTGCTCTAGTCTGTGCTTTGCTCTGGTCTAGCAAAGGGTTGGTACTTGCTAAGCACCAGTTTTTAGCACCTGGATACGGTGCTTCGTTGGTGGAAACAAAGAGAACTAATTCGGGCACTGGCCTGGAACTAGCACTGAACAAGCACTGGTGAAAAAGAGGTAAGAGGGTACTGAGCCGTAACCAACGTCAAAAATAACAAGCCTTGCCCTCCATAACTCCCAAACGAATGTGTTCAAACCTTGTAAAGAGCAAACACACCAACACACCTCTTGATCCCGCCAACATGAACACAAGTTACTCCCATCCAATCAGTGAACCCCATCCCCACACCACCCACAGACACTGAGCTGTCCATCACAACTGTGATGCATTCACTGGAGCTCTGTAAATCTCAGTGCTCACAGTAACTCATCTCACAGTTAAAGACATCACCACTGATGACATCAGCCCACCCCGTCTGTCACAGCACTGATCATTGTGTTCTTCATTCAAGCTTTTCTGCATCATCTTTCCTCTTTACGCTCTTTGAGAGGGACATTTTCTGAGCTGTAAACATATTCAGAAGGTTTTTCTCCTGCTGCTGTTCAACACACCCAACAACACCCCATCTCACAGTGATGGACGGCTCCACAGCCTCACAAATATCAAACCTGAAATATTACACTCGCCCCCTGGTGGCTAACTGCAGTACAGGGGGTATGAGTCTATTAACTGACAAATACTGAACTATAACAAACATTTGGAATAAAAAGTATTATGTCAAATAATAAAATATTATTAAGGATAAAATGTTAATTTATTTATTTTATCAGAGTATCTGGTCTCCACTGTGTCTGCAGAAAAAAAAAAGTTTGGCTCTTGACAAATGTGGCTGATGACTCCTGGACTGGATGGATGAAATCTTTAGTCGCTGAAAAGCAATAAGTCAAAATTTATTTATGTTAGCAGTTAAATTCATTTTGAAGAGCGAAAAATGCTGTTTGTGAATCTTTCTTCAATAATCAGTTCATGCTCAAAATGCTAATTACATTAGCCTGTTAACAGGATTTTTAATTAGCATTAAGCCAGTGGACTGACTGGCTGCCCATGATAAGCCAGCTTATTGAGGATAACTTTACTCACATATGTAATGATTTTTCTCATAGTTAAATCATTAGGATTTCTTAGCTTTAGCCTTAGCTTTCCCTGTTAGCCTTTGGTGGACACTGAAGAAGCTGCAGCTTTTTGTACTCATGTTAGCTTCATCTTTAGTTCCACGGGTTGGCTGGTGGTTTTGTTTTGTTCGTTTGCCCTTAGACAAAAAAAAGGTTTTCAGTGTTTCTTTATGCACCCTGTTAAGCTGAAGAAGAAAAGCAGGAAGGTAAAATGAAAAACTAGATTTTGTGTTGTAATAATTGGTGCAGCTGTTAGTGCTGATGCTTCACAGCAAGAAGTTTGCCACTTTGTATCCCAGTTCAGGCAAAGTGGTCCTCTCTGTGTGTAGTTTCATGTTCTCCTGTGCATGTGTGGGTTCTCTCCAGGTACTCCAGCTTCCTCTCACAGTCCAAAAACATGCTCATCAGGTTAACTGCTGATTCTAAATTCCCCGTAGGTGTGAGTGTGAGAGTGAAAGGTTGTCTATCTCTGTGTGTCAGCCCTGTGATTGGCTGGAGACCAGTCCAGGGTGTACCCCACCTCTCACCCTAAGACAGCTGGGATAGACTCCAGACACCCTGAACAGGATAAGAGGAACAGAAGAAGATGATGAATAATTTCCAAACAATATCCTTAATACTACAAGTTTTTGTAGTTGTCATCTCAAAACATGAGAAACATACAGTTCTCACCTTCATCCATCACTGAGGAAACAGATCGTGATACATACCAAATCCCTGAGGCATTAGCAGCAGATCACAGAGCAATCAAACTGGTCATACAATGATGTAAACAAAGGTTCTTGTTCTATTGATCTGAATTTACTCCTGTACGTAACAACAGGGAACGACGCCAACATTAGATGAATGATGATGTTTACGACCAAGGAGGGACAATAAAGTAATTATATGTTTTCCTATCTGCTAAAAATAGAATTATAAGTATACCTTAAACCTAAAGGTTAGGCCGTTGCACACAAATCTGTAGGTTTAACTAAACTGAAGTAGACAGATGGAGGGTCTGCTTAGAGGGTAGGAGGGCAGAGGTAAGGCATATGTACGCTTTTAAAAGCCCTCCAGCTAACCCACTTTGTCTGACCCTGACATGCCACACGCACACACACACACACACACACACACACACACACACACACACACACACACACACACACACACACACACACACACACACACACACACACACACACACACCTTTCCACAGAGAAATATCAATTAATCCCATTCTCTGAGTGTCTTCTGAAGAATACTGAGTGAACAGCCTCCTGCCTGCCTCAGCCCTGCAGTCATTCTGTTTATGTGGAGCTTCAGATCAAGCCGTGCATGTTTTCAGGTTAATCTGGGAGTGGATGGCTTTGTTCTGTTTTTTTTCAAATTCATCCTGGGTTTGAAAAGTCTTAATTTTTTTTTGTTTGCAAGACTTTATTATTTTTTGCTGTCAGAATCTTGTCTTAGTCTGGGGTGCCAGTCAGAAAATTCCTGACAAAAGTAGTTTGTGTTTTTTTTTTTTAAGTCTGCACACTTAAAAAAACACACACACAAAGGATGCAAAAGTATAAAACTAATTCAGCCTCAATTTGCAAATCATAAAGTAGTGATAAACACAAAAACCAAACCATAAACGATTCATTCAAAAAGTGATGTCTTCACAAATCACTAACAAAACACAAATAATCACAAATGCTTTTTTTATTCTTTGTCTGCTCTTTTTCTGTTTAAGAGGGAAAGAATATTCAGTTCAATTTTTTCAGTTTCTGTTCAGAAAAAAAATCAAAGATCAAGAGATTCATTTCAGTTCAGTTCAAGAAAATCAGAGATTCACTTCAGTCCAAAAACCCCCAAAAGTTTTAGTAAAAAAAAAAAATCAAGAGGTTCAATTCTGTTCCAACTCAAGAGTTTCAGTTCAGTTAAAAAAAAACGTTCAAATTTAATTCAAAATGAAGAAAGAAAGGAAAACTACTCATAATGAGAGCGGTGTCGTTATCAGTCAAGCAATGTCGGTCAGTTCGTGGCGTCATAAAGGCTGTGTCTCATTTCAGGGGCTGCTTCCTTCGTGGGCCACACTTGAAGGCCAGTTATGGCACGATGTTGTGCGAAGGCCGTCCCAATTTGGAGTGGCCTCCAAATGCAGCCCACTAATGTGGCCTCCTTTGCCTCTTTTTGGAGGATGCGCCGCTACTTGGGCGGCTGTGGCTCAGTAGGTAGAGTTGTCACCCCACAATCAGAAGGTTGTGGGTTCGATTCTTGCTCCTGCAGTCACATGCCGAAGTGTCCTTGAGCAAGACACTGAACCCCAAGTTGCTCCCACTGTTGTTCAGTGGTGTATGAATGTGGTGTGAGTGTTAGTCTTAACGGTGGTCTGATTAGCTTAAGTCGGCCATCTGTGTGAATGTGGTGTGATTGGGTGAATAAGGCTAGCAGTGTAAAGCGCTTTGAGTAGTCGGTAAGACTAGAAAAGCGCTATATAAGTACTGGTCCATTTACCATTTTACTATCCTTCACAGCCCTCCATATCCCAAGATCCTTTGCCCACCGCTCCTCCCAGAAAAGAACGTGGGAAATCGCACAATGGTGACATTAGGTGGTGTTAATATGACTTTTAAATGTAAGTATTGGGTTTATACTCAGTTTTTACTCATTTTAACATCCAACACCAGATACGGGGAATCAGACGTTGAGCTAGATGTTTTATTTATCGGTCATTTTGACGAATGGGGTCATAAAAATCGGTCATAATGAATAATGATCCCTCAATTAAAAAGTCCATAATGAGACATTAATTATTAATTCTATATTTTAGCATGACATCATAAAAGCAACTCAAATACAACTTTAACATTAACTATGCAGCGAAATGTTTGCTTATTGGGCAGAAAGAGAAGAAGACAACTAATAGAAAATACAAATTATAATAACCAACCCTGCTGTCAGAAGCTTTGTAAAGAAAAAAAAATCAAGTGGAACTTTTTTTTTTTTCGGGCCATCAGGCGAGAGAGTGGCAGAGGAGATCACAGCATCAGGTTTTGCGTCTCTGCCTCAGTCAGCTGACTTTGGGCGGCTGGTTTTTGTTCTGGAGGCTGAAGTCCGTTCTGCTTCACTTGATACTGGAATGAGCAACACTGCTTCAGCAAGAGTTTTAAAGTCTGGAAACATTTCACCCAGTGAAGCAATGAGCAGTCGGCAAGACTATTTGAAAAGACGGGTTTCCTGATCCTGCCAGAATCTGCCTCACAGGGAGGAAATCCTGGAGCATTTGGTCCTGATGTAAAAGGACCAAGTGATTATGAATTGGGTGGCAGAAATCGTGACACAAGGGTAAGGGCGGAGACATGACGTAACCAGGAAATAATCTGAGGGCTAGGACTGTCCCATTTAACAACGGTGTGACGGCCTAACCTTCCTCCGAAGGACCGGCCTTCGGAGGATGCAACCCCTGAATTGGGACAGAGCAATAGTCATACAGTCCAGCCTCCAGGAAATGGCCCAAGGAAAGATTATACCACAAAAAAAAAATGTCTGATTCCTGTTTTCCAGTGTGAAAACGAGGGATTATGCTGCCCCGACTACACGCACACAACGATCAGTTTGATCCCCTCTCTCGTGCACCTTCCCGGGACTCATTCAAAAATTCAAATAGAAAAGCGCCGCCGAGCTACCTGCACACCGTCCTCGGCGAATCTACAAAAACAGGAAGGGGGGGGGGGGGGGGGGGGGGGGGGGGGGCTGACTCAGTCACAATACACACACACAAGCACATACACACACACACACATACGAGCACACTATGTGAAGAACAGAAAAAATGTCACAACCATCACAAGAGATGCAGAACAAAAAAGATCAGTCTTTTTGAAGCACTCGCAGGTCATCTCTGAAGATCTCATCTCATTTTAAATGATTTCAGAAGCAGTAATTGCTAAAACAAATTCAGCGCAGGGGAAAGGGGGGGGGGACTTTAAATTCAGGGAGCTAAGGATTAAATGGGGGTCTTTCCCGCCCGAGGGGCCACAGCAGATGCCCAGATATTCTTTAAACCTTCAGCAGTGAAACGTTCAACATATTTTAAATCATTATTTCAATTAAATCAATAACTCCTTGTCAGATTACATCCTGTTGATGGTGAGGTCCTTGCTTGTGAAAGCAGCTGTTTTGCATTCTAGCATATTTCTGTTTGTGTTTAGCTGCGAGAACTGCAGTATGTACAGACATTTCCATCAAAAACGTCAAAGTGGGGTTAAGTTTTCATGCCGGAGGGAAAAAGATGAAATACACAGACTGAAAATCAAAATCAAAATGTAATATTTGCCATATCCTTTCAGTTAAGTGCACACCGTAAAAAAAAGAAAGATGGTCAAAGGTTTTCAACAAAGCATATCTTTATTCTCATAAACATCAGGTTCTTAGGGAACACAAACAGTCACAAGCACAGACATTTTCAGTCCTTTTTTTCAACTCTTGGACACAGTCAACAATTTATGTGAGCAAAAATGCATTCTGCCACCTCTTTGTGGGACGTTCACTTCCCAGCTTGTGCTGACAGTAAATGTATGTTTGTTATCTGAGGACAAAAAGAGTCTGACCCTTAATTCTGTCACTTCCTGGTTTGTTATGAAGGCTTGAAAACAAAGGAGAGTTCACTGATGAACACTCACCCATGTTTTCTGATCAACAGTGGTAAACTTTAGTTTACCCTCCCAGTGCCACATGTGAGCATCAGTGCTTTGACCTTAGTTCACAATCCCAGATTTTGTGTCAGACACATAAGGACAGCTCTGCATGGCTTTTGTTGCCAGTTTGGCAATGATATAGTTATCTCTGTTCCAACCTCCACTGTGACAGAACCAAGCAGCTGATTCACTAGTTTACTCTATGTAAATATATATATTTTTTTCTCCATATATCTATATATTCTATCTATGGAATAAGTCTATATAGCATATATACTTTTGGTAGGGTTTTTAAAACATTCAGGTACATTCACTTGACCCTGTTATGTTTTTTTTTTTCTTCTTCATACGAAAGATAAACACGACAAATGTTAGCGGAGCTACTGCTCTTTAGAAGTGAGCTCCCGGCCCAAAAAACAAGACATTAAGCAACCCCCAAAGTTAGAAGAAGCAAACAGAAATGTCTCAGAGCTGGTTCTTCAGGTACCAACAACAAGCATAAATATACTAAAAGACCTCTGTATTAATCTAGAGTATAAAATAGCATATTTTTCTGGACTTGACAACAGTTTAAATTCACTCTAATAATAGAGTCTGGATGCACACTACTCCACAGGTGAGCACATGAGCTGGCAATAACAGGTATGCGATACCATGTTTTCCTTTGCATCTTTACTAAGTCAACACAAAGTATTCTGTCAGTGGTTAGAAAGCTCAAATGCAAAATTCACTTTTACAATCACGAGTGTGAATAGACCCTTGGCATACCACAGAATACACGCATAGGCATTACTCAACAAGTCAAAGAGAGAGAACTGTGCCTACAGAGGACCGCACCAACGATAAGCCACATAACGCAGAAACACTGATTTTATTTTAATTTTTTTTTCTTCAGAAGGCCACAAGGAATTCACCTGGGTGCTGGTATGAAAAAGTGTTCCTCCATGGGTCCAGATTGGCAGGAGACCCCAGAAATGCCTTAAATCACACTGTGAGAGTTCAAGTCATAACTGAAAATACAGACTTTTAATTAAAGGAGCAATACTACATCACAGGACTGTGAGTGATTACCAATTTATGTTACCTGCTGTGTGACAGTAGGCAGTGTGGCCTGATGTTAGCTCTCCATTTCTCAATATCTTAGGCCCCGTTTACACGACAACGTTTTACTCGAAAACGCAAAAAAAAAAAAAAAAAAAAAAAACAGAAAAAAAATCTCTGTTCACACGGAAACGCTGAGGGACTGAAAATGCTGTAGTAGCATACCGGGCCTGTAGGTGGCGATATAACTGAAGAGTCTTTTGGCAGCCCTCTGTTGAAGAAGAGGTGGGCTTATCATCTTCTGAGTCTTATCAGAGTGCAGATATGGAGCAACAGATGCACGTTTTGTTAAAGACAGTCAGCAGATTCAGCAGCAGAAGCACAACATGGTGGTCCACCACTGAACCCTTGTTGTTATCCGGTTAACGCAGAGCAATTTAAAGTTCCCACAATAAAAGTAGGTTGCGCACACACAAGTAGAGCATGACGTCAGTGTTTCCAATGAAAACTCTGGCTTGCCGTTTACACGGCAACGGCAATTTCATAAAAATTTAATTCTGGAGGGCATTTAAAAACACTCGTTTGGCCGTTTTAGGTCGGCTGAAACGTCGTTTCTGTGTGAATGAGAGGCCGAAATGCAACAATACTTGCGATTCATCCTAAAACCGTTGTCGTGTTAACGGCCCCTTAACCGGCCAGTGCACCCAAACTCAAGAAAGCGTGATCTCACAGTGGTATGAAGCCATGCAGACTCTTTCCTTTCCTGCCTCTGTTTTTAAAAAAATAATGCAGAACAGAACTTTATTGTGCTCATACTATTAGAAATACACTTATAACAACTATTTCAGTTGAACTGCATGAAACTTCATATTCACTGAGGCTAACCCTCAAAATACTACCTTCTGTTCTTATTCTCCCTGTTTTGTTGAAAATACTCAATGGAGCGGAGGCAAACACATCAAAACGAAGCATATACAATCACATTTCTGCATGGCTGTATACCACAAGAGATAAGAGTGACATGGCCCAAAAGTTTAATGCGTAAGTGTGGTTATAAATTACCCTTTCAATAACATTTAAATAAGTAGTACAAAAAATGACCAGAAATTAAATACATACCTTAAAACAAAAAAAGAGCAGTGCAATTAAAATGATGAGAAAAATGTTTAAAAAAGTGTAATCTGTGACCTAGAGAGAGTTTCCCTTATGAAGGTTAACAGATCAGTTTTTAGCATCTCTTTTTTTTCATGAATTTCTTTAGGAGTGAGCTCACTTCCTGACTTACATAAAGGAAACTCTCCATCCCTGTGCTGCTAAACATTAACTCTGAGTGTGTATGACAAGGACCCACAGAAACAGGCTTCCTGCCCATCCAACGCTCATGCTGGATAGTGTGGACTGGAACCTGGAGTGTCCAAGTCCCTGTTTGCCTCCGCCTCCTCCTGGCCTGAGTATGAGCTCAGAGCATCCCACAGCAGAACAGGCTGCTCACAGTGGTGGTGACTCCTCCAGTGTCCCATGACCCCCTCTTTTGTGTCCAACACCTCACTGCAAAGCACGCAGTTATAGGACGTACCTGCTGCTAGGACCCCAAGACCACTACCAATGTCTGGTGATGAGATGGACCCGCTGTCCCCCTCCCTTCTACAGTGGTGGGACAGGATGTGCCTCTTAAGCTTGGAGAAGGAAAAGAACTCTTCATCGCAGTTACCGCACTTGACCAGGTTGCGCTTCTCGATGAGTTGTCGCCAGTAGTGGGCGGCATGCTTTACCAGCTCATTCTCGGCCACACGACCATCCCGCACTGGTTGGCCATCATGGAGTTGAACGTGGACGTCCTCACCGTGCACATAGAGCAAGTGCATCTTCATGTCGGCAAACGTGGGAGTGATGGTTTGGCAGCGACCGCATTTGATCTGCAGCTCTACGGGGTCCTCACGATCCTGCTCTTCTGGTGGTTCACGTGAGATGGCCCTGGTGAGGACAAGAATATGTACTGTTTGGTTAATCAATTAAGGTAATAAAATCAAGAGTCAAGGTAATCAGTAAAAGTCTCACCCCTCCACAGACACTTCATCCTCATGATGACTGACGGACGGCTCCACAGTCAGCACCACTTTATGGACTTCTCTCAGGTGACTGAAGTACACCCCAACATACCCAAAGGCCTTCTCACAGAACTCACAGCCCAGAGACCGACGTGTGCGTACTTCAGAGTGGTGAAGCTTCATGTGGGTGCTCAGACTGCCAGAGTGAGCGTATGCTTTACGGCAGACTGGGCAGATGTATGGCCGACTGTTGGTGTGGCTGTTCATGTGGCTCTGAAGGTGATGCTTGAACTGGAAACAGCGGCTACAAGTCGGACAGCGGTGAATGGGACGGCTGCCGATGAACACTCTGGGGTGGGTTGCACCTCTCAAGTGAAAGGTCACAGGGGCAGACTGGGGACAGTCCAAGGCCTTGGAGGTGGTTGTGGTCGGGAGTTGATGGCCAAGTACAAGCTCCTGTTCTTGGCCGTCTGGGTTGATGGCTGGCAAACTAACAAGCTGAGGAACTGTCTCCATTACCAACATGGGTTTGGGTCGGATGCTGCGATACTTCTTTGAGATATCGACTTCTTTTTGTTTAGAACCTGACACAACTGCTGCTGGTTTCTCTTGGACCCTTCGACGGAAAAAAGACAATGACCGTTTCTTTCTGGCCTCGAATGCCAATATGTCTTCCATTGTCTTTCTTTTCCTACCCCTCTTCTTGCCAGATGGTTTCTGGAGAGTTCCTGATACAGGCATGAGTGTGGTCTTGTTTTGGGGCTGTAGAGTGGAGTTTGGCACTCGGCTATGACCTAAAGCCTCTGCTTTCTCGACGGTCTTGGATGTGGGACTTAAAGGACTGGGGATCCCAGTCTGGCAGGAGAAAGCCTTCTTCTCAGGGGACAGGTTGAGTTTAGCTGCTGGGATAAGGGTGCTCTTCATTTTAGAGTAGGGCAGAATGGGCAGTTTACCTTTGGGTGGCGACGGGATAATCTGGACTGCTTTGCTAAAGATGGCCGGGGACAGGACTGTGATACTGCTTTGGGGCTGAGCAGCAGTGGGTTTAGATTGGCACAGCCTGACTATGGTCTTATTTTCCTCTGGAGATTTGCATGGTGAGCTTTTGACAGCAGCTGGAGAGAACTGCAGGTTCTGAAGCAAACCAGCTGGAGCAGGTCGTTCAGAGCTATCTGGTGCTCGCTCTAACTGTGAACCTGGGTAGAGGACAGCATTGTCTGGGAGTAGAGCGGTGACGGAGATGTCAGAGGACGCAGGGTCAATAAGGATGACCTGTTCTGAAGGCTCCTCTTTGGGCACTAAGGTTTCCTTTGTGTTCTTGGTCTCCTGTTGTTTCTTCGTTCCTTTTGATAAGCTGCTAGTTGATGTTTCGGCTGCTACAGACATCTTGGAGGCTGTTTTCATTCTGGCAGCAAGTGGTGGTAACTTGACCTTGTCTGTGGTCCCCTTACCCCTGGCTGGCTGGTATCTGGGAATGGGCAACTTGAGGTTCCTTTGAACTGCCTGGGTTTGTGGCCGTTGTGAATGTGGTGTCTGAGAGGGCACAGAAGGGGGCAGCGCCACCAGAGAGAACGTGCCATCCTGACCTGCTATCTGCATCAATGCATAGTTTTGGGTGGGCACAATAATGGACTTGGGGCTTGAGGCAGTTGAAGCCTCTGGGAGGGCAGAGGGGGGCTGGCAGGACAGGACCGCTGGTGAGGGGGAGGGCACCACGGCCGGGGCCTTGGGAGCGATGCTCCGGAACTGAAGGCTCTTCATCTGAGGTGATGGACTCGATGGCTCTCAACTAAAACAGAGACACAAACAGAAACCAAGTGTTATTTTCTTATAATCTGAGAAGACTTTCAACCTCTTCTCTCTTATATCAACTCAACTGTGTGATAGTTTCAAAATTTCCACAACCAAATGTACCTAACAGGAAAAACTCAGATGGCTTCATGACTTCCAGTGATGGTTTCTGAAAGCATCCAGGATCATAAGTCTCAATGTGACTTCACTTCTCAATGTCTCTGCTTTTAGTGCAACCCCAACGGCAGACAAGCAGAATTACAGGCATCTGCACATGTGTGACAAGCTGTCCTATAACCCATGTCTCTATGGTCAGACTCACTCTCCCTCAGGCTAAGGACAGACTGCCCCCTTTGATTTGGGCTAAGCATGCTGCCATGGTACACGCTGGGGCTCTGCAGGGGGCTCCATACTCCCCCCTCACTTCCTGGAAGGATCAGTCACTGGAGCATGAAAGCTGCCTAACGGCAGTATCTCTACCAGATGAAGAGGGACTCCCCTTTTCACCTCCCCCTCCACTGGACAGAGCTGCAACCTGGCCAGAGGCAATAAGGATGCCCCTGAAAAAAGACCTGGATTTACTTTATCATTCCTTGCCCCCACCCCCCCCCAAAAAAAAAATATATATATAAAAAACAAGGTTATCCAACAGAAACAAGGTTGTTCGACTTCATGGATCACCATTCTGTGTTGATCCAAAATACCTCTGAAGTCTACAGGGAAACTTTAACCTCAGAGTGAGGTTTTAAACAAGTCTATATTATCCAAATCTACCGTACAGTTTCCATCCATCAATCAAAAGCCACAGATATGACTTTAAAAACAAAAGTCCCCTTCATTTATATCAATACTGTATCTCTATATCAAAAGGAGGGAGAGATTACAGTGGAATGTTTCAGAGGCTCTAATTGTAAACAGAGTCTACGGTTTAACTTTCACAGAACTTCAAATGCAGTGTTTGATACAGAGCTCCAACTCCACTCTGTAATACCAATCAGCATTAAGTGCAACAATCTGGACATGTCTCAAAGACAAATATTCAACACCATATTTTCTCAGTACAGAAAAGTCTCTGTTTTCATTTTCAAAGCAGTTGGGGAAAGATGCTTTTTACATGCAAAAACAGAGAGAGGGAAAGAAAAACTGCAAAGGGCGTATTATAAAACAGCTGGAAGTGTTTCTGTGTGGAGAGATTATTTATACAGTGCCCCTACCACATTATGACTCCATAAAACTGGAGATATTCCTTCTCTGTGTGGATAGTTGACTCCAGCTTGACTGTGACTTTGGCTGAGTACAGAGTGGAATAAAACCATGGGATGTGTTTTCTTCTGAGCATTTTTATGTGACCACAGAAACAAAGAGAATGGGAGAGGGGCACAGCTTGGCGCTTCACTACACTATGAGAAAGTTAACAATTGAACACAAGGGGGGAAAGGTGTGTGTTGACAGCTGAGGATGCAGCCAATAGGACTACAGTAATTCTTGGAACAGGCAGATGTCACTGCACACAAACACAGGTACAGCCTCACTGTCTTAAATAATGGTAAACAGACTTAAAGAGCATTTTTCGAGTCTTTCTGATGACTCTAACCACCGAGCCACAGCCTGTGACAGGAAAACATTACCTGAAGACATCAGAAATAAAAATAAAAGTCGATGAATTTGATACCCAACAAACGCTGTTAAATAAATCATCATTATCCTGAGTAGGTGAGGGGAAAAGGCAAGGAACACTTGCAAGACGGTGCATCCGTATTATTAACCCTTAAAGTCAGGGTTGGTAGTCACTGCAAACTAGCACAAATTTGAATGTAGCATCTCCTCAGGACACCATTTAGCTCCTTCCACACTCAGAGCTCCTCCAAAACGGCGCTCCCACTCACAATCATATGATGGTGACTGATTCAAAGCCACAGACTCAAAACGGTCCACAGCTCATTGTTTTTGTTGGCTCTATGTCAGCAGTAATCAGGGTATAGGTAGTTTTTCTGCTGTTCTCCAGCTTACTTGGAGCCCTCTTGGTTATGCGCATTGACTCAGGGCTAGAGCACGCCAGCAAAATGTAGGCACAGGAGGCGGGCAGAACGGCAGGACGGGATTTGATTGGTTTAATAAATTGGATTCTAAACACTAGGATTGGTTGGTGTTTTCTAGGGCTGAAACCATTCCTCGAATTATTCGAGTGCCTTGATTACAAAAAATGATCAAGTATTTTTTTCCGCCTCAAGGAATCGTTTAATTGTTTTTTACAGCTCAAAGCAGTACATTTCGCCCGGACTATTTTTAATGTGGCCCATGCACACAAAGGAAGAAGGAGTGGGCGGAGGTGTTTGATTTTAGCAGCGGGAAGATGCAGGAAGGATGTGACAACGACGAAAGCGTAAATACAGGCACTAAGAAAAGACAGAGAATGTGGAAAATGCGCGAGCATTATAAGATGGACATGAAGGCGAACACCTTTACATGTATTCATTGTAGCACTGCCCCTGCCCTTGCATACCACGACAGTACGTCTTCAACGCTGCAGCATCTCCATCGGAGGCACCCAGTTTGCGACTCTGTGAGCGGAGGACCCGTGAAAAGGTAAAATTAAGTTCACGTTGTGCAAATTAATGTGATTCACGTTGATGTAACTTGCTGACATAACATCAGCGCTGCAGAAGGCTAGGTTTCTGTTAAGTATGACTACTGTTGATGTTTGGCTCGGTAATTATGCTCTTAAAACAGCACGTTAGTTTTTATACAGGGCTTATTTAATCTGTAAAAACACAGCGCTGTAGAGTGAAGAAGATTAAAATAAAAACACCGTAGAGCTCGCTGGGCATTTACCAAATATAGCTTACAAGTCATGTATGGATAAAATATGAAGTAGCACTGGTGCCTAATGTGCTCCAATGCAGCAGGTTTCATAATGTGAGTTTAAACACCACAAAGATTCAAAATCTGATCAAGAATGTCTTATTCCTCATTAAAGTGTCTCCTTTCTAGTCAGATCTCATTACTCCTAAAATATACCACCCAAAGTCACTTGTTTTTCACTTTTCAATAAATTTTCAATTGAAAAATCTGCCAGCAGCACAAGGTGATTGTACTTATAACAAGCAAAAAAAAAAAACTTGTTCCATTGGCTTTTTCTACTTAAAATAGGAAAATTGTACTACAGATACAGATGATGATTGTTATACAACTGAAACAGTGCAAAATGTAAATAAAATGTTTTTAATATTATTATTGTCACACTTGTTCCTCAGGCCTTCACATGTTTTGGAGAACATCTCCTTTCCAAGAAAGAGAATCCACTGACTTGGTGGGAAAAGAATGCAGCGATCTATCCAACAATGGCAGAGCTGGCAAGGTCCCTGCTGTGTATTCAGCCACATCAACGCCATCAGAGCGTCTGTTTTTGGCTGCAGGTAATATTGAATCAAAGAAGAGGGCAAGCCTCAGCCCTGAGCATGTTGATATGCTCACCTTCCTTCACTGCAATAAAGGGCTTCATTTAAGGTTTGCACACATACACAATGAGAGAGACAGATAGTTAGTGTGGCCCTATCCTTGATTAATGCTTGGACTCTTTCTAGTTCAAATGTTTTTGCCTCCTATAAGCCACAAAGCATCCCAAAGGAGAAGACTGCTATGCCTGAATTCTGTTACACCTGTACATTCTGATACTTGTGATCAGAGTGAAGTTGCACAACATAAAGGCAATGGGTTTTTTTTTTGTCTATTTTTAATAAAGCCAGGCAATTTTGATACTTAACAGAATACACTAAGCTGAAGTTGTTTTATTTTATATTGGTGTTTTATTTATTTTATATCTTCTTAGTCACATTTCCTGAGATACAACTGCCATTTGCTACTTTGCACAATGCACATTAAAAAATAAAAATGTTGGTTGTCCAAAAATAAAAACCAGTTGTTTACTCATAATTTAGTGAAACATCTTATTTTCTCATGTATATTCATAATTGTTCTTTAAATAAACAAAAATATGCTTTATCCGAGTACTCAATAAAATTTTCAGTAGAATACTGGATTACTAAAATATTCGATAGCTGCAGCCCTAGTGTTTTTCCAGGTTTACTCCTGCTGTAGACAACAGATGTCTTTTCACTCTATTTTAAGAACACATCATGTATTGATTGCCTTACCCATCAAAAAAGAGACAAAAAAATCTGTTTTTTTGGCGCTGAGATGTTGATTGACCTTTTCAACAAAATCCACACAAAATATTGCTGTATATATTTTTTATGATAACTGTATCATATATGAATGTTTGGCAATAAAAGGTTAAGCTTTGACAACTTGCTGTAGCTGTTCTCAGTCTACTAAGTCTTGAAATTACAAAGCTTTGCACAGAAGGTAAGTAAATTAAAGCCTGTTTATTTTCCCTTTAACCCTTTATTGCCCAGGTACCATACAGGTCACCTGGATGTTTTTGATACTTTAACCTAAAAAGAGTCAGAGACCATGTCCAGAAAGCTCATCCTCTCTTCTTTCAGGTACCATTTGAATTTTCCACTTGCACAAACGGTTGAGTACTTACTTACAAGCACTTGTAAAATGGGAGCTGCAGCTCTACAATGGGTTTTTAAGCCTTAATTGGTGCAACATTTGTAGGAACTACAAGAGCATGTGGGCTGAGCCCATGAAGAATCTGCTGAAACTTCCTTGCCAATACCAAACAGCTTACTACTTTTTTTGATGTTCATATGCCAACATAAACATTTTCTACCTTCTAATGGTAAGAGATGAGAAGAAGAAAAACATCCGCTCACAATCAGATCCGATCTGTGATGATTTATTTACACTGAGGTTTGATCCACTGTCAGCACCACAAGAAAGTTAGTAATTCCAGGGACTTTGTGGCAGCACATGAAATTGTTTCTGCTGCTCTTCAGTATTTAGTAGACTGAATATAAGAAGTGGTGCTGATTCTTTCAAAGTGAAGCTAATACCAGAGAGCTTTAAAATACTGCTTTCTTCCTTATGGGTAACACAGAGTGAACACCAGAGATTAGATCTCACCTAAGTCCACCAGAAAATCAATGCTTCGTCTTGGCTTTTTTTGTCAGCCTTGTCATCATTTCCCTGGTGTGTTTATGTTCTTGAATTGGGAACCGTTTTGAAGTCTTTTGTTGTTAATTACAGTCTATGGTAAAACTGATGATGCAGCAGAGAATGTGCATGGACGTGGCTACCTGAGATTAATAAGTGAGAACTCTGGTTATAAACAATCAACATGCTGGCAGTGTGGTGTGGCTTAAAAGAAGTACATAAACAGGGCAGATCTGGATGAGCCAATCGGATAATGAGCAACACTTCTGAGACATGAATGGATAACACATCTAAGAGCAGCTGGTGTTTCTGTAGTACAGCTTTACACTGATCTCTGCAGGCCCTGCGGGGACCGCTTTAACACACGTATACTCTGAGCTCTACCACAAGAAGTTGGCTGATACAACAGGTCAGTGTTGGGCAGCTTCTTCCAGTTATTCACTGTACAGAATGGAGAAAAGAATACATCCTTCCATTATCACAATTTATTTTCCTATTCCTTCCTCAAATTCAGCTAAAGAAAGGAGGAGCAGTAGATTTTTTAGTGTCTATTATGTGGAGACTCTGGCTTTGTTTTTATGTGTCTGTTTCTCAGTAGTGTTCCTCTGTCTGATCACTTCAATGTAAAGGCCTGGTTGACAAAGTGCCTCAGAGTTGGTAGACTGTTGGACAAGTTTGTCCAAACTCTTCTGAGTGTTCAGAGCCGCCTGTGCTTTTTCTGACTTTAGTCAGACAGGGTAAGGTTGAGCTCTTTTCCCAGGACTCCAGAAACAGTCTGTGTTTCCAAACAGAAGTATTCCTCAGAACATTTAGAGCTCTCCAGTTGGTTTATGGCCAGACCAAGATAAACAAGCTTTGAAACAAGCACACTACTCTTAAATCAGCAAAAGCTCTGGTGAGCCACGAAGAGAAGCTTTAGATGACATTCATAACACAGAAAAGAGAGTCTGACCGGTTATCAGTGAGATAACACAACACCTTCACCCACATTACAAAGAGGTGTAAACCTCTGAGGCCTAAAGCCTGGTTTATGACACATTCACAAAGTCTGTGCGGCTTTCTGAGGACTAGAGGAGTCATTTTAGCACACTTGCTTCCTCATGCGGTCCGAAAATTTCTAACCTCCACGTGGACAAACCAGAGCTCCTTGCATCCGAAGTACAAAAATAACGCGCATTTGTGATTCACCACACAGAAATTGCCATAATAACCGAGTGATGAACAACTCCTGGAGTGAGATTGCAGCCAAACTCTGCAGACTTGGTGAAAAAAAATGTTGTAAACAACTTCTTCCACTCTAGTATAGTACTGTGGTAGACATGCATTTGAGACAAACTGCCCCCTGCAGTTTGGGAACAGCGGTGTGGACTGTTAAAAGAATAAAAGTCAAACACTTCTCATGTTGATTCAACACGTCTCATTTCCATGCGTCACGTTCCAGCAGAAAGGGTAATCCATTTTTAAGATGCCTTCTAAAAACCTCCTTAAGAACCCAAGCATAAATTGGACACAATCTCTCACGACCTGAAGGTCTTCTGGAAAAAAAAAAAACATTTCAAGTTGTCAAAGTTCACTAAAAATTTTATATCTCAGCTTCTGGAGCAGACAGAAACAAAATAAAATCCATTTGATAGTTTGATACTTGGCCTTGTGTTTATTGGAGCTCTTTGACTTTGCCTCATGTGTATTTTAGCAAATCACAGCGTGTTCATCCCCGTCTGAAAGGGATACATCATATACATGTAAGTGTATCCGGTTTAAATGTGTAAAAATGCATCCAGGATGAAAACATGTTTTAGTGTGTTGGTATGCAGGTGAGCAGACAGACAGGTAGGTCAGTGTTTCAAAGAGAAATGAGTGAAGGGATCAGAGTGGATGTACAGCCTCCAGAAAGTAAAGGTTCAATTACTGTTTATAATACACATATCTTTGGCTGAATGCAGTGAGACTGCATCAGTCTTATCAGTCTAATCTTAGAGCTGGGAGGACAGGATGCTGCTCTGTATGGTGTTACAGATGACTAACCTGACAGAGAGTGAAGACGAGGAGTATCAAAGTTATTCCTTTTGCTTCCACACACTCATCACGCTGTACAGACTGTCAAGTTGTGTTGTGCTGCTGTGAAAATACTCTTAATCCTGAAATGCCACGCTATTTCAGGCTCTCTTTCCTCTGCAGATTTCTGTCCGACCACTATCCATCTTTCTTTCATTTTCCCTTTTCTCAAATCTGCTACTAAGAGTCAAAACCTGAGGACTGCTTTCAGGTGGTTGAAAACTGAATTTTACTCTCTTATTTTAATTAAACAAGCTGTAAAATTAATCTTGTATATGAATTTTCAGTCTTTTTATATTTTAATTGGTTACCTGTCTATTTTGTTCATCTTTTATGCTTCAATCCGCTCTTTTATATCTTATACCTTATTTTTAAATTGTAGTATAGCCGTTTATTCTCTTTTACCAGTCTAATCGTTCAGTATTCCACTCTTATTTATTTCTTTTAATTTTGTTGATTTAGTTTCTTATCTTGATTTTTAACATTGTAGTCTGTTTCTTGAAGGTTCAGAAGCTTTTACAACTTAGTAAAATATTCATCTGAACTAAACTGTTCCTGAGGCCCAAATAAAGTTGGATAGATTGGTTCATTTTTGTAGAGGAGTTTTCTTTGGGTGTAGCACACATTTTAAACTTTAATGTGGACATTAATCACCTTTATAGAATCGTAGGAAGGCTATAGTTGTGAGTTCTGCAGTCAGAGTTCCTTCCACCACAGACTTTGTTTTTGGCGCACAGTGCAAAGGTGCACAGTAAACTGCTGACTAACAGCATTGTAAAAGCCCACGCATGTTTTTATTTTATAATTGTGTGTCCTTCATCAATGTGTCCTGAATCTACTGCAACTGAACTATCATCATGAGCCTGCATGGATCAGAGGTAAACCACATTTTTAACCAGGGTACAGTGTCAATCCCAAACAATATCATCCACTCAAAAGTTGCTCATAGCTGACTGTGAGCGCCATCTAACTGGCTCTGTTGTGGTTGTGAAGAGATATATAACAGCAGGGCAGAGAGAGAGAAATGCAGAGAAAGGTCACAGATGCTACTCAATCTGCTGCTGCATTTGAAACGCCAACCACTTTAATCTGACTGGGGTCAGAGATCAGGGCGAGGGGTAACGCAAAAACCTGGTTTGTGAAGGGAATGTGAGGGTCTGAGGGAGACAGAGAGAAGAAAAAAAGGGTGAGGGGTGATCTACAGAGACAGATTATCAGGTAAAGCCAGAAGGGGTGAGAGGTGAGGATCTGCTGTTTACGCTGGAGACAGGTCAGGGTTGAGCAGGAGGGCAGCGTGGGGACGGCCAGGCATCCACCTGGAATGGAATGAAATGGTATGAAGTGGAATGAACTCACAAAAACAACTTCAGCTCACACCGTCAAACCTGGACCCAGGTCACATGTGGAGGTGATCGAGCCAAGACTGATGGGCTGAGCAGCCAAAACAACCTACCTATTGTGAGGCAGTAATGCTATTTAGTGAGAGGTGAAAGCACTGCTCTGGGAAATGTCAAAACACGGACCAAGCAGTGTTTTGGTAGCTTCCCTGATGCATTCTCTCGTTCTGTCCTGTCCTGCTTTTCTGCCAGCTACGGTTAAAACTGCAGAGTCCAGCATTCTGCTCCCAGTCCATGAGACTGTGCCAGGAAACAAACACAGGACGAGCCAGCCTGTCAGTCAGTCTGAGGACAGTGTTCTCTGTCAGCATGAGGCAGAAACTGGAAGAAACTTTATTTGGCTGCATCCACATGTCCACCCTCTTGATAACTAAACCCTCACAGACAAAGTTTTCAACAACTCTGTAGAGCTATTGTTTCAAACGTGGCAAAAAGCCTCCTGGTTATGTCCTACCAGAGCTCATCTACCAACTCCAACCTCATCAATCAGAGCTAACGTAACTAATGTAGCTAACGTAAC
This sequence comes from Labroides dimidiatus, assembly GCA_030710495.1. Taxonomy (NCBI): domain Eukaryota; kingdom Metazoa; phylum Chordata; class Actinopteri; order Labriformes; family Labridae; genus Labroides; species Labroides dimidiatus. Next base: position 24,634,202 of record CM061161.1, on the reverse strand, counting down.
CTCACTCTTCATTTTAATAACAGACTCAAGCTTGATCAGATCACTGCAGAAGAACTGCTGCATGTGGGTTAGAATTAAGCTCCAGTGTCCACCTTAACTACAAAATTAATCCAAGAAATACTTTTCTTCAGGAAGAAGGACAGATCGTTCGTCTCACTGTTTAACGTTGCCAGCTGGCGGAGCACCATCAAAGAGACTTTTGATACGTGTGCTGTAAATGTATTTGTATTTGACCCGGCCACAGATACTGAGAAATATCATTTAGAAATATGTGATATTGGTACTGATCATTTTATTTTAAATCATGGATTATAAACGAGAAAATATATAAGAGTGAGACTATTTCAAGATCACTTGGAAAATGCTCACTGGGACTTTATCGTATTTATTAATTCTTTTTCCTTTTCAAATACTTACTTTTGCATATTTGCACAAGTACAAGATATTGCTGCAGGGAAACCATTACTTCAGCTGACTTACATACTAAGGATGGGTATTAATAAGATTTGATTGATCCCAATGCCTTTATCGATTCTCTTATCATTTCCTCCTGTGAGTTTTCTGTGGAGAAAAAGTCGACTTTACAGGTTTTCTCTGTCAACATTTTATTGAGTTTATAAGTAGATAAATATGAAATTGGTCAGTGGATCTGGATATCTCTGGACGTAAATAAATAAAAATCAGTAAAAGTCTCAGGCTAGGAAGTGGTTATATCAATGTTTGGAGTTGTTTGGAACCTTGAGCTTGCCGTAGTTGTGCTGAAGTCAGCCATGAGCCTGCAGTAACTTTTCTTTTCTCTTCCTGTTTGAAAACATTTGCCTGTTTGTATTTTGACATGAAGAGTTTTCAGTCATGTTTACAAAGAGTAGCTGTGAAATGTTTCTGTGATGAAAGTTGAAATTCTGTTCGAAAACCAAAGTTACATCCATGTATGCTAACCGCTAGCACATCAATGGAATTTCCCATATACGTTAGCATCAATCCAGCGCTGTGTTTTCTGTTACATTTTTTTGGTCCATTGGGGGATGAATAACATGTTGGATGTATTGAATATGAATCTCTTGTCAGAGAGTAATCTACATTTCTTTGTGTGTTCAGTTTTACAGCTTCTTAAGTCAAACTTCAAGCAGAAAATCCTGAATCAGAGTTTTCTTCTTAAACTGTTATCCATCTGCTAAGCTAAGCTAGCTGGAGCAGAATGGTCGACATAAGGTCCAGAGCTGCTGCATCATAATGTGAAGAATCAATGAGGGACTCGTTGAGCATAAAGGCTGATGATGTGGATGGATTTAACCATTTCTAAATGATTCTTAACAGGAAACAGTTATCCGTACCCATCCCTGTTTCTGACAGATGAGGGCTGATGGAGTGTTAGAGTTGTATGTCCAATGAACGATTGTTGTATTTTTTTGTGCTTTTTTTAAGTCATTGAACTGGGAGCTCTCAACTGAAATTTCTATGGGATAAATTGAGTTTTCTAAATCTGAATCTGAGTCAGTTAACAGCTTGCTGCAGTGAGGCCTGAGTGATTGATCAAATCTTCAGGCTAAAGCTGATTGGTCCAGAGATTCTTCAATGAGTGGAAATTATTAAAAACAGTCTTGGTTTAAGAAAAGCTTTTATGACAGTAAATCTCTTCCTGTGTGTGTAGTTGACTATTTAAAGACTTCAGTGTGTGAAGATGAATGCATTTTGGTTCAAACAGTTAGTGAAGTTTGGTGAAGGCTGCATCCAAACCAGACTCCCTGCTCTGCCTGCAGAAAGGTCACTTTGGACCTCCTGTGAACTGGATAAATTACAGGTTTGCAGAGCATTCAGGACATAAGGTTTTCCAGCATTGTGTTCCCAAAGTCTGCAGTCCAGACTTTGAGTTCAAGCTTTTTCTCTTGAGGTGAGTTTCTGAGAATCCTATCTGAAGTGTTTTAAGGCAGAGCAGGGAGCAGGATGGTGTTAGGTTTGTTATCTCCCTTGTAGGTGAGAGCAGTGCTCATCTGGGACTCCAAGATAGAGCTTGGAGATGGAGGGGGGTCTGGAATGGAGTGTGTATGAGTGTGTGTGTGGGTCTGTTTATGTGTGGATCTGGGAGGGAGGGCTAAAAACCCTGCAGAGGCCAAGCTCCCCCAGGTTTTAGCCCAGATGAAAGGCCAGGATCTGGGCTAGATAAGAGGGCAGATCACGGGGGGCCGGGGCCAGCCGGCTGTGAGAAGCCATGTCCAGCGGCCATCTTTCACAAACCTCCCTGTTTCTCTTTCAAAAACACACGTACACAGCACGGAGGATTAGTGAACCTCAGAGAGTGAGAGAGGCTCTTAAAAAGCTTTAAATGTTTGTGTTTCCTCACAAACATTAAAGGAAACGCTCCCCGAGTCCAGCAGTCCAAGAGGAAATAAGATCATTCCATTAGCATTTTATTCCTGACTGAACTTAAGTGTTATCTGTGCTCGATTGCTTCTCCCTGCATGCATGCTAACTGCTCATCTTTGCTCTCAAGCCTAAGGTGTGCAAGTGTGTGTGTGTGTGTGTGTGTGTGTTGTGTGTGTGAGCGCAGGGGAGCTAAAGTCTGGAGCGAAGGCGGTCATGGAGAAAATGAAATCAGTGTTTGCAGAGGTCCTTGTTTCATCTCAGAGCTCTGCTGCATGAGAGGGCCAGGGAGAGGGAGAGACACACACACACACACACACACACACACACACACACACACACACACACACACACACACACACACATACAGAGGTAACGTAGTAGCTGCTCCCTTTACCTTTTCAGCGACCCACAAAAAGACAGAACATTACAGCAACATATGGTATTCAAGGCATGCGCACAAACACACAACCGTATGTCATTGGCTGTCACCTGAGCAGATCAATGCACGGCAGAAATCCATTCCAATTAGGATCCCGCTGCTCTGCCTTGCATGTGGATGTAGATGAATCGATACAGAAATCCCACTGCTAACCTGCTATCCTTCTCAGAGAATGAGCTAAACTCAAGCGCTGGATGTTTTGCTTTCAGTACTTACTTAGAAATAAGGAAATTGATCCAATAATCACTCTCATTTATATTTAAACTCTCCTCCAGGTATGAATGTCAAACAACAAATGCTCTAGATTTTGGAACCAAGGACTGTTCGGAACCTTTCTACACTAAACTGTCTGAAGCAGAGATAAATGTGGATATTAAAACATGCTTTTTAATGATAGTTAATAAAAATGGTATATAATCAATAATTGAAAATGAGATAATAAGTTATTTTTACTCTTCACTGTTGATCAAAAGTAGAGTAATTCTTTTAAAACACTGACCCAATGAATTCAATTGCACTAAATTTGATTCTGAAAAGTCAGAGTTACTATATGTACAGGTCTGCTGTGTTTATAATCAGTATTACGAGAGGGAGAACTTTAAACTTTGATACCATTCCAGTAAAGATGAAATGATACCGATTCCTGTTTTGATTTCACAGACAGAAAAAATGGATACCAAAACGGAAGAAGTGGATTATATCCTTCCATTCTCAATCAGACAAAAACAGAATCCCCCCAAAGAGCCACACTAAGACTTTAGCCTAGAAAACATTTCCTCTCAGGGATCACATGTAACCCACTTTAAAACGGAGGTGGGCAGAAACTTGGCCTTGTGTCCGTCTGTGTCTTCCCTTATGGTTCTGTGTTTGTGACTCTTCTGTCCGTCAGTCATTGTGCAGTAACTTGGACCTCATGGCTGCAGGTCAAGACTTTCAGAAACGCAGCATCCAGACGACTAAGCCATCCCTGTCCTCTAGGACAGTGTTTCTCAAATTGTTTCAGACCAAAGACCCCCCCCCCCCCCCCCCAAAAAAAAAAAAAAAAACCCTCATGGACCACCAAGCTAAATAGCGAAACTTCTCTCTTTGTTTTTTTTGATGACTTATGAAAAAAAAAAAAAAAATTACTCACTTTCAAGGCGGACCACTAGGAGGCACTGGTGAACCACAATCTGAGGAACACTGCTCTAGGACACGTCAAAAGGACTTAAATGACCTGTGAGTGAGAGCAGAGGTGTCCGGATGGAGCTCTGTGACCAAGCAGAGAGATATGGTGTGTACGGGTCGACGACCGGCTGCAGCCAAACAGAATTCAGCTCCTTTAAAGCTCCTGTGAGTAATTTAAAATGGTTTATAAAAACGCTTAAAATTAATACTCAGGTTTTTTTTTTTATCAAGAAAAGATAGTTGATAGTTATTTTCTTAACCTCCTGAGACCCAAGCTTTTTTCTGGTGGGCATTTTTTAATTTCTCTTCACTGTTTAGGATAGGTAAGACCTAATAATATAGGGTATAGGTATAATACTTAAACTTGGTCTTTATACAAGACGTTATGGTTATTGTAAATAGGTAGGGATTCGTTATTTGTGTATAAGTCCTCTTTTTTTCTCATTGAAATTGGTGTAATGTATATTAATATAACTATTTTATTTATATTTTTAATTATTATTATATATCAGTATATTATCTACCATGTCTATATGCCTAAATGCACTGAGTTGCTGCCATGTGATTGGCTGATAAGAAATTTGCTTTCACGAGCAGTTGGACAGGTGTGCCTGATAAAGTGGCCGGTGAGTGTACATTACCACAAGATGATTTGGGCAGAGTCCCTAAATGTGGCTAACAGGAGGTTAAACTCCGGTGGGGGTTAAGTCGTTAGCTGTGCTATGCTAATGTAGATGTAGACATCTGTAGACATTTTTCACACATTACTACAACAGACTTTTATGAATTAAAGAAAAAAAAGATACATTTTAAGATCCAAGCCATAAATTTATGAGAAAAGCTGTAATTTTAAAGGATTAAGTCAAACTTGAAGAGAATAAATTTGTAATTTAAAAAAAAAAAAAAAAAGACATAACTTTTGAGAGTGATAACTTAAAGTCATGGTCAGCCCCTGTGAAGGGCAGTCTGCAGGTACCAGGGTAACAGGAAGAATAACATGAATTTAAACTTTAATACTGGTGTAATAAACAACTGAATACTAAGTCTTAAGCACATCAGCACCAAACTGTTTAACGTCATATGATGGTCATTATCATAGACTGTATAAGATATGGAGGTAGTCTCTGACGTCACCTGTCTGTTCCTGATACAGTCAAATGAAACCAATTATTGGACAGGCCCACCGTGGATATGACGCAGACTTTGAGCTTCCTTTCTAACAGCTATAGGGCGCCTGTCAGTCACATGAGCTGAGCTGAGCCTCTGATTGGACAAACTCATAATCCTATTATGTCATAAACTGCTGAGTTAGAAAAAGATTCACCTCCGTGCAGTGTGTGCCGATAGCAAAATTAGTGTTTCAGACCCAAGCTGTTTTTTGAACCAGGCTGTAAATATGTTTTTAATGCTGTAAAAGTCTGTTTTTTTGGCTTGATGTGTTTGTGACTTCCGGTCTTTCTAGAGGCAGATTCTCTACTGCGCAGACTCCAACTGTGCAATGGTGGCACCTCTGACAGAGGTTTTTTAGCTTGCAAAACTGTACAATGGTAAAAGGTGGAGCCATGCTGTCCATCCTATTATCCTATGGTTGCCTTTACGCTGACGTTTTTGTGGGGGTTTTTTCGCATAAATTTACAATTTTATCCTAAAAAATTACAACTTTCATCAATCAAAGTTACAATCCTTTATGTAAACATGTCAGTTCTCTGATTATTTCAAGACTCAAAATCATATTTTTTGACTTTATTGAAGCATTTTAAAAACCTGTTTTAAGTGGTAAAAACTGTATTGCCATAAACAAAAATAAAACCTAAGGGGGGGCTGGATTTTATTTTTTAGTTTTGAGGTGACTTTTAGGGGTCACAGAAATACACTTATAAGAGTATATAAATATAAAATATACATATATAATATAGTATACATTTAAAAGTACTTTGGGGTTTGAGGTTCTTAGTGTTTTTTTGACATTTCTGATCAACTCAAATATCATAAACCTTATCTTTTAACGTTGTTCAAACTGCCAGAGACATCTTAAACTCTTGATACATTTCTTTGAATAAGTGGTCAGTGGTCAGACCAGTCAAACTGGACCTCCTGTAAAAACCAGGCTGTGCCCTTTGAAAGCAGGATGCTGTAAACCACTGACAACCAGTGACCTTTGACATACTGCCCAACAAGGCCATGTGTCATCCCCAGGAAGCTGTAATGTCTTCAATCATCCATGCTCACAGATGAGCACACAAACACACACACACACACACACGTATGCAGATGACATGGCTGCCGGCGCTGGGCTGAGTGGCATCGACGTGGAGCAGAGGTGACAGCAGTGTGTCCGAGTGTGTGTATGAGCGTAGAGGTGTGTGTTTAAGGGTCTGAAGTGTTAACATGCCCCTCCCCCTCAGGCAGCCAGCTCCGTGTTAGCCATCCAGGCTGTGCTCAACACTAAACCTTTACCTGACCTTTCCTCTGCTGTGACATTTGGACCCTGGTGAATAGGTCAAACAGCACTAAAGAGCAGCAGAAAAACAGAGCTGAGAGAGAAAAGAGGCTGTCAGAGCAGAGAGGTGACAGCGGATACAAAACGTGTCAGAAAAATATTCACACGCGTCAAACTTTCTTTAAAGTACAAAACGCACCAAATTCAGCCATGCATGGTCAGTGTGACAGCATGTGACAATAGGCAGTTTAAAATGCCACTCTGCTGCATTTAAATGTGTGATAAAACACCGGCAGCGTCAGATATTTTCTTCATGACTGTGCAGAGTCACTGTTGTCAGGAAGTTGCTAAAATCACACTTTTTAATGGTCAACAGGAACACGACAGGAAATGAGGACACGCTGAAAGACTGTCAGAGTTTGAGTATTAAAAACAGAGCACAGGTGGATTTGCGAACCAGGATGTGAAGAGGGTAAAGTTTCTTTGTATAGAAGAGGAATGAAACATGACTTTTTAAGCTAATATAATAAAAAAAATTAATGGAGTATCAGTTTGTTGAGAGGACCAGCTGTAACTGAACACACAGCAGCTGTAATCTCTGATCAGAGGGATTTTAATCAGGTTGATGAAACACTGAAAGATAAACACAGCTAGCATTAGCATTAGGTCATCAAGAGATGCTTCAGATTATTTTAATATTACCTTAATATCTATCTGTAGTGTATCACAGTTAGCTGCAGTAAACATGTCATTATTCACCTTTACAGGACGTGCTCAAGACAGGACAGTTATGCCGTGGCCTATATATTTGCCCATTCATGACTGATGATTGAAAATGAGATTATCAGTGCCATCATCAGTTATTTCCCAGAAGAACATAAATTTGACCAAAAGTCCCTTTAACGACACCAAACGAGCAGGCAAAGTTTAGCAGAGAGAAGGGAAAAATCTGTCAGTCTGATTTCTGTGATTAATTTAGTAGTGATGGTGGAGACTGGAGCTGAACTGACAGACAGAAAAAGGACAGAAGAGAAGAAGATAAACAGGAGAGTGATAGAGCACAGGCTAAAACAGATTAATCTGTTAGTGATAATGTTCATTCCAACCCACATGCAGCAGTTATTCTGCAGTGATCTGATCAAACAGGAGAGTCTGTCAGTAAAATGAAGAGTGAGGTTACGTTAGCTCTGATTGGTGAGGTTGGAGTTGGTAGATGAGCTCTGGTAGGACATAACCAGGATTTACTACCATTACATGTTACAGACACGTCTCAGAGCACCGGGCTGAGAGGAACACTAAACAGATAGTCTGCTCACCTTCAGGACACTGAACTACAAACTGACTTTACAACCTTTGGTGTCACCTTTAAAACTACAAATAAATACATCATCTCATCGCTATGCTTCCAGTAAAACGTTGTCTTGAAGAAAGAAAAGTAGAGTTAAAAAGAAGATCTGCTCTCCATTCATTTGCTGTAATACTAACAGTGTTCTTGGGAGTCTTTGTTCTGGAAAACAATACCAATTCTGGCCAATCAACACACTGGCACTGCGTGTGTGTGTGTGTGGTTTGTGCCCTGTGCCTTGATAATGCTGCAATGCTGTGTAAAAGCACACACAATAAAAAGCAACATCTCCCTGGGTTCAGTGTTCACTGTTAAAGAACAAAGAACAAGTGATGACAGAGCTTTATTTCGGTTCTACAGGGGGATCCAATTGTAAAATACAACTAACAGCAACCCACAGTCTTGTCCTGCAGCTGAATTCATCACCAGCAATGCTTGATGCAGTATTTGTAATGCAAGGTGTTGTAGTGGAGTGATCTCAAGCTTTGACAGACTGAAGATGACCAGGCAGGTTTACAAACACAAAGGTGTAAAAAATATGATCCGGAGGGGAGCCAGATCAGAGAAACATGGTGTATTTCAGCCATTACTACTGCTGGATTACTGTTTGTTTCATATGGCAGACAGTGTGGAGCCAAAGCAGCCCCAAAGTCTGCAGCAAATTCAATTCATTTCAAATAAATACAAGATACAATAGTTATAGATGAAAAAACGTTTTTTTAATAGGAAAGAGGTTTTCTCTGATGAAGATTTAACTTTGGCTCACCACTGAGTTAGTCAGAAAAAAATTGGCCTGAGGCCACACTGGGTTGCCGAGTCCTGGTTAAGACGGTATCTGAACCACACTGTACATAAGTACAGTAAAAAAAAAAAATTACAACCAAAGAAGGTCCTGTTGTGCAATTTTAGACATCCAGGTAAAGGAACAGTATCCTACCTTCGATGAGGTGACAGGACCACAGAAAAACTTCACAAATCAACATGTTTTGCAAAGGCAACATGTATTTTAACATGTCTCTTTTCTACCACCTTTCTTTCTTTAACTTCTCTGTTTCTGCAGTGGACCTGCAGAGAACCTGCAGTAAGCACCAAAACAACATGACAGGAAACCTGCTCTGACAAATCAACACTTCAGCAGATGAGGGCTGCCATGGACATGTGATTCCACCACAACCTGGACTGGGACTCTAAGACAACACCTGCAGTCCTGGTCCCACCTGAATGATCACTCACTGCAACGGGAGAACTTTAACGGGGCTCTGGAAGGAAGGAAGGAAGAAAGGAAGGAAGCTGCCAGCTTGCTAATTTTAGGCACTCTGCATCTCAGATGAAACGCAGGAAAAGGCAGAGGGGAGGCGTCGAGAGGAGGGAAAGTTCTCCATCTCTCACTTTCAGCATCATGCCTGTCTAACTATCATTACCCCCTGCATCCGCTATGTGAGAGTCTCATAGCTCTTTGATTCTTGGATTCATTTCTCCCTCTCTTCCTGTTCCCTGATCTCCTTCACTCTCTCTTTCCAACTTTCTCTGTCTCTTTACCTTTTTTTTCTGCCTCCCTCTCTTTCATTCTCACCTCCCTCCCCTTCTGTCAGTACCTGAGTAAATAAACAGTGTTGTGTGGGATGCTAATTAGAGCAGGTTCAGGGACATGACGAGCCAGGAGACAGATAAACAGCAAGGTGGGGAGGAGAAGAGATGAGATGGAGGGGGAGGAGGAGAGGAGGTAACCCACCCCAAGGGCAACACAACACAGACACAAACACGTCAGCTTAGCGGTGAAGGACAGGCAGATGAGCTTTGGCTTTCAACCTAACACAGGTTGGCTTTGAAGCCAGGGATGGTGGTAAGGTGGGAGGATAGAAGGTGCTGAGAGGGAGAGAGGGGCACGTGGTGGAGCTTCAGCCATGATGGGAGGAAGAGGGAACGTCATGCAGACTTCCTTAATGATGGCTGCTACCAGAGCAACAGTCCACTGGTGCCAGATCAAAAGAATATGCAGATGATTCAGTTCTTCCCTTGTTGAGGTGAGCCTGAGCTTCAAAAAGCAGGTCGGAGTGAGGAAGCAGCTCCCTCTTTAACTCACTACGGCCTTTCTGCAGGGAACACGCAGCTGGATGTAAAGGTGAGCCGGCCAAGCACACGGGGTTTATCAAACTGATGCCCACTTGACTTGGAGAGCACTTCCTGTTTATAATTTTGTGTCAAACATGTGCAGAGCTGCCACAAAGCTGCTACACGTCCATGTGTTGAGGAAATCCCTGAATCTGTCTGTAGACTGATCAAAAAGGTCCATTCAAAAATCAGCACTAGACCTTCATGAGACTTGTTAAAATGATGATGTCATTAACTGGTTCATGACATATTGAAGGTGGGGGTCTCAAACACCAAGGTCTGCCCATAGCTCTGCCCCCACAGACCTCCAGGGGGCTGGCCAATCAGAGGGAAGGGGTTTGTGGAGCTGGGAGCCTTAGAGAGACAGCAGCTACAACGAAGTGTTTCAAACAGAGGCTGAAAGAAGGGTTTTATAAAACAACAGAGAGAGAAAATAGAGATTTATGTATGTAGTCAATCATGTAAAGATACAACAGGTTCACCAGAGGGACAGAATAAAGACTAGAATATACAATACCCCTCTGTAAGCATTGCTGTCCCAAGGTATGCTTAATTTAATTCCTTCTGCCTTCCGCCCTTTTGAATACCTTTGTTATTTCTGACACTGTAATGATTTCTTTGGGCCCATTTAACATGAAATGTGACTAAATTTACAACCAGACAGGCTACAACTCTGCTGATTGGTTAGATTAAATGGTCAAACATGGCTTCAAATGTATCTGCCATTTCTCTTAGTAGGCTTTGAGCATCATCGGCACATCTGATTAAGACCACTCACAATGTGGGAAAGAGCTGGGGAATTCCAAAGAGCATCTAACATTCACATTTCATGTTACTAGGAGCCAATCCTTATTATACCACTAACCTTAGTTTTACCCCTAAGCCCTTGGGTTTTTTCTGCGTTCACGTCTTGTGCAGGGGTATCCCAGTTCTCTGTAAGGTTAAAGTGAAGAGCTACACAGCCCTTGAAACAAAGACAAACTGGGACCTCACTTTAAAAGAAGGGGTATGAGATATTTCCCATGATATCCAAACTGCTGGAAATAATGATACTCATGTTTTGATCAGACATCCAATCCTTTGCTACTCCACATTAATATTGACCATTTTTTAAACTGCTGGTTGTATTTTCACTCGTTATAATGATCTAGCTAACGCTGCTATAGCTAAAGCAGCATTAGCTATAGCTAATAAACGCTTCATAGACATCAGACCAGGATGACAAATTCACAGCAAACAGACCTCACTGCAATGCTCTGCATTTCACGAAAGATGAGACAGCTGAGCTGCATTCAGGAGCTGTACATTCAGGAGCAGCTTCTGAACACTGCAATCTTAGCTTAACGTTAGCTTTTCATAGCTTAGCTGTCTAATCACTCATGTAATGCAGCACATCATAGTAAAGTATGTTTACTGTGAATTTCTCACCCTGGTCTGACATCAGTTTGTCATCACTTTGTAAATTTGTTATCAGTTTAGACGTGAATAAACAACCGTTGCTCTGCCTATGACACAGCCAGTGAGTAACTAGGAGTGATGATGAAGAGAGAATGTTGTCATCCCTTCACCTTGGCCCTCAAAACAGAGGGCCAAGGGGAAGGGGTCAGACAAATGGGGAGGGGAAAGAATGACCATTGGGATGGGCCTTATGTGCTGTTTACACAATAACGGTTTTTGAATGAAATGCAAAAGTATTGTTGAGTTTTGGCCTCTTGATAACATGGAAACTGAGTTTCAGCCAACTTTTTTAAAACGCCCCCAGAGTGGAATTTTTCTGATATGCTGCAGCCTCCATTGCCGTGTAAATAGCAAGCCAGAGTTTTCGGTACAAACGCTGACTTCACGCTCCGTTTCACACATTCACATTCCACTTTCCTTTTGGGAACTTTTAATTGGCAGTGCGAAACTGGACAACAACAAGGGTTCAGGGCTCCGTGTAAACACTGACATTTTTTCTCTGCGTTTTTTTTTTCTCTGCATTTTCCTGTGAAACGCTGTGACACGTCGTGTAAACAGGGCTTTAGTCTTCTTTAGTGAAGAATCACTCACAAAGCCATGTAAACAGGGACAGAAACTACATTAGAAGTGATTAGGGCTCCCAATCTTTTATTTTCCAGGACACTATAAGTGACAAGTTTGCTTGCATTGCAAACACTGATGTCAAAGTGAGTGTTTTTCTCTAGTTTTGTAAAAATGTTTTATGAGGCTTAGCAAGAGCTATATTCATCTGAGAAGTCCAGAAAAATAATTTAATTCAGGTTTTAAAGATAAGAATGTTGCTTGAATCGCTTGAAATAAGTAAAAGAGAATCTGCCAATGATGTAAGAAAAGCTTTCTTGTCAAATTTCTAATCAAATAATATCAAATAATGTCAAATAATAATAATGTCTCAATACAAGGAACTAAAAATTTTTGTCTTTAGCCTTCAGGATCCCCAGCAGTTTCTGGTCATTTTTGCTTCTGTCACATTTTTACTCACTGTGGTCTTCATGAAGTGTGTCAAAATTTAAAAGCTATAAATCATTGGAGAAAAAGAAAAACAGAAATTGAATTTCTCTGATTAAAAATTGAAAAAAATAAGGAATTATTTCATAAAACACATTTTCAGGTTGCCTCACGCCAAAGGAACACAGGAAAAATATTGGTGGTGGCTCTACATTCAATAATTCTATAAACTGTTTACAGTCAGTGCTGTCTCTACTGTTTACACAGTTTACAGTCTACACTGCAGAGGCATCATGACCATCTGCAGAGAAGTTTCTGTCAATAATGAGACGGAGTGCTCAGCGGCTCTGAGCACAAATTTTATGCCTGCGAGATAATGCCATGGGAAGAAAAATTCAAAGAATTTTTGAAGTGCGACTACAGAGTGTATGTTGATCATTCAGCCTTTACTGAAAGCGTCAAGGAGCACTAAATTATTTATTTTTGACAGAATTTATCTACAGCAAATGGTTTAGTTTCTGCAAATTTTCAAAGAAGAGACAAGAATCAAAGTGATATTGATTAAATTCTCCCGTCTTCTCTGTTCTGTTCAGACATGTTGTGGAAACTTGAGAATCTTTTGAAACTTTTTCATAACGCTTTGTGAATGCCAGTGATTTATAAATAAAGTGGTATTTGGATCTTGCCGGCAGGATTGGGATCCTGAGGGTTAAATATCAGAAATAGAAGCATTTTCCTGGACTCGTAATTGAATGTAACTCACATTAAGTCTGGTAAGATGTTTGCACTAGAAAAAAAGAAAATCAGATTTTGCAGCATGTGAGACAGGACGTACACAGGGCCCATACATCAATATCTTCTTTTATGTGACTGTGTGTGATTTTTTAAAAATGATTGACACAACACAACTGAAGTAAAACTGTGTTTCATACTATGACGAGTCAACCTGAATTTGAGCTCCATGGATGGGTTCATACTCTCTTCCTTTGGGTGAATTCTTCATGTCTGTCTGTCTCCGTCTTTGTCTCGAGTTCACAAATTGAGCATCTGCTCAGGGGTCTTTAAAACTGTAGGAAACTCTGTCTGGCAGGATCAAAGCTGGCCTTGGACCGTAATGATCACTGATGCTGCTGCTAAATTAACCAGACGTGAGCACTGTTCACTCTAATGGGGGGATTTTCGCTCCGCTGGCAGCGAGGTGAGTGAGAGAGGCAGTGGAGCAGGTAGGAGACAGGACAGGAGGCAGTGTTAGTACATTGTGTAAACACCGTCTTTAATGTTACTCTGAGATGTTTCATGATTAAAAAGACTTCTTATGATCCCAGATTACAGGCAGATTGGTAATGACAGGTGCAGAGGAAGCCTCACTGTTACAAGGACTTGCATAAGCTTTTAATCTCACGTTAAGTCCAGTACAAACACTGATGAAGAGACGGAGGGGGAGAGGGAGAGAGACAGGATCACCATATATCTAAGAGATTGTGGAGGAGAGGGGAAACGAAGGGAAATGTGATGGCTGGATAGATGAGCTATTTTTATAATGAGGTCAGTGTGAGCTGTGGGATTTCATCCTCCTGGGACACACACTCACACACTCACTCTCTCACACACACTCTCTCTCTAACACACACTCTCTCTCCAGCACACACACACACACACAGGAGAATTGTGTGTGTATCACTCCTGCTGAGAGGGGCTGCTGCTGTCCACAGGAAGAGGAAGAGGAAGAGGAAGAGGAGGAAGAGGAGGAAGAAGAAGAAGAAGAAGAAGAAGAAGAAGAAGAAGAAGAAGAAGAAGAAGAAGAAGAAGAAGAAGAAGAAGAAGAAGAAGAAGAAGAAGAAGAAGAAGAAGGGATGTTAGGATTTTTAGTCACACTGTGATTGGTTGAAGCGATTTATGCTCTCTCTCTAGAATAAAAACATGAAGACTTCTTAATTATTGAACACGAGACATTGAGTGGTCGTGCCTTTGTTTAAGAACACACAGACAGGGTCCTCCTCTCATGACTGCTGCTGTCTCTCATCCTGTAACAGGACTACAGAAAACCCTATGAGTCTAAAACTCTCCTTGAACCAGTCATTCCTATTTAATCACCCTCTGTGGGATTAGTCACAAAGTCTGTCTGATTTTAAATTTTAAAAAAAGTGCTTACTGTTTGTATGATCTCTCCTCCCCCTCTTTCCGGGTGGTGCCCGTGATGAGGTCCTGTCCGCCCGTCTCCACACCGCCCCTGTGAAAACACCAAACACTGACCCTCAGTATAACGACTGATGGAACAAAACAACAAAATGAGAAATGTACATTTTCTGTCAGGTCTCAAACCAAAGTCTGTCTGTACGGTCTGACTAAACTCCACCTGGACTGTTCATAGTCTGCCTGTACGGAGCTGAAGCTCTGAACATCCAGCAGAAACTCAACAACTCTGACAGCTGAGCTCTTTAAATGAATGGATTTATCAGGATGAGCAAATGAGAGAGTTCAAAAAACACATCAGAGGACACAAGACCAGATTAAAGTTAGGAAACAGAGCAGAGAAAGAGTTCAGACAGCAGGATCAGAAATAAATCCAGATCCTGATCAAATCCAGATCCTGATCCTGCCATAAAAACCTGCTGACCATGTAAGACAGATGGATCCTTCTTTTTGAATATAAAACCTGGGGAGTTACACTTTCATGTTGTGTTTTTAACTTTTTTCCTTCCACTCATGTTTGCAGAAATCCAGAATAAACACCGAAAACATTATGATCCAGACAGTCGTTTTTTACATCACGTCTCACATTAAATACTGGTCATCATGTTTTGTTTTTGTTTTTGTTTTTTTTTTTCTTTTTGGGGGATACAGCCATGACATTTCTATATTGAAAACAAATATGTGCAAAATTCTCACACTTTATGGTCTGTTGGACTTTTCAGCAATTCAATTAGCTAATCTGGACAAAGTCAACATGTTATTAAACTTTGGGCTACAGGGGTTGTATTGATGTAAAACAAAGGTTTTATGCAAAACATTGACTCTACAGTATTTCAAAATGTAAATATATGCTCTGGAAGACTTGGTATGGTAGGTCATAAAGGGTTAAACCAGTTGGCTTACACTTTTTTGTTTCAGAAATTCCTTGTCTGTGAATATATGAGCTGGTGAACTGGATAGCGTCTAAAAGTTAAAGAGGTGACAACTCAACTGTGATTAAAAAAAAATCTTCTGTTAAATAAATTTAGAGAAATCCTGCATTTGTGGGTTGCAACTATAGTTTACGTGGCAGAATATGATGTCATTTACAGATATATGTTATTACCCACAAACATTAGACGTCTGACGGACGAGCAGATTGTGTCTATATCTCGTCTGTTGGTCCAAGACCACTCTGGACATCTGCACAAGGTACAAATTAGGGCCGCTATTTGGACGAAGTAAGTGAGTGAGTGAGTAAGTAAGTCGTCTTTTTTCTGACCTCTGCTGAATTTCCATTTATGAAGTCCTTAGTACCTTTCGTTTAGAAGCTGACTGTAGTCCAAATGTGTTCTCAGAGAATGCAATGCAATTTATATTTGTGGAGCAGACCAAATGGAAGGTATTTTTATTTATTTTATTGTGCTACCTGTGGAAATTGCTCTATTTGGACTTTGAGTTGACATTCTGAGGATGTGTCTTTTGTGGACTCTCGCCTGTCTCCCCCTCTTCTCCACAGACGTTGGGCGGCTCACTCCTGCACCGACTCCCTCCTGTTCCCTCACACCTGTAGCTCATCATGCAATCACCACCTTAAGCCCTACTCTGAGTCTCTTTAACTGATTCATCTGCCTCAAGTATCTGCTGTATCTGTATCTTTTGGGTCCAAGCAATAATAACTGGTTACAAACTCTAACACTATTGTTTTACAAACTTTAAAAAAAAAATATTTGGAACTTTATGCCACCTTCAGAAATGGGACTACAGTTATGCACATAAACTAGAAGCAGTATGAAAACAATATCTTAAATGAGTTTAAATTGGATGTAGAAAAGACGTCTACAAAGACCACATTTGGACTACAGTTAGCTCCTGTACAGAGGTACTGTTAACGTCATCAATGGACGTTCAGTAGACATCACAAAGAGGAAGTGGTCTGGTGTAACAGATGCCCAAAGATGACGTTGAAAAGACGTTCTTTGAACGTCTCTTTGTGCGGTGGGTATCTTAGAGTGTGCTGTGTTTTGAAACTTGTTCTGAGGAAGCTGTTTTTGACTCAGAGGACACTGAAGAGGGACAAAATCTCCCAGTAACGGTTATCTGTGCCTTCTTCACATGAAATAAAGATACGATTTGTTTTCATACACTCATTTGAGGACGAGGATTTTCCATGAATTCTTGGCTGGTGAGGAGTCCCTCAGTGTGTGTCCAATGAAGAATACTCAGCAGCTACAGGGTCCACACTAACAGGGCTCTGCATGGCCCGTTTCACACACACACACACACACACACACACACACACACACACACACACACACACACACACACACACACACACACACACACACACACACACACACACACACACACCACTACAAACTGGCTGTCTTGTACCCTCTTGCTCTCTAAATGCCTGTCGCTTTGGCCCTCCATTAAGCCGAGCGAGCGCTCGTTTAGCCGGTGTCTCTACAGTTGGGGACACAGGCTGCCCACTCAGTCAGATCCAGCCGTATTAAATAAATAAGGAGCGCTCTTCTGTGTAAATTATTCATTTAACACGCCTTATCCTCTTCCAACAACCTTGTTAGAGCAACTCAGGAGTGGAGAAGGGGCGAGTGCAGGGGGGTGAAGGGGAGGGGGAGCAGAGGGGGAGAGGCAGACACAGCGGCTCATGTGCGACTCAGCAGAACCTGTGGTGCATCTCTAAGCTCTCTGGGCGTTCAGTCGTAGGGGGGCTAATTCGCCCTGACACCTCCTTTGTTTCAGGGGGAAAAGAGCTGCATGCACACAGCTACACATTTACTCACATGCACATTAACACACACACACACACACACACTGAAATGCACAAATTCAGAGAGAAAGAGCACAAGGAAGGAATTTTAGTGCATATTCATAGAATAATCATTCTAGTTGTCTGGATAAATTATTGAGAAACAGGAGACCGGGACACGCGATGCTGGAATGCCAAGCTTCTTTTTTTTTTTATGCCTGAACTCGAATCAGACAACACAGCAAGTCATCCGCTCTAAACAAGCTGATGCTAATGAGGCGGGATGGAGATTCACAGGAAAACGCTTATTGTAAAGAAAAAAACTGCTCTGGATGTGACCTGGAGGACAAATGAAACCAGGAACAAATGTTTGTACACCTTCAGTGACAATGCTTTATGTGCTCGTTCTGTAACTGTAGTTATGGAATAATTAAAGTGGGCAGAAAGTCAATTATTATGAAACAATGCACATAAATAAACATTTATCTGAATACTAAAGGCCAGCTTTAGGGAAGGAACCTTTGTTTCATCAGTGCAAAGCTGTGAGTCAGAAACCTCATTAAAATTAAACTTAATTCTTGATTCTCAAAAGCTCAACGTATTCAACTTTGATTAAAGTTTAATCCACTGCAGGAAGGAGTAAGTCTAAGTTAACATGATTTACCTGGAAGTCAAACATCTCCTGTGATCTCAGTGAGAGCAGTTTAGAGGAGCTGGTTCCTTTAACACTTCATGCATGACATCCAGGGAAAATACGAAGAACGCGGCAAAACACATCAGACAGGGAATTAAAGGGTTAATTCTCAGACAGTCCCAGGACCAGGCCGGCACAGACAGAACCTGCGCTCTCTCTCTCTCTGTCTCTCTCTCTCTCTCTCTCTCTCTCTCTCTGTGTCTGACTCCGGTGTTCAGCCCCAGAGCGGAAGGTTGTTATGTCAACTCTGACAGTGCTCATTACCAGCCTCTACGCTCTGAATTGGAGTTAACAGGCTTTGGCCCGGGCAGAGGCCAGCTAGACCCGACTGCTACAATGGGATCAGTGTGTGTGTGTGTGTGTGTGTGTGTGTGCCTGCCTAGAGTTAATCACAAAACGCTCTTTCATTTCTAAATCACACCCTGAGGCCACTGTACATTACTGAGGCACTGACACACAATGTAAAGTGACGTCTTCTGCTTATCTTCATTTTCACACACAAACTGCTCCACAAGAGGACTAATGGAAGCATCCTGCTATCAGACATACTGTACAGACACACCACCACCACCACCACCAACACCGCCGCCGGAGCATCTCTCAGAGAAACAAAGTGTGATTGACTCAGAGTCAAGGCACAGGTTGGCAGTCAAATGATAAAACACACAAACATTAGACACTCATAGTACTGCACATTCAAGTGTGCACGCATGCTACAAAAATATGAACATGTCACATTTCAAGTCCAGACATCTCATCACACTTAGCATGAGCCATCTGCACCTGATCAGTCAAAATACTGAAAGAAAGTAAAGTCTTCAGTTGACCAACTTGATCAACTTGATGTTTTTTTTTTTTTTTTTTTTAAATTGTAAAATTTCATCTGTAAGACGACAGAAAATCCAGAGTGAAGTATTCTGTTGTACTAATTTACAGTGAGGATAGTGCGCCAAGATGTGAGTGATGACTTCACTACCCAAAGCATACTGGATACATAGCAATGTGACACGGCTAGAAGCACCATTTGTCTCCCTCATCAATAATCCTGCATTTTAAGACAGTAATGGTTTTAATTAGTGATGGGTATCGATAAGATTTTATTGAGACCAAAGCCCTTATCAATCTGATTCCCTTATCATTTCCTCCAGTTAATTTACTGTGTTTGAAAAGTCAGGATACAGGTTTTCAGTCAACAACACTTTGAGTTTATAATAGATATAAAATTGGTCAGTGGATCTGGATATCTCTGGATATCTCTGGATGTAAATAAATCAAAATCAGTTAAAACCTCAGGTCATGTGATCTGGATGTTTTGTTTTGTTATGTTGTTGACTGAAGTAGCCCATCTAGTGTCTTGAAGTGGTTACAGCAATGTTTGGAGTTGTTTGGAACCTTGAGCTTGCCGTAGTTGTGCTGAAGTCAGCCATGAGCCTGCAGTAACTTTTCTTTTCTCTTCCTGTTTGAAAACATTCGCCTGTTTGTATTTTGACATGAAGAGTTTTCAGTCATGTTTACAAAGAGTAGCTGTGAAATGTTTCTGTGATGAAAGTTGAAATTCCAAAGTTACATCAATCCATGCTAACCACTGGCACATCAATGCAATTTCCCATATACATCAGCATCAGGCTAGCACTATGTTTTCTGTATTGTCTTTGGTCCATTCAGAGATGTACATGTTGAATGTGCTGATAGGAATCTCTTGTGAGACAGTAATGTACATTTCTTTGCGTGCTCAGTTTTACACTTTGTTTGGGAAAACTGTTATCCATCCGCTAAGCTAAGCTAAGCCAACTGGGGCAGAATAGTTGACGTAAGGTCCGGTCTGGCATAATGTGAAGAACAGTCTAGGGAATCATTAAGCATAAAGGTTTGTGATGATGATGGATTGAATCGTTTCTAATCTAATTTACCAGGAACCTGTTATCCATACCCATCCCTAGGTTTAATACTGAAGACATAAACTCTTTGCAGCACTATTTTGATTGAAAATACACCTCAGTTTAAGCTAACAAGGGGCCAGCCGAGATAAGTAATAATAGTCACTGTAAATTGGTCATGGGTCGTATTAGCATGTTTCAGAGCAACTACTTTTCAAATCTTAACAATACAGAGTCATTGAGTTTATGAAGGCTTGCAACCAGTAGCAGAGCTAGCAACACCAGCCTTAGGTTCTCCCTGCAGGTTTGACCCTCAAACTTGCAGCTCAATTGTTTGGTAGAGCATTTTTTGAGTCATTATATCTCATTGGTTTCTGATCCTAGTGCCCTAAAAATGTAAAAAAAAAAAAAAAAAAAATACAAATTATTCAATTATTTTTTCTTTGGTTTAATGTTATAAGGTTGAAAATTAAATAGAGTTCATGTCCCTTGCATTTAAAAAGTGCCCCTTAAAAGCAGACTGTCTTATGTACTGACAGGACTTTTATATAGCATTAAGATGTAGTCAATGAGCAGCACCTCAAACCTAACAAATGAAAAAAGGAACAACAGTCAAAAATTTTAGATTACCACATAATGAAATTAACATGTGACACATGTTCACTCACAACTGCTTTTTAAAAAACAATAAAACAGAGGCCATGTTGACAGCTTTGACTTAGAAAAACAGAGGTACCTTTCATCAATTTATCACTGACAGAATTCTAACTAATAAATCATACATAATGTCTACTAGCATTTAATATACAGTTTGAATGAAATCGTTTTTAAAGCTCAGACTCATCTCCATTTAGTTTTACCTTTTACCTGTGAGACATGTTTATCAGTTCTCTTTTGAAACCTGCTGCAGGCAGGATATTCAGACATTTACAGCCGAAGACGTTCTGTATGTTTCAATTACATGTCCGTCCTTTTTTGTGGTATCTATAATCAGATGATGGATTTTTGTGATCTCAAACTATCAGCAGCTCTCTGCCTCTTCCTCCCACAGAGAGTCCAGCTCAGAACGGGATCAACAGCACGGCTTCTTGAGTTTCTAAAGTAAAAACACGACTATGAAAGAAAAATAAGGGAAATGTTTTCACTTCTTTACAATAAGCTAAGGACACAACAAAGCTAACCAGAGACTAAACTCAGATGTTTTAAATAGAGTTTGACAGTCCAAACATCACAGCTCATGTCTGTGGTGTTGAACTCGTCCCTTCACAGATGACAGTTTATCATATATCACAAAAAATAATGCACAGACTGCAGTTATATAAGACTACTTCTCACCTATCAGAGCTCTCACACATACACACACACAGCACTGATCAGTGCGTTAAACACAACATTAGAAAATGTGTCTAAGATTTTTTGGGTGACCTGATGCAGACATATAAAGTGCAGAAGTCAAGTTTAAAGTGTGTCTTCTTTCAGGGTGAGAGTAATACAGTCTGCACCTCAGGTTTCTCCTCAGGCCTCCAGGTTATCCTCAGACTCCTGCTCCTCCTCTCTGAGGCCGGTAAGCTCCGAGCAACGTCAGTGATTACACTTGTGATTAAGGCTCTCCACTTCAAACAGCCTGATGTTTATACAGGCTCTGATATGGCGGAGGGGATAAAGAGCAGGTAGAGCTCTGTGTTTGTGTGTGAATGGATGTCATTACGCCCGGGCTCTGTGGACACACAGTCATAATGAGATACAGAACACCACTCTGCATATTACAGCAGCTCCGTCCTCACTCCTCCTCCTCCTACACTGACGTATGCTGCTTTACATTCAGGAGGAGTGCAGGTTTGAAGCAGAACGAGGTGGGAGGAGGGATTTATTTCTTTAAGGCTTACTCTGAAACTTTGCTGGTTTGAATCAGACACTGGAAAAATAAAACCAAAACCCCTTTAGTCAAATTCCCATGAGTGTGTGTGTCTCATGTCTTCATCTCAGATCTACAGCACGTCTACCTTCTTAACATTACTATATAAACAAGCTGCTTTTCCATATGTCTTTATCTGCAGGCAGACCGAGAAACACAAAAGTGTGAGGTGTCCCACAGCTGCAGCACTGAAACCTAAATTAGCCCAGACCACATGAAAAACTGTCGTTTCTATTCCAGGCCAGGGCGGGAAAATTACAGCCCTGCTCCCTCTACTCTAGCATTAAACCTCAATTAGTGTGAAGCTACACTGATGATGTCATCACCGAGGAGACCTAAGAGCCTTAAAAATAAGGGGTTCTTCGGTTTACATCCAGCTGATCCACCTCAAACTTTCAGGTCTCTGTTAACCGACTGAGCCCTGAAAGATGTTCAGTTCACCCGACTCTTCAGAAATAGGAGTTTTCTTATGATTCGCCAAGGCATAAAACCTTCAGCCCGCTCCAGCTAAATTTACCAGGAATTTTAATCCAGAGTCGTGACTGGAGTTTTCCCAAGAGACGAGAGGTCAGTGAGGTAGGACAAGAAAAACTCCAGCTTGACCTCTGTTGACCTGGCAGGAGAGAGATGAAGAGGATGAAGAGGAGGAGGAGGGTGACAGGCCTTGGTTTCTGTCCAAACACTGACAGTGTTTTTCTAACTACCTAGTCCTCAGAAAACTACATTACACAAAAAACTACACAATATGGTGCTGAGGAACTGAGAGGAGTGAGTCCACTGAGCGAGGAGAGAGATCTGTTCTTTTTCTTGAGGGAAACTATTCCTGTGATTTATTTCCTAGTGATGGTGACACCGGAGCTGAACTGACAGTCAGAGAAAGGAAAGAAGAGCAGAAGAAAGACAAACTGTTTGTGATAATGTTCATTTCAGCCCTCATGCAGCAGTTATACTGCAGTGATCTGATCAAACTCAATAAATGAAGAGCTAAATAAATGCATCACCATGTCACTTTGCATCCTGGGAAAAGCTGTCTTGAACAAAGAAGATCTACTCTCCATTCATTCGCTTCAAAGCAAATGCACACCTTGGTAAGAGTCACGTCTTAAACACAGTGGGTGATGGTGCTCATGGGAAACGAAATCTTAATCCTCTTTATCCACCGATTTCACTGCTACCAACATCAAAAGCCCTGTTTCCACCAAGCGGTTCAGTTCGGTTCGTCTCAGTGCAGGACGCATTTTGTGTCCTGCACTGAGAAGATTGTGTACAGGTGCCTTTGACTAAAACCGAGACATGTCCCCAAATAACAGACCCGTACTATCCCACTTTTTGGTGGTTGGGGTTCCAGACATACCAATCTGACCCCAGAAGATGGAACTAGAAGCACTGCAGTCTGCTGATTGGTCAAAAGAAGCGTCACTTCCTGTGTGACGGCAGTAATAAAGAACAACTAGGGCTGTCACTTTTTCAAAAAATCAAATTTGAACAAATATTAAATGACCCGCTACACTGGTACACTATGTTACGCTGCTTTGCCGTCACGTATTATGTAGCTGACTCAGCTATCAACATCTAGCTTGCACGCTGTCTACCAAGAAGGCCATGGTTGGCTGTGGAAACACAAACAGGATCAGACTATCGATCTGACCCCTACCAAACTGTACTGATCCATACTGGACCACTTGGTAGCAACTGGGCTTAACGGTCTACACAAAGCCTTTGAGCCAAATTCAAATAAAGGAGCTTTTAATCAAACAGATCTGCAGTATTTGAAAAGTCAAATTTGATTAACAGTATTAAATGCACTTTTACCAAAGTAGACCATTTTTGTTAACTTTCCACCCCTTGCTGCAGGATTACTGCTACCATAGAGTTACAGACCTGATCCAAATGGGATCATTTCTGTACATTTGAAATCTCATTCACATTAATGAGGAGAAATCTATGTACGGATTAAAATATAAACCCACTTGATCCATGAACATTACTTACATTTATGTTTATCAGTTATCTTATCAATGCCTTACTCTTTGGTCCATGAGCCTCGCAAATCAATGACAACCAAGGAAGGTCATCATGGCTGATGGGAGACAGAAACAGTCCAAAGTGTGGCTGAATTTCACACAAAATGACAAATGCACCAGCAATAACTGGAGAAATAAACATGCAAAGAAACATTTGTCCACACAGCACTTTGTGTTAAATACCAATACAGGCGTGTGATTGATGCTCTGCTCTGCGGGTGTATTGGTTCAAAGAGTGACTGTTATCAGGCCACTTCCACTGATGCTGAATGCATCACTGGTTGTCAGTGACAACAGCTGTTGGCTGAAATATTAATAGAGTTGCAGCAAATGCATCTAAAGTTATGATTTTAGCATGGTGACATAATATACTCTTACTTAGAGAAGAGCCTATGGAGATGGATCAATAAGCGGAGCTGATAATCTCATTGGTACCGACGAGGTTTTATCAGGCCCCACCCATTATCCTGGAGAATAACTGTATGTGAATTTACCCATGTACCAGTAATGCTAGTTGGAGTTGGGCTGTTGAAAACTTCTGTTTTTAGCCAACTGAAAGCTAAGTTCACATCCTGTCTTATAAATGCTGGCCCTGACAGACTTTGTAACAGTGCTGTAACTCCCAGAGTTGAGCTCCTGATCTCCTGAGCATGCCTTCAGAACAGAATAATGAACCCAAAAACTAAAATAAGACCCCCTCCCAAAAAAAGCAGTCTTTGTCTAAAAGAGCTCCAGGTTTACAACAAAGGAACAAGACCATAACCACAGCCCACCCTGTGTGGATATTGTAGTCTGATGTAGTCCTTCTAGCTGCAGGGTCACTGTTTTACTTCATGTCGTACAAAAGGAGCGAGCACCGTCCACGCCGCTCAGCATGAGAACGCTCCCAGGCACCACCTCGTACCTTTCTCCTCTTTATCACAGAGACACTGTTTGAATTATGCATGGCACCTTCCAGCGACTCTCACCGGTTGTTGGAGTGCGCTGCCCGAGGAGTGCAGGTTGCTCTCCGGTGTACCTCCACCTGCAGAGCCAGATCACTCTCACATCTTCAAAGAGAAGTCAATCATGCCATAGATGGCTGGTACCACCCAGTGGGTTTACAAAACTTTTACTCCATCCCTCACAGGTGCAGAGAAAAGGGATGGGGCCCACATTTCTCAGAAAGTGGAACAGATTTTTTTTTTTTTAGAGCCGAGCTCTGACAAAAACTTTGAGCAGGGGTGGGTGGGGGTGCTGAGGAGAAGGGGGGTGGTTGAGATCAAAAGCCTGTGAGTTCCTGGCGAGCGGACCCAATCAGCCGAGAGGGCCAAGGAGAGGAGGAGAGACAAGCGCTTCCCTTTTAAATTGATCCCACTGAGACCCTCAAGGTTCCCCTCGCAGGACTCGCAGAAAAGCGATAAAAATCTGGCCCTGTGGATCTGACGAGGAACTGGGAGGGGAGCAGGGGAAGAAGAAAGACAGGTTTTGGGGGGAGAGACACAGAAAGAACAGAGGGGAACGATGGGGGAAAGAGGAGCCAGTTGAGGAAGATCAAGGAGAGACGAGGAGGGTGGGCTTACTCGGCAAGGGTGCATCCAGGCGGCGTTGTGTGCCAGAGGAAGATGGTGGTGGAGGTGGGGGGGCTGCTATCAGCTATCAAACCTGTGTTACACGTCTGATCATGTGCTCAACAAATCAACCACTGCTGTATCTTTATTCTGCCCCATCCTGGCAGCTCAAACGTTGGATCGGTCCTCGCTGGCCTGACATCAGACTCTGGACGAGGCCGGTGTTGTTATCCTCAGCATGTTGAGCCTCAAAGGAACAAACGCTATCAGAGCAACCCAGAGACCTGCAGCCTGCCAAACACACAACACATGCAGACCTGCCCGGTCTCTGACACCAGCACACACTTACAGCAAGGTGTGTGTGTGTGTGTGTGTGTGTGTGTGTGCGCTCCACTTCCATAGATGTGTTTCACAGAGATCATTATTAGCAGGACTCCTGTCGGCTAAATTCAGCACCAGATACAGTCTGGTGCTGACAAATGTCATAAGTGAGGTTCTGAGGGAACAGCTGACTTAATATGGGACTGATCTACAGGAGAAAATAAAAACATCTGCTCTGAGTTGGAGTTGAACACAGGGTGTCCTTTAGGGCTGGGTGATATGGTATTTTATTCATATCTCAATTTTTTTAGACCATATCACAATATAGGATAAATAATACAATATTTTGCCTTATATCCTTGAGATGATGCTTTAATGCATACAATCAAACCAGAATGGAATACTAGACATGTACTGATATGTTTTTCTGTGACAAAACTGGGGTTTCCTCCAAAGCATTAAAACCTTTTTTCCCCCAAGAAAAAAAAATCTGAGTAGGAAAAAGTTAGATTTTTTTTTTTTTACTGTGGAACCCACAAACATTTTTGTAAACTAGAACACACAAATTAATTATATATTTCAAAAAACCAATGGCAAACAACACAGTTAAATACAGCTATTTTCATGAAAAAATAGGAAAATCCCATGAGTTTTTGTGAAAATAATTACAACTATTTACAAATCAATCAGGTTTTACAAAAAGATTTTACAGAATTATTGTCATAAATCACCCCATTGCTCTGACAAACAAAAACACTAGACACTACACACACTTCGCTGCACACCAACAATATTATCCAAAATGCTTAAAGCATAGACTGTCAAATTAGATATATAAATAATATAATCATATACTGTATAATTAAACTAAAAGTCACAGATGGATCAAAAACTCACTTTAGCACATGTTGTTTCTCTCCCGCCTCCGTAACTTCCCAAACTTACCCTCTATCCTAGCAACCATGTAATTTTGTGATTGGCTAATGTGGTGCACTTTTGACCAATAGGAAAGGAGTGTCATGTTTTATTTTGTTTTCCCCTAGCAGGCACTTTCAGCTCACAAACACCAAGCAGCAACCTCTGGTCTGAAAATATGTGATGATGCTGAAGTGCTAAAATCTGCAGTTCATTGAATGTCCGTTTGAGGCTGGCTCTGAAAGTACTGGAAGTCACGAACACACCAAGCCAAAAAAAGCTGTTTTTACAGCATAAATAAACACGTTTACAGCCTGGTACAAAAAATATCTCCTGTCTGATACGCTAATTTTGCTAACAGCACGGGGGTGGATTTTTTTCTAACTCTGCAGTTGAGACAATATTAAGGTCACCAGTTCGTCCAATCAGAGGCAGAGCTCAGCTCACGTGACTGACAGGCACCCTATGGTTGTACTGTGGAGACTCAAAGCCCGCCCTGTTTCCAATATAGCTGCAACAGCTGTTTTGCGTTAAAAAATCTGATTCAGAAACAGATGGGTAACGCCACAGAGACTATGTGCATTAATTATACAAACTACGACTAGCGCTGTCCATAGAATCACCCGTTTCTACCGTTTCATCCTGCACCAAACACGAAAACTTTCAGGGAACAAGTTTCAGACATTCTTTACAGAACACATCTTGCTGCTGGTCAATCTGAAACTTTAAACCATTTCCAAATTATCAAGCCATTACCTTTCTTCTTCTGTTGTTGCTGCAGTGATGAGTGTGTGTGTGTGTGTGTGTGTGTGTGTGTGTGTGTGTGTGTGTGTGTGTGTGTGTGTGTGTGTGTGTGTTCATGTCACAGAGCTAGAAAGGCTGTGTGTGTGAGGCGTGCTGCTGTGCTCCTCTCGCTCTCAGACGTTGACGTTATGTATGCAGTAGTTAACGTCATACGTCATTGCGTCACTACAGTGTAAATATTGTGATGACAAATTTTTATCCCCAAAATATTTATAGCAGTTTTATCGTAGATGGTATGATATGATACACCCTTAGTGTCCATAAAGTCTTTTCAAGATTTAAAAAATTGACTACAAAGGTGATTGAGATATCAGTAGTTCTCAAAGTTTTTAATCACATTGCATTTGTGTATCACGTCTCCTGTTGATCAGAAAGGATCTGTTAAATGAACCTCTAAAAATGTCTCCTCTAAAAGAAAAGTTTCAATGTGTCATGATTTACTGAAACAAAATCAGATACACAGACTCAGAGAAACTACAGAACAAAGTATGGAAGAGATCCACCATCATGTCCCTCAATTCCTGCACGGCTCAAGAAATTTATGGAGACAGGGACAGAGTGGACAAAGAGAGGAGTGGACGACCAAGAGCATCTGAGGAAAACATGGATGGTGGAAGACGAGCCTTTCAGTGTTCTCCACTTAAATCAGTTCTCCAATTCAATACGTTAAAAAATCTGCACTATCTACTCCTCATCTTGTAACAATTTCCACATGTGTGTCTCTTAATTTGCTTTTGTAATAATTGTTTAAGTTGTAAAGAGGCTTTATGGACACGCTGTGCATTAAGTTATGGTATTTTAATGATTACAGACCAGTTTAGATTGAACTTAAACAAACAAAAAGTCAGAACTTTCTCACTGCAGTTTCACGGTAAACCTCTCCTTGAGACACAATGTGACTGGGGAGCTGTCCACTTGGGATCCAATTACCAAGGACTGAATAATAATAATAATAATAATAATAATACAAGGTCTGAATGAAGATCACTTCTATGGGGGACTGACTGCTATGAATGGAGAAACTGTGGGGGGTGGGGTGTGGGGGGGTGAAACTATTATGATTAGTCAAATTTGCAAATAAGTTGCGGTGGTTGGACAAAATTGCAAGGTCACCCAGAATTCATGGGGATTGATTGAATTTGCGTTACTTGTTGCAATCGCAACATTGCAACTTCCTGGAGGGACTGGCTTACATTTCCTCCCAGTTTGCTGTATTGTTATTATTCACTCACTATGTGCTCGAGGGCCTCACAGCCAGGTTTCTCCTGAAGTTTATCACTGATGACAAAATGTTGGCAAACACTGTGACTCAAGATCAGATCTAATTCACACTTTGAACAGTTTGTACACTCTCAAGCTTTTCAAAGAGATAACTGGTCAGAAAGGACTTTTTATATTGATAAAAGAAGACACGTTCATGACTTGAACACACGTTGTCAGGCAGTTTGTCAGGAATTAAATAACAACTAGAGACCTCGTTTTTACATATTTCACTCTGAAAACAAAACAACATCTAAAAATTCACAATTTCCACAGAGAGAGACATTAGAAGGTCTCAGGTTTAGTGTTACGTTTTGTCCTCAGCCTGTCATGTCGGTCTTTAGCTGGAGGTTTCCTGTCAGGCCTTGCTGTGTGACGTGCGGCCTTCAGGCCAGCTCTGACTCCAAGCACATTACCCTGCATTAGCTTTAATATTATACATGTGATATTTCAGTTGGGAAGTATCTCATTTTAAGATTTCCAGCTAGCAGCACTACTTAGCTCTGCATCGGTCACAGCTTGCAGTAAACCGGTGCAGCTGTGATGGATATCCAGAGCTGAGCATGAATAACTTAGAGCCTCATAAATAAGCAGATCTCTGCTAATATCATTAAAGAAGCCCTGAGGCTGACACACGCCCTTACACAACCACTCCTCCTCCCCCTGTGACGAATGCCCTGAAATCACCTAACTATTCAGCATCAATATTTTGACATTTCATTCAGCTGACTCTCTGCACAGAGCCATTTGTTTAACTAGCTGGGAAGGAGGGAGGGAGAGAGAGGCGGCTCTACGTGACCGGGCCTCAGTTGCCACAGGTAACCTTTTTGGAAGGACTTAGTGTGGCAAATTGATTGCTGAGAGCACAGACTCATCACGAGTGCTAATTTTCAGAAGCAGCCGCACGCCGAAGTGGGGAAATAAGAAGCTCTATTTATAACAGAGGGAAACAGGAGACGGGGATTAGCCTGTCATTAGAATAAAGAGCGCAGAAAAAGAAGAATCAATTTCAGGGTTTAAAAAGCTGACAAACACAGTTCACTTCTCTCTCTCTCTCCCCCTCCCTCCCTCCCTCTCTGCCTCTGGCTCCCTGCTCACCTTTTGACTCAGCAGCCTACGACCAAAGGATATGCAAGTGAGCGTCTTGAGGAGGCAGGTTTGGATTTTCCAAACTTCTTCTATTTCTGGCCCAATTAGGGTTTGTTCAGCAACACAGCAGTTTGGAAATGATACTGTATTGGTATCCTACAACTAAGGCTGAAAAAAGTTAGCTCAACTCTAAAGAATTTAAATAAAGATATCAAAGTAATACTCTTCTAGTTCTGAACAAACCTTGATTACAACCCCAATTCCAATGAAGTTGGGACGTTGTGTAAAACATAAATAAAAACGCAAACCTATAATCAACTGAATACACTACAAATACAAGTTATTTATTGGTCAAACTGATAAACTTTATTGATTTGTCACAGATATTCACTCATTTCGAATTTGATATCTGCAACACGTTCCTAAAAAGCTGGGACAGGGTCAACAACAGACTGGGAAAGTTGAGGAATGCTCCAAAAACACCTGTTTGGAACATTCCACAGGTGAACAGGTTTTGGTGTGTTTAAGCCTTTGTCTGGACCGGCGCTTCAAAAACCTCAACAACCACTTTCCCCAGGTTTAAACTCTTTTTGGCATCCATCTGTTTGTCACAGATTCGGTGATGGCAAAACAAAGCATCAGATATTGTCAATTTCATCTGTGGTGCACCTCGCTCACTCCAGGTGTGCATTGTGGAAAATTCCAGTTTCCCAGAATGCCTTTGAGCACTAAATCAGGAAGGAAGCTTGAGGTGACCCATCGTGTTCGTCCTACTATCCCCTCCTGACCTGAGTCATCATGTGCCCACGCTGTAACCTGGGCGAGTCCCGGGGACAGGAACCTCACAGGAAGCAGTGTAACTGGACACCAGCAGGAACTCACCCAAGGAGGAAAGTGAGAACAAAATTCAACAAAGTAAACTTTCCCACTTCACTGAGGCAAGTTCAGTGGGGTGGAAGTACTGACATGTTTCTTTTGTTCGGCCCACATCGAGGAGCTAAGCTACCTGTAGGAGGCAGCACTGAAGGGATTTATTCTTTAGCTTGAGCATCAAAAGCAAGTATAGAATGAAGACAAGCTCCCCAGTGTCACCTGCTGAGGAAGCTGCCACCACATTACAGAGACAGCAGCAGGGAAACCTACTCAATTAAAACACTGCAGACAGCAAAACTAGACTCTCAAGCTGAACCAGCTCTCAGAGCGTCTGATAGCATACAGAGGGAAGGATATTGTGCTAATTTGTCTTGTCCATGCTGTGCTCTGACAGCCCCATTGATGCTGACATCTCTTTAACATGAGGTTAGTGGGTGTTTGGCCTCCCCTCCAGTCGTTTGTGAGCTGCAGAGCCTGGAAATGATTAGGCCTGGGAGGGCAATTAGCCTGTGCATCGCCAAGGCTAAATATAGTCCGGCTTGGCCCAGCTCTGCTCCTGGGTCACATCCACACTGCAGCCTCCACACAGGCATGTTGGTTCAATCTGGATACCGTTTGTTTTATGACTGATGTGAGGGCTCAGCTGACTCAGAAGAGATAACATAACTCAGCCGTCGATCAGGTGTCTCAGGAGGGAAGGAAGTGAGTGGGAAGGAGTCACGGAAGAAAAAACAAGGGGATGATGGCTGAAAGGAAAGGGCTAACCTTGATATCCAGAAAATATGAGTTGGAGGAGCTTGTTCCTCAAGACGACTGACTCATTTGTATTTATCTCATTACACTTTAACCTTCTGAACTCTGCAATACAAATGTTCCACCGCTGCCTACGTTGGTATATTTGTGTATAGTGAAGTCATTCCTCAGAGGATCTTCAAATACAATAAGTGCCAAACAACATGTAATGCTAACTTTTGTCCTATTAGTGCTGTCATGCTGGGGGTTATTTTCTATCATCAAGATGTTAATCTCTCCCTCGCCCACCCTAAGCAGTGCTGTGTCTCCTTCAAGCTCAGGTCCTCTAGCAGAGGCCTGGAAGCCTGAGGGTTCTGCGCAGGATCTCAGCTGTTAGCTGCTAGGAGTGCACACTTCTGGATGAAGATCTCAGATGTTGTTTCCGGTATCTGCTGGAGCCATCCACCCAGCTTGGATGTTACAGCCCCCAGTGTCCCAATCACAATTGGCACCACTGTTGCCCGCTTCTCCAGCTTCTCGTGTTCCTTCTTCTTGATGTTGCTATCGGTATTGCTACATCTATCACTACCAAGGCCTGCCCCTGTATCAGAAATACATGTTTGACATCACAAAAACTACTTCCATAAATCACACAGTGTATAATGGCAACTTATAGCTAGGGCAGTATTACAGTCTAGAAAATGGAGATTAAGTTGGATGTAAGGAGTGACCAGATATGTAACCAGTAAGGTCATGTAGGTTGGGGGTGCAAGCTCTGCTAACTACAGCCACACTAAGGGAACCAATGCAACATAGCTGCCTACAAACTGTGAGCAGTGTTAAATTAATCATGCTAAATTTGACTTCACATCAACTGAAACTGAAAGTCATTGCTTTGGACTATCCCTAGATACAAAAAAGTATTTTATTAGCTAAATACACAACACATAACAACACAAATAATGTCATCAACAAACAGTCAAAATAAAGCAGTTTGAGATAACACGGATATCTTTCAGGTTCCAAGGCAAGACCAGAAAAAAATAGAAGCTCTCTAATCACATGCTGTAGTTCGTTTGGACAACCTTAAAAGCATCTTCAAGCACTTTCAAAACAAAACTTGCAGCTTTATGCAGTCTGCTCTCACAGTCTTAAAGTAACTTTGGTAGGGAGAAAACATACTTTCCCACAGCCTTACGCCAACTAAACGGTATGCTAAGATGGAATGCTTTCCCATCACACGGCTCCCGGCCCCCTCCAGTCCCCATATCTCCCACCCCCTGTGAGAAAAAAGGAAAAAAACGAAGAGATTTTATCCTTAAAAAACAGGAGGTTCGCCCACTCATTCACCTGGGACGGCTCTTGGACAGCAGAGGCAAGCTGGAAGGTTATAGGAGCCTGGGAATGTTTAACATCAAGAAAGCAATCAGAACATAGCCGGAGCTCTGGGGAATAGGACAGGAAACACGGAGAGTAACCCCTTCCTGCCTGAGAGGAAAGAGAACAGGAAGTGATTTTGGTTATGTGGCTGCTTTTTACTGTAACATGAAAGGGAGCTTGATGACATTTATTGGTGTGCTCGTTTTTTCAAACCCTAAATTTAGCCAAGACTTTAAAAACCCTCTAAAGAATCACTTCCACTTTGTACCTCCATCAGCTTTCAGAAAGGTGATGTGTGGAGACCCCGGGGTCAAATGCAATCCAAGAAAAGCACTGAAAGAAGCAGTGGTGGCCTCTAACTCAACATAGACTTGGTTTGAATTTCCCCATCACTGGCCTGACCCGGTCTATCTTTCGCCAGAGTTTACAGGCTGAGGTGAAACACAAGTGGAAATGTTCTGGCTCTGCACTGAGCTCAGCACAAATTGCACAAGACAGCTCAGGAAACAGGGGTTTGCTTTGTACCCTGAGCAGAAAACACTTTCAGCCAGCGAGTCTCACTATAAGAGGTCTAATCCTGCACTGTCCTGTGACCTGACCGGCCAAATAGAAATAAACACTAATACAGGACACTGAGCCTGTGCCTCAAAACAAGTCAGACATGTTATACATACACTTAGGGCTGAAACCATTCCTCCAATAATTTGTTTACACCTTGATTACAAAAAAAATGATCAAGGGATGTTCTCCACCCTGAGGAATCGTTTAATTCTTTACAGCTCAGAGCATGGTGCTTCCCCTGGACTACTTTTAATCTGGCACATAGTGCTGACCTCACACATGCAAAGGAAGGAGAAGGAGAGGCAGTGTTGCCAACTTAGTGACTTTTCAGACCCCTCTAGAGTTTTTCTTTCAAATAAGCAAGTAGCAACTAATCTAGCAACTTTTCTTGAGTTTGGAGACTGCAGAGAAATGACTCACGATAATGTTTTTCTGTTGTCTGTCACTTTTGCTCCCACACCCGGATAAAGGAGGAGGGCTGATATTTTGATATTAAAAAAACAAGAATGTACCAAGGGAAGTTCATTTGTAAACACATTTACAGTGTGTTATTACATGTTTTCTGTCTCTCTTAAGATGTTCTCCTACAGCAAATGACTTGTTGTGCAAATCTGGCGATTACATCATTTAGCAACTTATTTAACCTGTAAAAACAGATCCATCCAGTGAAGAATCTGCTGAATAAAAAAGTAACAGAGCTAGCGGGGAAGTTGTCAAATTCAGCTCATAAGTCATTGATGTATCAAATATCATGCAGCACTGATGCCTGATGTACAGCAGGTATCATAATTTTAGTTTGAACACTACAATGACTCTAATCTCATCATGAATACATCTTATTCCTATTTTAAATATCTCATTGTCTCAGATAACACTGAACTTAAAATATGCCACCTAAAGTCAAATTTCATGTGAAATTGAGTTGAATTGCCCTTTAACTAAACAGAAATATATATTTTTTATCTGATTACTGGATTAATCATATTTGAATACTGAACTATTCGATAGCTGCAGCCCTACATACACTTTCAGTATGATTTGGACTCTTTACCTTTTTGGATAATTATGCCAAATATGGTCATGTTGCTCCTGGAAGGCAACAAAAAATGAATACGTTGTTCATGCAATCTGATCACAGTGTAATGAGATTTCCTCCATCTATACACACAGAAATATGTCCCACTCTGCCTCTTACAGTTCCTCGTTGCCTCTCTCTCTGTCTTTTATCATTGGATAATATTCATTAAGGCACATTTCACAGAAACACTTATATAACAACTGAGCTGAAATCAAACATTGACCAATGATGACATTAAGCAAAATAAAACATTTTAAAAATTAAAGTGCTTTTACTTTAAGTGCTTCACTAAACTGAATCAACACTGAAAAATGATTACAGTGGTGATCCTAAAAACATTACACTCAGAGAAAAATGATAAAGTTTTTGTTTTAAAAAAAGGTTTCTGAAAAGACTTCAAAGAGTACTTTTGGATGTTATTAGTGTATTTTGCATGTTGCAATTTTTGAAAATTTTACATTGAGTAATACTTTTGATTTATTGTTTTTTATTGCTATTATTTTATTAGTTACTAATTTATTTTTGATTGTTCTTTTAATTATGGTTAAGTAAATATTCAAGTTTTGAAATCAATAAATAATCATTTTATTAACAGTGATTTTAATATTAATCAAAATAATCCTGATTATTATTTTTGCCATGATCGTCAAGCCCTACCAGCCGGTTCAATGTTAGGTTCAGGAACTGGGACTGGTACAGAGCCGTGTGATGTGAAACACCTGACACAAAGACTGTGCTGCAGCACAAAGTCCCCAGAGGAATGTAGAGAATAGATGCACACAGAGACTTCATCGCCAAAACTGCCAACCAAAGGAGCCCACTGGACTTAATCCCAGCTATAAATCGCCCCCACTTTGAGAAGCCCTGTAAACCCTCCCATTATGGCCGTACATGTAGATCTCCTTGCAGCTTGTAACAGCAGAATAAAAGTGGAAAATACATCCATCACACAGAGGGGCTATTTTGGCAGTGTGCAGTGATGATAAAAGTGCAGACATGCTCAGTGTCCTGCTTATAAACTGTTTGTTAATCTATCATTCCCTACAAGAGGAATGAGATAACAATACGGTGTGGCTTACAGTCAGCGCGCCTGCCATGGAAAGATCGAAGCGTGTCCTTGGAGTGACATTATTTATTGAAATAAATTCACTCAGGCTGAAATATGTATAGCGAATGCATTATGAACAGTGCTTCTGATGGAGCGGAGAGGGCTTTAACTCACCATAACATTGGCTTGCTCTTTTCAACAGATGTCCCTTGTGTGACACACGGCGGGGATAATAGAGAAGAGAGGGTCTGAACACTTTCATTTTATCCTCTTTCATGAATGGAAGGGTTTTCCTTTTGATGGCCTATTTGAATGTATAGACAATTTAGAGTCCTTCTTGGAGCGGAGATTCTGATCTTAATTACTTGGTTAATTAGCTGTGATTCACAGGGAGAAGCCTTGCCCTACACAGAGTCCCTCTGCATTGCT
Organism: Labroides dimidiatus; assembly: GCA_030710495.1. Classification (NCBI taxonomy): domain Eukaryota; kingdom Metazoa; phylum Chordata; class Actinopteri; order Labriformes; family Labridae; genus Labroides; species Labroides dimidiatus. Next base: position 24,598,395 of record CM061161.1, on the reverse strand, counting down.
GAAGGGCCCTCACATCCACGCTCTCGTTCTTAAAGCACCAATCCTGCACTTGCGACACTGATTTGCAAGTGTGCCTTTGCTGAAGGTGGGCTTTTTTTTCTTCAAATGTCAGCAAACCCCACAGAGCTCTAGCTCTCTAATTCTACTGCCTGAGGAAAGCTGAGGAGATCAGGCCTAACCCCCCTCCTCTACAGTCCAGGGTAGACTTATATCACACGCACGCATTCCTCAGATTTATGTTTATCGTTTTCCAATGAAAGAGGGACAGCTGCTGCAACATCCTGCACGCTCCTCTCACCATGTGATAAATATGGCTCCCCTCGCTGCGGGTGCCTCAACTTGGCGGATCGATGGAGCATTTAGCTAATCACAAAGAAAGCCGCAGTAAGGAGAATAAAAAGGATTGTCATAAGCAGTGGGCGGTGAGTGAGTGAGTGAGTGAGCCGGACAAACAATAAAGCTTTTCATTCGCCCGTAATTCTTACTTCCAACATCACCTCACAGGAAGTTAGCACTCATCAAGGTGGATCAAGCTTTTCTGGTACTTCATCCTGATTATATGCCACCTACAGCGGCTGGTATCACGAGCCCGCAGTGCAGGACTTAAGGAAAAGTAGGTGTTTTGGCAGACCAACAGAAAGGAGAGGTGAGGTCCAGCTGAGGCAGCTGCTTGCTATTACCCCCCCCCCCCCCCCTCTCTGGCAGGAAATAAGCAATCATTTAGTACTGACAGGTACATGCTGAACCATAGCTATCTCTGCCTTCAAACCAACAAAATCATGGATTACAGCAGTTTAGTATTAACCTTAAACCCCTCAAGTATCTCTGCCAAGGTTAGTCGGTTTCAAACCTTCAGAATGAGTGGGTATATTTCCCTCAGTGGGATAACACATGAAGTAATACTGGTGTGGTGCTGACACGTGAGTATTTTGGTCTACTATGAACTGCAAAGAGACAACATCAGCAGAGATTTCACATAAACGTGTGTGTGTGTTTATCAAACGACAACAAAAAAATAAAACCAAACTCCTCAATCCTCCTCAAACATGTGAGGTGCTTTCCTGCTGGGGAAAAGCAGTAATTTAAAGGTCTCTGGTGAGCTGTACAGGGCTTAGTGTGTCCAACCGGATCTGGAGTGAAACTGCAGACCAGGTCCATGTTACAGGGTGAAAAGGTGCAAAACAAGGCCAGTGAGGCTGCTTGTAGCTTCAAGCATACAAACAAGGGGGCATTAGCGAAAAAAAATAAAGCACACTTATTGCTCAGCCTGGACAACGAAGGGTTTTACATGGGAATGTTGAGGACGCAGGCTTAATAATGCACTTTTCTGATGGTGTCTGTAGACTATCATAACAGCATCTTTCATGACCGAGCTGAAGCCAACAGATCACAAATAAGAGCCCGGTAGAGATGACTAAGGATGTGATTCAATCAGGCTACCTGCAGGCTGCAGAGGTGCAGAGCTAAAAACCTGGAAGCATTTCATACAAGTTTATCCAAACCACAGCTCACTGTTTAGAAGACATGCAGGAAAGAAGAGGAACCATTTAGGAGACCTCGAACGGCCTGCATGTCTTTGTTTTTTTTCTTTTAAGTCTGATCTCTTCTTAACTCTCCTTTCTGATGTATTTTATTATTCCTGAAAATCTAAACAAGAACAGCAGCTGTCAATCATCGATAAAGGGGACGTAACCCTGTTTTTAACCTCTAATCACTAATAAAAAAAAAAAACGTTTCAGAAAAAAAAACACATGAACGGAATGCAGCCCAATAATACCTAAATATCACCACAGCATACCGATGAGAGAAATGTTTCTACAAGGTGTATTAATTTATTAAAGTTTGACCACAGCCCATCTGGAATGAACAGGGAGACTTCAGCCAGTCACCACAGGCCGATGACCCAGGTAGTTTATGTAAATCACACAGGTGACGTAAGGAGACAAAAAAAAGAAAAAGTTATTTGCAAAACACCACCAGACCAGTAGAGGGCAGCAAGACAACCAGGCCAAGATCTTTATATGCAGCACTGCAGTTAGCCTGTTAGCATGGAGGATATGCAGCCTGTGCTAGTTTTGATAGTAGTTTATTGCTCTTCAGGTGGATTTGTTAACACTCGAAATGAGACGAGCTTTGGAGACAAAGCCTTCACCAGTCAGAGCTGTTTCAGGCTTTTTTGAAAAAGCTCATGAAGACGGAAGAGAAGAATGACTCAAGAACTTAAGAATGAACTAGTTGATTGACGACATTCAGTTGGATGCATACTTCTTACACAGTTTCAAATGATCAGTAAACACTTATCTGATTGAGAGATTGAGAAAAAACTCAACTAGGATGTATTCCTAAGGACTTCTTCTGTCTTTGAACAGCTGCTGTAAACTGGATATCCACTGACACGTTCAACTGAAGGTCTCCAGTTTACAGGGTCACTCTTTAAACTGGAACACCGGGATTTGACAGAGACACATTCACACCATCAGGCTCAAAGAAGACCGTGAATTGACCAGGAGGTACAAAACCAAGTCAATCACAGCTGAGGCTCATCTCATTGTGGACAGAGGGAGAGAGGAGAAATAAAAACATTCAGCTTGAAGGCCCCGCCTACCAAAGTTCCTGGACATCTGGAAAGTACTAACCCATAAATAGGGCCATTTAGAGGACAAATTTATTCTTACAGAACTGAATTAAGACCCTTGTTTTTACAGTTGAAAAGCGTGTAGTTCTGGGGGAAAGTTTCTGTGGCTAAAAAACACCTTCTGTCACAAAACTTGGTTCTCCGAGTTTCAAACTTATATTAAAAAATGAACAAAATAATATTTTTTTTACTCAAACTTTTCTGTTTTTATCTTTACAACCTACAACTAACAAAACCCAGACAAATAAATTGAGGCTCAATAACCGATCCCAATAAGTATCACAAACTCAAAGTCAAGTTCCACTTGTGGTAGTTTCAGATCAAGAGGAGATGTCGTGAATGTGGGCCAAAAGTAAGACTCTCCTCTGAGCAAAAAGATTCTCCCTCGCCCTTAAATAGAAGTACCCTTGTCCTCAATATCCCAAATATATCACTCTTGCCAATGAAATAAATCTAATCTAACATTAGCATAGCCAACAAGTCTATGCCAAGGCACAGTAAGATGCCCACATACAGACAGGAGCAAACAAGCAGACAGCTCTGTTGTTTTGTCTGTGCCAGCCCTCACAGGCCCTCGGGCTCCGGAGTCGTTTCTCCCTCTACAAACAGCTCCGTTCTGCAGCCCCAGATGTCTCATTACTGTAAAACAAGCAGAGAGAGATGAGCGACATACAAGCCACTGGCCCACCACACTGCCTCGCTTTCAATTAGGAAGGATTAGCCCAGCCTGAGCGGGCCTTCCTGTGCAATGTTAGCCTGCATCATGCAGGACAGCCATATGTCAGACTCTAAATAAATTACTGAGGAGCTGAAAGCTTGGTGATAGCAAGTAAGGAAGTTAAGGCTCCACTAGAGTGCACAACGGGCTTAATAGGAGGAGGAGGAGGATGCTGCAGCCTCTATAAAACTTTACACTCTATGCAAGGGCACGGGCAGGGGCACAGGTACACCATCATGACTCACTCTCATAAATTAGAGCTACAGGATTCAGTATTTTCACTCAGCAGGCATTAATCAAGCGATAAAGCAAAGATGGTTACATTTCTGCAGTGTCATGCTTTGGTTCAGCCAGCTGGACGGATCCCATCCTGCACCATGACACATACTGTAGAAGAGAGACCAGCGTTAACAGGAGAGCTCGGCCCTCGTACACTGCCTGCATCACTCACTTTTATGGGAACAGGGCAGCGTGGGGTTTAACAAGAGGTTTTACTTGTCAGGGAAACCGACATTACATAACCATAAAACGATGAGGCCCACAAATCAGCAGACAACTTGTGACGCATGGCAGGGCCGGGCCTTGTTGTTCTGCACACAGTAAAGTTTGTGGTGTAAGGGTGAGGGTGAAAACAACAGAAACATCTCCAATTTAAGCTGTGGTTCCTGAAGGCAGCACATATATATGCCTGAGTTTCCTTCACCCCAGATGAAATTGAAAACACAGATCCAAACTACAGTAACCCAATTCCCCGCCACTCGCCTGTCTGCATAATTTTCCAGGCAGTCTGTGCCATAGCTGGAGAGACTCCACTGACCAGGGGCGTCTGTGGTCGAACCGTGCAAGTCCACAGGTCCGATGAGGCAGGCAGCGAGCAGGCAAGCAGGCAGACTCCACTCCGCCTGACATGGAGCACCCTCGCAGGGGGAACGACTGAGTAATGGCAGGGTAACTCGATCCAGGCCTGGGGAGGGAGTGGGAGCAACCCTGACGCCTAAATCATAGCTGTGGGATGAAGAGAGGGAGACACACAAATGTGTTTGCAGGAAAGATACGCAGAGGGATGAGAGGCTGCGGAGACAGTGGGCGGGACACGCAAAGAAATGAGCCATGGTTAGACAGGAGATCTGGGAGCAGGCCAAATGACAGGGGATGAAAGTGAACACAGCTCTGCTGGCTGTCGTGCACGTGCAGCACCCGCCGCCAAGGTGGGAGGGACCACAGAGGAATGACAAGGCGTGGGCTTGGGTTTCAAATTCACAAGCCTGTCTCAGACAGAATAAACACACACAGGCTAAAAATGATTTCTATTTTCCCCTGTGTCTGAGGCTAATTGACTGATTCAGACGGGTAGACATAAATAAATGTATACGTCTTTATATAGAACAAAGCATTTAACCAGGAGTTGACCTGTCCTGCTGCTCTTCATTTAAGGCCATCTACAGACAGTTTTAAACTTTTTAGTTTATATTCCCCTTAAACCTTAAACTACAACACAATTCAGGTCGTTCTAAGAAAGTTGTTGAACGCACCAACATTTGACGTACTATTAAAAAAAGATAGAAGCCCAACTCAATGAGATTTTTTAGATAAATAATAAGCACAGAAATATTCCCAAAACACAGAGGAAGTGTGTGTTGGTGTATCTGCACAGTTTGTCATCTCAGTGTTGTCTTATTTCCTCACTGATTTGGTGTTTTTACAGGTGCCAGTCATCACACAAGTCAAGGCTGATACATTTACAGGGACCAGGTGACACACCTGTCTTTCTTCTTGAACAAACGTAAGAGTAACTTGTGTATCTACTAAGTCACCAAAAAACAATGGAGGATTAGGGTCATGCTTGGAAAAAAAAGTCAATTTACGAAATTAAAGTCATAAATTTATGAGAATAATCTCCTAAATTCAGTAGAATAATCTGGTTATTTAAGTCTGTATCTTGTCTGTCTGAAGAGCAGCAGCTGTCTGTACAGAAATGAGGAACACGGAGCATCTTGTGAAGTTCTACTTTAGTTTAGGTTTGAACTTGGCCCTAATCCTCCATTGTAGTGTGGTAGCCTACGGTGCTACGTGTTTCAGCTGCCTTCATCAGAAAGCTCCAGGTTCTCTAACAAACTATCAGCAGAGATATTAAGAAGGCTGTTTGTCAAAGCTGGAACTCAACACAACTTCATCAAGAAGACACTCTCACTTCGTCCTCTGTGACTAGGACCATGGATGCTCCTATAAAACAACCTTTCAGAATAAAGTTTGTTTTTGAACTTAATTTAAATAGATTCATTACTTTAATTTTTTAAAATAATTTTTTACTGTATTCTCATAAATTTAGGTTTCATTCCATAGGTTCCATTTTTCTTTTTCTTTTTCTTTGGTAAATTATTTGTTTCAACAACGCTTTTCGTCAATAAATCTTATATTGTTTTAAAGCCTGTTTGTTATCCTTTAAAATGGAGCAACATTCATCAGCATCAGCTACTGAGCTGTATGTGTACCCATAGACTAAAAAAATGGAAGACATCTCGCTCGGCTAAAACTGAGGTCACCACAAAAACTGCTCCCCCTGGTGACTGGCTGCAGTATAGATCAAAAAGTTTCTTTTTCATTAGTTATTAGACGTTAAAAACAGGGTTTTACATCTTGTTTAACGATGATTGACAGCTGCTGTTCTTGTCTAGTTTTTTCAGGAATAGTAAAATACATCAGGAAGGAGAGTTAAGAAGAGATCAAACTTAAAAGAAAAAAACAACCTTTTTTGTCACACACTTTGATTCTCTTCTGGCAGCGTGGCGGTGGCACCTGTGGCGGAATTATTTTGGCTTCAAAACTATACAATGGTAAAACGCAGAGCCATTCTATAGATTTACAAAGACACATTTCAGGTTCCCTTAAAGAGTCCTGAGGTTTATCTCTTATTGGCTGGAAGAGTTTGGGGTTACAGGTTTTGCTCAAGGGCAACTCAGCAGCAGCAATAAAAGGCGGGCAGATTCCATTAAAAGTGTATGACTTCACTTTTTTAGCAGAGACTTATGATGTTCCATAAATGCATCATTACACTGAGCGAAATGACGGATCCAGTCCACTCCACTCCCATCAGCCTCTTGTGATGAACCACCAAACGACAATCCCTTAGCGCGCACACAGCTAAACAAAATGGTTTGCTCCAAGTGGAACAAAGCCAGAAACTGTTCCAGTGCTCAAAGGAGCAGCCTAATATAATAACAGGCCTGCAGCCTACAAATCCTGTAAAAGTCACTCATTAGGCTTCACATGTAATTTTCATTAACTTCTCTCGGAAACAAGAGTCTAGCAAGAGCAACAATTTAGCACAGAAAGAAATGCTCAACCAGACTATTACTGAACCACATCCTCCTTTTTCCATCCACAATATGGTCTCCATTCATTATTCAGACAGGAGATGCACTTTCCTTGTTCTTCAGCACTCCACTCATGACATCTTTGGGCAGCACTTAACAGACAGGATCGAACCTGATGCTTATAATTCAGGTACAACTGAAGGAAAAACACAGGTCCATAATGAAAATGTGACTTCAACAGAGTTATTCAATTAAGCTAAACAGGCTGATGGACTTTCAGGTTTAGTGTCCGAATCTCCAAAACCTGAACAAAAGGAGCCTGTCTTTAAAAGTTCTTCTAAATTTGACGGCATCATTCTGTTTTAGGGAAAGATTTAAATTTCACACTAAAACCGTACAGACACTATGTGAGAAAGCAGGTCCAGCTTTAAGCAAATTTAACCTCAGAGAAGCAGAAAGAGGTGCAGCCTCAGCGCCCTCTCTGCACTCTGCTCTGTGCAGACTGACTGGCTCAATGTTTGGCTGCATTTTCTTACCAATCATGCAAATGTCAACAAGATTTTGGGAACACTCTCAATTTTTTTTTGTTATAACATTCTCCTCAGACCGTTACATCAAAGCATGGCGATGAGTGGCGCCTGAGCGAAGGATCTTGTGTGCGTTATGGTAACATGATCACGGTTATGATTGAGCGGAAATGTTAGACAAGCATCTAAGTTTCCTCTGCCTGCTTCCACCCCTCCTCGTCTCGCCACATGTGAAACCACACTGGAACTGTTCAGCGGCCAAAGTAAACGCTGCACTCGTTGGCTTGGCATGTGTATACACTGGATGCCAGGTCTGCATGCCGACCCCTAACTCATATTCTGCTGATAGGTGATATCACACATGGTAAGTCCTCTTTCATAATCAATGTATGCAATGAGCCTTAAAGTGTAAGATGCTTCTCATAGTGGGCTGTGAGATAAAAAGGCCAAAGTTTGCACTGTGTGTGTGTGTGTGTGTGTGTGTGGAGGGAGGGTGTTCCACTCTCTGAGTCATCCATAAGTCTCAGAGCGACTCTGAGTCTGCAAAAAAAAAAACCCGACACAGAAAAACGTAGAGGCAAACAGATTCTCTAATTGAGTGAGAAGCTGCTCCGTAACGAGCCCTGAATGTAAATCTGATGTAATTTATGAGATGAACTGAAGCCAGAGTGGGAGTGGATCCACGTGTTCAGCTATGTCTCACATACCTTGTGTGAACTGTAAGGCCTGTGTACTCTTTTTCTGCTTAACTGATGTGACCTGAACTTATATAACATGAAGGTTCAGAGATCTCAAAAAGCAAACAGACAGCAGCCACTTAAGGTAGAGCGGGTCATTTTGTAAAGTTAAGAGCAGTTCATTCAAATTAAGAAGAGACACATTTTGTCACTTAGCTGCTGGGGTTTATATAAAGCCATGCTTCATTTCCTCAGACTTCAAAATAACCCTCTCTGAGGTTCCTGCCAGCATCACAACTTCTTCATTTGATAATCCACAGAAACAAAGCCAACAGCTCTGAACAGGACTGCTCCGTAATGAGACTAGGGATAGACCAATTATTGGCCGGGCCAATTATCAGTGCTGACATTCTGTATTTTGATGCATATCAGCCTTTTTTGATCCAAAGGCCAATAAAAGATCAACTTACAACACGTATTGGCATCAGCCCTTTTTTAATCCCGTGGCTGATTAGAGATCAGTTTAAAACTGGGTTATTTTGACACTGATGTAGCCATGTCTCTCTGTCTGCAGTCACTACTCTGTCTCCAGCGTTGTACCACCCACAACACCATCTGATTGGTTACATGCAGAGCCACAGCACTTATTTATTTATTTATTTAAATTTTCAGTTAACTTAATGTTGCTGAGCGAGGGAGCTGTTTAATAAACATATGTTTAAAGGCATTTAAATGAAGTTAAGTGTTAGAGTGTATTATTCAAAATTTTGAGGCCAATATTTTCGCTTTTACCACAAATGAATATCGGCTCCAAATATCTGCTATCAGACTCCTTAACTACTAATTATCATATTGGTATTGGCCCTGAAAAAACAGTCGATCTCTGAATGAGACACACTTATTTTCATGATTGAAGCTTCAGTTGACAATTCACACTACTCTAACATGAACCAGACTTTAGGCAGACACATGGCCCCCCTACGTCACCATGAAGCCTCCGTTTACATGCAGCGTAACTTTAATGACTTTTTGGTTCATGTTAAGTTGTTTTGGTCCCACACAGCCCTCTAACACCCCCGTTATTGTTTACAATAACTGTTGAGAGGAGGGGTCATGGTGATCAGGTCTACGTGCTCGTGCATGAAGTCTACCATGCTGAAGCACACTTCTCCGAAGCGTGCCAAAGAGGAGAAGTGATCCACGCTCAAGCATGGTACACTTGCCAAACACTGGCCAAACGAACTGGATTTAGGGTTGAAGAGAGATTGGGCACGGTACGTTTGGTCAGTGTGACTGCGCCCTTAGTTTAGCCTTTCCAGCATGGCCCACATTATCAATGAACAGCAAAACCCAGAAATAGAAACCAATGGGAGACGTCACAGAGACTATGTCCACAAAATCTATGGTAGTCACACATGACTATTATAGGACGGCATAATAAGATGTTTTAAACACTTTTTTTTCAATCAATGAAGTCGCCCCCTGCTGGGGACAAGATAGATTTAAGGTTCGAGACACAGCAAAACTGTAATCACTGAAAAAACCAAGACACCACATTGCATTTTGTACAGGAAATAGAACACGTGGCAATGGTCATGACATGGTCATCAAAATACTTGTTTAATTTTCTGCCATCTGTCAGTAAAATTACTAATGGCTGTTTCTTCTGTGTTGCTTTCAAAGGGATAACTGTTTCAAGTTCGTTTTTATGGATTATCTAAAGAAGCTCAGACCAGAGCTGCAGCCAACATTACAGGAACACACAAACCTCCCTTCAACCCTCAGAAAGACTGGACCACGAGTTAAGACTTTAAGGATGCTACTTTTGTTTTTCAGAGCTCAGGTAAACTAAGATTAGAGGCAGAAATCTCCAGAACACGTCTCTAATCCACACAAGTGGAGAAGTTCTGGGAGTGTTTCTGTTTGACAGCCAATAAAAAAAATTCTTAAAGCTAATATCTGTGCTGGTGTATGAGAAGTATCAACAAAAGCCAGTAAAAAGAGTAAAGGAGCTGGTCTTGAAGTTTTCTCAGTATGAAGATCGTACCAAATCTGAAAAAGTGTTTGCTGATATGTGAAACCTAATTTCCATCATCAGCACATAATTCAGCTGAGACAGCGCAAAGCAACAATTTTAGAGCTGAGTAAACATGAGTCAGACTTTTGTTCATCTGAATTTAAGGATGTCAGATTGACACCTCAGCCCTTCACTCAGACACTGAATGCCTCTAAAGCTCAAAAAAGTATGAAACAACTGTCAACTGTCTTTGAAACTGGGATATTTCAGTTCTTTACCATTTTTTTTTTTTTTTACCCCAAAAAAAGAAATGTTATTATTGTTATTATTAACATGGCATAATAAGCTGGTTGTGTTGGGTTTGCAGTTTCTCTCAAACTTCTTCGAGATGCTGGAGCAAAAAGCTCACTCAGGCCCCGGTTATACAACAACGCTTCACAGTGTTTCAGCCAAAAACGCGGAGAAAAAAATCTGGGTTTATACGGAAACGCTGAGGGACTAATAACGCTGTAGTATGCATATAGGGCCAGTGGATGGCGATATAACTGTTGGGTCTTTTGGTAGTCTGCTGCTGAAGAAGAGGAGGGCCGATCGTCTGGTGTATATATTAAATACGTCTTATCTGAGAGCAGAAGTGGAGCAACAGATGAACATTTTGTTAAAGGCAGTCAGCAGATTCAGCAGCACAAACACAACCTGGTAAATCCACCAGTTAACTGTTGTTGTTGTCCACTTTGCAAAAGTTCCCACAACGAAAGTGGAATGCGCACGTGCAAAACATAGCATGACGTCAGCGTTTTCAATGAAAATGCCAGCTTGCCGTTTATACGGCAACGGAGGCTGCAGCGTTTCAGGAGGATTCCACTCTGGAGGGTGTTTTAAAAAAGTTGCGTTTTATGTCAGCTGAAACAGCGTTTCAGTATAAACGAGAGGCCGAAACACAACAAAACTTTTGCGTTTCACGCTGATACCGTTGTCGGGCCTCAGCTGAAGTCAAAACACATCAGCAGCATTTCAATCAAAACCTCAAACCACCATCCTGTGATGGGTCAGGGGACCCTGACTCTCAGCAGCAACTCTGACGGCAACTTGCAATACATGCACATTTAATTCCTACTTTATTATTCACTGCTGAGGTTAAAGTACAGACAGTTAAACTGTACTTTCTTACTATTGGTCACTTTAAAGGAACGGGTCGTGTTCATTTCATCTCTTAAGGGGAGTTAGCTTTAACCCACGCAGGCACTAGCTTACTACAGTCACCAAACAGCTCAGTCAAGAAGACAATACATTTTTGCTGAGCACAAACACTTTGACCTTGCTCCAAATATTGAAAGTGTAGAGTGAAAATTACCAAACTGTGTGGTAGACTACCGTCAGTATTGTAATCCCTCACAATGACAGTCTTCAGATTTTCCCATTACTGCTTACAACTTCTGACACACAGGGATTAAAAAAAAGTGTTTGATGTAACCTCTGGACAGCACACTGATTATGATACAACACCTGACATATTTGATTAAGTGATACAGGCTGTTATTGATTCAATCTTGTATCCCAAATTCTTAACTGAGCAGCCAAATACAAATAAAACCGCCAAAGGGGCACATCAAATTGTAGCTAACTCATTTAAATACTCCTTAAATTCTCCTCTTTGATGCAAAAAAATCCAACCATTCAACCATCTTACCAAGCTTCTACAGAGTTGGAGTCACTTAATGCTCCACAATGTCAACATCCTCCAGCAACCTCTCAAAGTCAAAACATCCAGAGCATTTATCTCCATATCGGTCATTAAAATGCCTTTTACTTCTGGTTCAGTAACATTGTCTCATTAAAAAAAAAAAGAATTCATACAATATACAATAAGTTTAAAAAAATCTGTCAATAATACATGAAATATCTTTAGTTGTTGAAAGCTGACAAGCAGTCAGCAGGTAATGGCCTACAAAAGCAGATGGATATGTGCTGAGAGGATTACTTTCACACACAACAGTCTAAACAAAGATTAGAGTGCACAACAAATAGAGACATCAAATAATCTGTTCTTCAAAGTGTGCTTTGGCATCATTGTTGATAACACTGTTGCTGTTCCCCCTGCTGACATATTTAAAGGGCTTCAGGGAAAGACGACAAGACTGCAGTTTGGAAACACCTTCATGAGAAGTTAACGGGCGGTGAAATGAACTTTACCCACAGCACTATAGTGGCATAAACTACAATCTGTGAGCTTATCAAAGTGCAAAATGTGAAACTACCAGTTAGCAGAATAGAGTCAGCAAACAGTAGGAGCAGGAATAAAATCAACTTTTGCTCATTCTTGATGTTCTCTTTGCTTATTCTAAATGACTTCCACACTGTGCTTTGCATTTGTGTTTTTATCCAAAGGCTCTGAACCGATGGAATACACCAATTGGTAGTAACGTTGTAGATGAGTTGTCCTAGTGCTCCATTCAGCAAAATCCAACTTGACAGCCTCCTTCCTCAACAGTTCACCTGCGTACGGTGTCATCAGTCTGAGTTGCACGTGCAGGACAGCTGATACTCAGGTGTACTGAGGACAATATCAGCATGAGGTGTGTTTGCACACCTCTCAGACTGTGCTGCAGGGAATCCTGTCCTGATGACGTCTGTCTGTGATGCACAGCTGCAGGGTTAGCCACAGGCCTGCTCTGCATTAGCTGCACACAGTCTGACAGCTCCAAGACGTGTATCCACGCGCTGTTTATTGCATGCGCATTTTTAAGTAGGAACAATACTATGTGAAGGCTGTTACTCGAGATGGAGCGGCTACTCGGACTGCAAATACACTCCAAACACAGCTCCTGAGTGCTTCATATGAAGGCTACCATGATAACATTGCAAACCAGCCCAGCTTGGCTTCATTTCCTCGCTCGGACAACGGCGGACAGGCTGAAAATGCTGAACTAACTGCAAACATGTCTCACCTGGATCCCCAGTTATGTGGAGGAAGCTCCTTCAGGCTAAAGACAGGCTCATTTTTCGTAAATACCTGATAAAACCGTCGATCCTCATAACTGTTTCTCTACAGCCATTTTGGGCCAAACCGTCAGCCTGATTGGGCAGGGGGTGGACAAAAATAACCGAGTTATCATTTCATCATATTTCTCAGATTAACAGCACCAGCAGACGTAAACGCAACACAGAAAATATTATGTATTTATTTAGAGGGAACTGAAGCGAATTAGACGGTTTAGAAAGAGGGACTTCCAATCGCTAATTTTACTGACCCCTGTGAAGGCGGAAATGGTACAGCTCGTCAAATTCCGGGGACGTACTTTGCTTTGCTCGATCAATGCAGCCAATGGGAGACTCTGTTGTAACCTGTAGCAGCCCCAGCGTCTTTCTCTATCGCTCGCTCTCTCTCTCTCACACACACACAGACACACACACGCACACGAAGTCAGAGAACCAAAAGCATGCCAAACAACTCAGCTCTACATATGAGTGTATTTTGGGATATTGTTTCTGCTGTTTTCCTCTAGGTACACATTTAAGCGACTACTTTCTTCCAGTGATCTTAAATAACGGAATGAATATAGAAGTAGGTCTTTGCAACAGTGAAGAGGTGTTTAATTCATTTTTTTGAGGTTAGTTTTAATTTAGAATAGGCTCACTTGTACTATTAACTCATTTATTTTTCACATTTAAGCGCCCATATATATATATATATATATATATATATATATATATATATATATATATATATATATATATATATATATATATATATATATATATATATGTTATTTTTATTTTATTTATTTTTTTGCACAAATATCCCATAATCATAATCATGAAAGTACAGTGCTTAATTTCTGGATTAACACTTCAGGGAAGAAGCATCAAACTCCAAAGCAAAAGTATTCAAAATGCAGATGTGGTCTCTGTTTGTGTTATCATATCATCAAATTAATCTATGATCATAAATCAGGCTGTATTCAGTGGGGTTGAGCAGTTATACCAGAAGATAAATGACAATCAAACTTACAAAACTTGTTTTTACAACGTACTGATTATACTGAATTCTAACTTTAAAAACTTAGCTTTGGGTTATAAGGCTGCACAGTGCAGCAGTGGTTAGCACTGCTGCCTCACAGCAAGAAGGTCACCAGTTCAAATCCCAGTTCGCCCAGCGTTCCTGTCTGTGTGTAGTTTGCATGTTCTCCTGTGCATGCGTGGGTTCTCTCCAGGTACTCCAGCTTCCACTCACAGTCCAAAAACATGCTCATCAGGTTAACTGGTGATTCTAAATTGCCCGTAGGTGTGAGTGTGTTGAGAGTCCAAGATGAACCCCACCTCTCGCCCTAAGACAGCTGGGATAGGCCCCAACCACCCGCAACCCTGAACAGGATAAGATAAGAAACGATAGATGACCGAGTGAACTTATGGTGGGTGGATGACTAATAATGAAAGAAAAAATGGTGTAGAATTGTATATGGACCATTTCCACGTGTCCACATCCTCATCTCAAACGATGGCTAAAATTTCCCCATCAATATTCATTCATTCATTTTCTATACCGCTTCTCCTGTTCAGGGTTGCGGGTGGCTGAAGCCTATCGCAGCTGGCTAAGGGCGAGAGGCGGGGTACACCCTGGACTGATCGCCAGTCAATCGCAGGGCCCCACCAATATTAACGAAGGAAAAAAATGTGCTTCATTCGGCACACAAAAAATTAAATCCTTTCGGCACCACCTTTCAAATGCTTCCTTGAAACTACTGTTTTTTGATTGGCTTAGCTCCCTGTTGTTTCACCTGCAGGTTTCACCTGTGTTGATGAGAGGAGGTTGACACTGTCCTCGTGCACTGATGTCAGAGGATGTCAGGCTAGTAAAGAAAGGTGGAAGACGTTGGACGCTCTTTCATCAAACAAAGTGTAAGTCACCTAAGGAAAAGAGCCCCTCCCTCATAGGCAGCCTCTAATGAATGCAAAACATAATTTCCAACTGCTTTCTCACTCTTAATGTGTGATCGATTTGTTACTTTGACTTTACTCAAGTGACAGAGGCAGACACACACCTGTCCTCTTTGTCAGACAGCGGTGGGGTGGCAGGTGAACTTGAGTAAGGACATAGTGGTTAATTTAGAATAGACAGACTGAGGCTCTCTGTGGTAGATAATAAGCAGGCAGACAGCGTGTTTCTGTATATTGGAACTGTCAGCAGTAGTTTAGATTCATCCTGACTTAAAGGTTTTGTTCTGAGTAAATGATGTCCTTTTTTGAGAGGCCTTTTGTTATCGTTATCGTAGCCTGGTGAATTAATGTTGTGAACACCAAGTTATGCTTCTCAGTGCTCCAATGTCCAAATCAAACCTCCACCCTTTGAAAGAAATGTGCTTTACTGAAATGCAAAGAGAGCTATTCGCAGCCTTCTTCAGCATGTAGGCCTTCTGCTTCCTCTTTTTTCTTTCACAAATTCCAGCCTTCCTCAAAGAAAGTTGCAAATCATGGGGCAGAGCTCTGGGCTGGTACCTGGAGTGATCTGTCAGAGATGAGGGTTGGGGGTTAGGGGGCATGCTAACCCTTTTGATCCACCCCTCACTGGCTGTATTCAGGTTCTGGTCCCAAAAACACAAATGTTAGTCACATGACAAAAAATGTACGGATGATTTTATTGTCCCAGGATGAAAACCTGCAAACTCTGATGTCACACAAAGAGCAGACATGAGATACAGGGCCATGTGTAAACATACAAAGTGTATTTTACATTCTTTCACTCACTCCATTACCCACTCAGAAACATACAAAAAATACCATAATGAACAGAGTTTATATTTTTAATTGAACATTTATATGGTGGAGTAATAATATCCTTTCTTTTAATTTCACATATTTATGGTGGCCCTGAGAGCTCACAGCACTGCAGCTTAAAAAACACATGCAAAAAGTTAAGAGAACATCCTTATCAATCCGACAACAAATAATCAGCATTTAGAAAACAAACTGCAAAGACCTCAAAACAACACAATAGAAAAAAATTAGACTAAAATACAACAGAAGTGTTTCCAGAGGAGACTTTAAAGTGATGCTCATTTCCTGACACGTTCGTTTGTTGAGGTGGATTTCGAGTCAGAGTCCGATTAAGGTTCTCTTTCAGTCAGTGGTGTTTGGAAATAAGATAAAGGTGCTTTAGATTTATTTTAAAAATGAGAAAGAGAACCTTAATCGGGCTGTGGCTCAAAATCTGTGTCAACAAAAAAGTATCCGGTCTAGCGCATCACTTTAAAGTGTCCTCTTGAAACTGTTTCACTGTGTTGTGGTCTTTGTAGTATGTTTTTCTAATGTGATGTGTTGCCATCTCTTTGCAGTGTTTTTTCTATATGCTGCTCATGTGTTGTCAGATTGATGAAGATGTTTTCTTCATTTTTTTGTGTTTTGTCTTTTTGCATGTTTTCTTAAGCTGCAGTGCTGTGAGCTCTCAAAAACAATCCAAAAATGAGGGGGAAAAAACATGTTGGTGGGCAAAGCTGTAAAGGTACTAGCTGTAAGTGTAAAAAAAAAAAAATTTAAAAAGTTACATTTATAAAGTACACAGCATCCTTTAAGCTCACTATAATGCAGCTTTTGTCGTTGTAATTGGTGGTAGAGCTGCAGCAGGTCGGGTAATAACGTCTTTATTTATGTTGCAGTTACATTTTATCAGAATAAATCTGCTGTAACACAATTGCATGCCCATAAACGCACACTTTCACAAAGACCTACATATAAATCGACTCTCTCTCACACACACACACACCCTTTCTTGCTGGTGTTTCACACCACGTTCTTTGTGCAACGAAGCATGGTGTTGTTAGTTTTGCAGTTTGAGTCACCTGGGGCTACACATGTCCTGTTGTGTTAACCACTGTCACAGGCCACCCTGTATCGTCTGTGGCAGGTGGCGATGCTTTCTGCCTGAGACTGTTTGTTTTTATGCATGTGTGGATGACAGACAGGGAGAGAAAAAGACATTTAGGTTCATGCTGCGGAGGATTTCTCTGCCTCTCTCTCTCTCGCTCTCTCTCTCACACACACACACACACACACACTGAGAGGCAGCAGTGGTGTCAGAAGCCCTGAGAACAAAGGCTTATAATCAGGAACTTCAGTACAGGTGTTATGACTGCTGCTTTTCTGAAAGGCTCTGTTTCATGCTGATAGTGCCGGGCGAGTAATATCAATATTTCTCATCTCACAAAACAGGATATGAAAGAGAGTTGCCTTTTTCTGGTACCCTTGTTGAAACAGTGAGGTACCATTCAGAGCATTCATGCTCTGTGACTTTCACTCTTGATGTAGTCCTCAAGTAAAGCTCTGAAATGTATAGCACAGCGCTGTGTGGTTGGTTGCAAAGATTCAACAGAAAGAGGTCTTAACTCTGAAAAAAAGTAGTTGTGGCATCTCGACTTTGTGATCAATACCAGGATCTTTAGCTCAGGGCCAAATAGAATTAAGAATTGCTTTAGGATAATGACAGTATCGACCAGCGCTCAGTAAAGCGTTTCAAGCTGTGGCAGGTTAATTCCCATCTATGAAGGTGTACAGGGAGCCAGTCTGAGCCAGGACGGCGGTCAAAGTAATTCTCTCCAGTGTGGTGCTGCTGTGGCTCTGCACGGCGCTCCTCCTCTCCATCCACTTCAAGCTCCTGCAGTATAATTTACAACCTACTCTGGAAACTCAGACACTGGAGAGCCTCTATACCATCATATAAATGGAAGATTTGGCAAAAAGCTCTGCTTACAAAGACCCGACCAGTAAACTCAGCTACTGCAAGGTTATGGAATTATTTATCCTCCTTCTGGCACGTGCCCACGTCTCTGCAAACTCTTAAGTCCTGAAGCGACTCACGGATGGTATGTCATGAATTACAGGTCAGTATGAATTATGGCCTGATGTGGCTCCATAGCATAAGGCCTAATAACACAATTACAGCTTAGAAAAAGGAGTTAAGCCAACAATCATAGAGAAGAATTACCCACACTGCCTTTTTACAACCAAAAACACACAGACTAAATACAAAAATATGAGCTCAAAGCCGTCATCTTCAGCTCACATTTCTTTAAAGCAGCATCCTCTGAGTGAGCATTCCTTGTTGCATATTCCCTCAGTGAATAAAAGTAATTTACCTTGCTCATTATGTGAGATGTTGAGGTGTTTTGATGTTTGGAGATGAAAATGCTTCCAGATGAAATATTCATTTTTTTCTAGTTGGCTTAATTATGTATGTGTCCACTGTCAGGTTGGAAACTGCTGCTCCAGTGAGGGATGTTTCAAGCATACCTTTTTGCCATTGGCGCAGAATACATTACCTCCTTATTACGGGGATTGCCTCAACATACACTCATATGCAACCTTATGGAAATATTAAATGAAGAGGCTGCACACCTCAGTGAACACACTGAATAAGCATGAACGTCTCCTGCTCGTGAGTCAGAGGTCGGGGTTGACCTGATTGTTGTTTTTGACTCATTTACTCTCTCATCTGTTGTTCCAGAGGAGACTTTGTTCTCTCCAGAGGAAGTGTTAACCTGTGCTCTCTGTTCCTCTGTTCTTCAACTCCAGATTACCTTTTTACCTTTTTCCAACAGCAGGATGAGGATCAGGGCTCCACTTAGGAGCAGATGGTAAAGGATGCCTGAGGAATAGTTCGCCTGGCATCAGGAAAGTCACATCCCTGTGTGTGTGTGTGTGCGGGTATGTGTGCACGTGCATGCGTGTGTATCTGTGTCTCCATGTGAAGAAAAAGGCATATATGAGGTACTTAAAGGTACGGTGGCCCTGAGAGCTCACATTACTGCAGCTTAAGAAAACACATGCAAGAAGACAAAACACAAACAAATTAAGAAAACATCTTCATCGATCCAACACATGACCAGCATGTAGAAAAAAACATGCTGCAAAGACCACAACACAACACATGGTTTGATGTTTTACAGCTGAAAACCAAAATACTGCAGGCAGTAATGTTTTCAGAGAACAAATAAGGTTCTGTGGCAACAGCACAAACTTATACAAACGTCTGATAACACACCAAAAAAGAGAACTCTGAGTCAAAGTAAACGGAGGGAGGAGGAGAATCCCCAAACTACAACCAGAGCCCAGGATCAGAGACAGAAGTCACTGACAGAGTTCTGTCAACAGAACAATATCCAGGGAGCTGATTAATGGAAATGAAGGTAAGATGAACTCACCTCCAACTGCAGTTCATGTTATTCTTCAAAGTGTAATTGGTCTTCATATTGAGACAGTCATTTAATACATTCAGACAGTTAAAATAAATATGAATTAATTATTTACTGGAACTGAAAATATGTAACTACATGATATTTTTACTTCTCTGTGATGGTAAATCACAGACCAGAATGAGTGAGCTCTTTGATTATAATTATTTATCTAATGCTGAAATGTAATAAATGTTGTCCATGAATATTTAAATGTACTGTTTTCTCTTCAGGTGAACCAAACCTGTTTGATACACACACAGCTTCACTCATCAGTAAAGGACACAGCACCGCCTCCTGAAGCAGAGTGAGACGTTCTCAGCCAGAAGTCCGATTCTCTTCTCTGCATGTCCACACAGACCAGACTAGACCCCCCACTGTGACTTTAGGATGGAGCTGTGACCTTAATCAGACCACTGTACGTAAATGTACTGTGTGTGAAGCGTAACACCTCATGGATTAAGGTTTGCAAAAATAATTCCCCTGATTAGACGAACAGTTTGCTCCCCCTGAGGGCTGACAAACTTCAGCCTTAAGCAGAGACCCACAACTTAATGCAATGATAGTAGACACACTCAAACCCCCCTAATGGGGCCCCATGTCACTGCACTCGCTCAGTACACCAGCTGTTGCTACACGCTGAATGCAGTTTTTTTCTTTTGAAAACAGGTTTTATATGAAGCAACAAAGAAAGATCAAGAGAAAGTTTTTGTCTGAGAGCGAGAAATGAAAGAGGAAAAAATAAAGAAGACAGCATGAAGTGGAGCAGATATTAATTAAATTAAATAAATTAATGGATGCTTATTAGCTCCAGCCATAACACATGGGGGGGGGGGGGGGGGGGACTCTTCTCTTCAATAGCATAAATTCTGTCTGTGATACATTTTAGCATTCATAGCTGTTGTTAACATTAAACAGCAGATAACTTTAGTAACAGAACAGACTCATTAGTCTACAGCTGAGCTGTGCCAAGCTCTGCTATGCTGGCTGCCGGTAAGTGGTGATACAGTGACTGCCGTTGCTGGGAGCTAGTCGGTACCGACAGGTTGCAGCCGGGTTGAAAAAACCTTTTTCCAACAACCGACTAACTGCAGTCTAATGAACACTCTTTATTCAGTTGTTTTTGACTGAATTTTTTTATTATATGTTTTTTTTTAGTTATCCAGTTATTTTAACAGGATGGTGATATATGCTGACTGGAGGGGCCCCTGGGGAACCAGGGCCCCAACAGACTCAAGAATCGCCCCTGCATGTGGCCTTTTGGGCTTCCTGTTGGCATGTCATCTGAAGCGTCCCACCCTTCTTTCATTCAGTCCTCCGTGATCTTCTGAGCGTCTGGCCCATTAGCAGCAATGAAGAGAAGGCTGTTCGGTGTGGACACATTTATTCTGCTGTCAGTCAGGATGTGATTCATGGCGTTAAATCCTCGACCTCACTCTGCTGGTGACACGGGGAACGTGGAGACTGATGAGTTCACTGCAAAAAACTGTGTTTTTGTCTAATTTTTAGGTTGTTTGAGACTTAATATAAGCCACACTCACCAGACAATTTCAGAAAAAATGTTTTATTTCAAGATATTAAAAGACAAAAATGAGGTCTGAATTGCTTATAGCAAGTAAAATAACAATCTGCCAGTGGAGTAAGAGAAAAGTTTCTTGTATTAAGGCATTATTCTAAAAGAAACTTGACAAGCAATTCTTTTTTATCCCATTGGCAGATTTTATTTTTTTAATTGTTACAAGCAGTTCACAGAGCTCATCTTGAATTATGTTCCATGTTATATTACATGTTTCTGGACTGGTCTGGTCAATGAGGCTCATATCAGATACAATAAGACAGTTTTTACTAAAAATAAGACAAAAACACTTGCTAGTCATACATGCATAACCATACATTATGCTAAATAGAATCTTGACAATGTGAGACCATACAATAAACCTGTTATTGAATGACAGCTGATGATACAAACAAGCTCACAGTAATTACTGTCATAAAAAAGGTTTGTCTGACTTAAAAATGATTTATTTAAACTGGTAATAAAAAAATTGTCCCTCATTTTCAACAATTGTTTGTCCTTTTATGACAATGCTTTTCTTTTCAGCCAACTAAGAAATCAAATTAAATTACAGACAAGATTTTATAACAAAGTATTTATATTACTGTTAAAAATCAAATCAAACTGAACATTTTCAGACACAGTAAAGGTAAAACATTGTACATTCATTTTTATTAACAACGTCAGGTGATAGAACAACAAGTTGTGGATTTATGGGGGATTTCAAACAGGGCTGTTTGCTCCAACACAGCCACTGTTCACTGAATGATATCAGTCTTAATCAAACTCTTGGAGTTATTTCTCAAAACGTCAATCTAAATTATTCATTACACGTTCAGATGTTGATTTTATAGACAACCCGTTAATCAGACGATCAAAATCAATTTTTTCAGTAACTCTCTAAGTGAGGGAAACATTTGGAAAAGAGAGTCGACTGATTTCAGGACGACAGAGGAAAGTCTGAAATACATTCACTTTTGTGAATGCTGTGTTTTTGTGTTTTTTCGTGGAAGTGGTTTCTGAAAGCCTGGCTCTGCTTCTCTTTGGAGCCATGAAACCTCGGCTCTGTTGCACTTTCCAAAGCTGTAAAACATGAAAATGAAACACCGGTTTATCTCCCTTTCAGTTTTGTCCAGATGTCACAGCTACGTGTGATGCTCTCCATGTCTCTGACGGGGACTTTTGGGGCACGTTTAGCTGACACCTTTGGTGTGAAGACCCTGAAAGCTGATCTGAAACTTTGCACACGTTTGGCAGGTCAGTGTTTATTGTACCTTAGAGTCATATCAAATGTAGAGGAGCTTTTCTTCTTCTGGAAGATGACTGCAAATTGAGTTTTAACATCATCCAGGATGGAGGTATTATGCCATGTTTCCAAACATAATACCTTCCTTTTAAACACTTCCAGGAAACGCTTTGAAAGGACTCGCTTTTCAAACCAAATCTTGGAGAGGATCTCAGATCACTTCCACATTACAGAGTCTGGCCTTCTTTTTTGAAATCTTTCTCCATCAGATTACTGAACGTACCCACTGCTGAGTGTTTCCCCTTCCTGCTCACATTCATTACAAACTCTAAATGAGGACCATCTCCCTCCGTGTTTATTTCTACAGCCTTACTGGCTGTTATGTTATTATTGCAGTCATTTCCTGTGCTGGAATTTCATTTTGGGGCTCCCCTTTCGCTCCTAAAAGTTACTAGCAGCCCATCACCCTTTCAGCACCTCATGCTGGCTCTTGTAAAGGTGTGGGTGGCCATTGTTGGAGCCTGAAGTGGCCGCACGGACGCTGAGCTGTGAAATTACATTAAGCCGCCAGCCTAAGGCCCATGGCAATCCTCCCTTAATGAAAACTGTTTCACCACGGAGGGCTGCTCGGAGCAGCGGAGACAATCTGTTTGACAACCGGGGCTTAATATGGAGAGGTTGAGCAAAGGGACACCACAGTAATTGGCTGGCATTTTGGATGTTCATTTATAGTCCTCAGCCGCTATTCATAAACGGAGAGAAATGTTCAGATGTTCAGTGAGTGTGTGTGGGAACAGAGTAGGTGTGTGTATTCATATTCATCCAGTGAAAACATCAGTGGCCTATCACAGACTGAAACATAAGCACATACACAGACATAAACCGCCCACACACACAAACACACACCCTGCACCATTATACCTGTAGAACCACACCACAGTCTGCAACGTGATCGTGAATGCGATGCAAACACAAATATACTCATGTAGGGAAACGTAACCTTTAAACATGCATCAAAAGGTCACTGCAATCATTCTGTGAGCAGCTGCAGGTTAGGTTGTGAAATATAGAAGAGGAGAGAGAAAAAATAGGAAATCTGTTTGATACACAAAAGGAGTTTGGTGTTTTCAGCAGTTCCTTGTTGTTGCTCGCTCACAGATGCTGCTTCCTCATCAGAGAGTAATGAAAATCAAAAGGGGTGGGACCTGGGACAGCTGAGCTTTGTAATGATCAATAATAATAATAATAATAATAATAATAATAATAATAATAATAATAATAATAATAATAATAATAATAATAATTTTCTGCTTTTTTATGGTTCAGGCTTTAAGGGGTTAAACAAGTGTTACTGAATAGTTACACATTTACTAAAATGTTTTTGTCTTATTATATATATATATATATATATATATATATATATATATATATATATATATATATATATATATATATATATATATATATATATATATATATATATATATATACTTTAAGTCATTTTAGGCTTCAAATGAGCCAGTCCAAAAATATTCTTTTCGCTGGAATTGTGTGCACACTGTTGTGATGTCATGACTCTTAACAAGGCATGTGTTTGATTCGGAAATGGAGATCAGATCTTCTTTTTAACACTACTTTTCTTTGTTCAAGACAACTTTTTACTGGATACAACATGAGGAGGTAAGATATTTATCAACAGTTACACAGCGCTGCTGTTTGAAACGTGACAACAAACAAACTTTGTCAGTTTGTACTGTGGTTTAGTAAAAGCCTATTTAAGTGCCACTCACAGCCCAGTGCTCTGAGGTGTATCCGTAGGTTAACGTGTAATGTTAGCAAATCCTTATGTCCTGCTCATCTACCAATCAGAGCTAAGGTAACCTCACTCTTCATTTTATTGACAGACTCTCCAGTTTGATCAGATCACTGCAGAATAACTGCTGCATGTGGGCTGGAATGAACATTATCACAAACAGATTAGCCCGTGTTTTAGCCTTTGGCCCATGGTTTAGCCTTTAGCTTGTGTTTTAGCCAAGCAACAACCTCTGGTCTGAAAATATGAGACAATGCTGAAGTGCTAAAATCTGCAGTTTGTTGAGTGTCTGCTGGAGGCTGGCTCTGGAAGTACAGGAAGTCACAAACACACCAAGCCAAAAAAAAAAAAAAAAAGCTGTTTTCACAGCATAAACAAACATGTTTACAGCCTGGTACAAAAAATGTCTCCCATCTCAATCGCTAATTCGCTAACGACACACACTGTATGGGGGATGATTTTTTTTTCTGCCCAATCAGAGGCACAGCTCAGCTCACATGACTGATGGGTGCCATGCTGGCTGATTTGTTATTGTTAATTGTAGAATTTAAGGTAGTCTTTATTTAGTTTAGTTTAGTTATTGTAATTTATTACTCTGTTGCACCGTGGGTCTGAGAGGACTGAAATTTCATTTATGCTGTATGTTGAGCATGTATAGCATATTTGACAATAAAGTTGACTTTGACTTTTGATTTGCTTCAAAAACTTGTTTCAGACAGGTGACGTTACATAGACTACTTCCATGGACTATGATTTTAGACTTAAGCTGTGGTTTTAGCCTTTAGCTTGTGGTTTAGCCTTTAGCCTGTGCTCTGTCACTCACCTGTTTATCTTTCTTCTTCTCTTCTGTCTTTTATCTGTCTGACAGTTCAGCTCCAGTTTTCACCATCACTACTTATTCATATAAATCATTTTCAGCAGAGAAAAACACAGATCTCTCTTCTCACTACTAAACGTCATAAGCCAGCATTGTGTTGTCATAGAGACTTCAGTGTGCTGTAAATCAATCCAGTCCTGTCCAACCTGATCAAGAAGCTAAGAAATAGCATTTATAAATAACCTATATTGGTGCTGATAATCTCATTTTAAGTTGTGGATTAGGATCAGGCAGATATCTAGAAGAGAGACTTTTTCAACATCACTGAGAAAGATCTCACAGGGACTATAAAGACTTTACTGATTTAAAGACTTTAAAAATAAGGTCTGGATAGCTTGTAATGAGTAAAAAAGGTTTACTTGTATTAAGTAATTATTCCTCTTTCAAGCAAAGATGAGCAGGGTTTTTCTTATCCTATTGGCAGATTTTTTATTTTTTTTAACTGGCAATTTAGAGCTCATTTTTGTCTTTAAATAACTTGAAATCAGACATATTTCTGGGCTTGTCAGCTGGATGTGGCTCTTATCAAGTATAATAAGACCATTTTTACTTTAAATAAAACAAAAATACTTGCTTAGATGTCAGTATTTGCAGTGTTGAACCCGTCACTAGTTTGTAGTCAGATGAGGCGATGTGATATGAGCCTCCTGGATTAGGCTACGTTCTCAGTTCTTCCAGCTTGCTCCTGCAACATAAACATGATCATTTCTTCATCTGTTTCTGGTAGGAACAGGTGTTTTATTTGTAGGCTGTTTTAGACCTTTATGGAGGAGGAGTTGCAGGTTGAATTCTAACCTAAGCTGCTTGCTCCAGGGTCATCCTCACAGGTTTTGCAACTTAAACGACGAACATCCAGATTCTTCTACTGATCCTGTTTAAGGTGTAAATATGGAGATTTCAGTATCAGTGGTGACATCATATGATGATCCACCACTTTTCTGTCTTTGAGTTTTCACTTCAGACATGACTTTCTATTTCCCTTCACACAGGAACTGATGTCACAGATCCTGTGCAAACAAAACAGAAACGTTCAGCTATGAAAGTATCTGAAGGAAATGTGAGGATTTTAAACCTACAGAGCAGGATGAACCAAAACTAACCTCCACTTCACTGTCATTCAGCTAGACACTTGGCAACCTTTTTCAGGTCATGAGCAGAAAAGCTCTCATAGGCCAGTTTGATTCTGCATCACCTGATAGATATCGTCATCCTGTCACTGCCCAACACCTCAGCTCACACGTACAGTTTCACCACATGCTGGTTTTGACTGTGAGTGAAGATGCCTCCAAAAATAACGCCCTGACAGCCCGAGTTTGACGTCTTTGCAGAGCGCGCAAATGCTGTTCCAGCCGCAAGGACAAATGAACAGTAAAAAGCAACAGGCGCTCCAATAAATACAGTATAAATTTACACCGGGCCTGACGGAGGATGGCTGTCTCCTCCTGACAGTCACAGGAGGAGGGAGAGGACGGGGGCAGGCCTGTCTGCAGCACCAAGGCTGTGTGTGTGTGTGTGTATGTGTGTTAATGTGTGTGTCTGTGTGTGCATGTGTGCGTTTGTGTTGGGATAACTTTACACTCACACACACGCACACACACACATCCAGCTAGCCAAAACAAGTATATATCTTGGCCTGCCGTGGAGACAGGCAGCGTTACGTTCATCCACAGGTCAGGAGCTCTCAGCCCTGTGGCTGCCCGCCCCTGTGGTATCATGGGAGTTGGGGAGTTTGTTTGTTTGTGAAACTCTAAGTATCAGACGGGGATTCTTCATCCCTGTTGTCCTACACCCTCCCTGAAGGTTATTCTCTAATTTTGATTTTGGACTCATATAGTGAAGAAAAATAGAGGAAGGAAAATAAAAAGAGACTTTCCTCAGCCTTCAAAAATACCCATTTTAAGTCTTGGCAAGTTTTATAGGAGCTTTGCAAATTCAGCTAAAATAACCTCCATCATATCATTAGAGTTATCTCAGACTTCTGACGGATGCATCAAATAATTTTGGTTGTTTTACAAAGTGTATAAATGTATTTACTTTTTCTCCTTTTGGGTTGAGATCCAGAAATCTTAGATCTGTCATAAAAGCATCTTTAAAGCTCCATCCTGTCCTGTACATCTTCAGCTATCATTCCCTGATAAAAAAAAAAAAACAACCTCCTGCTGCGGTCTTAGATTCAGTCAAATGTACCACTCTCTAAGAGCAGTATATCAAAAGGCTGGCTCTGTAGTGTGCTGTAAATCATCTGATGCTGACCTCAGGGCAGTCTTAAAGAACTACTGAAACAGACTGATCATAAAACAGACAGTTTTCAGTCCCATGGTTGGGTTTTCTTTGTTTGCTCGAGAAAAGGGATCAATGTTGAAAGTTCTATGTGGACAATCTGGAACCAGTAGGGTTTTTAAAATGAAGACTCCATTTCCCATGAATACTTGCACCCACTGTGACAAAGAAACGACTTTTCTTTGCACTTCAACTTGCACTTGTAGATGTAGTGATGAACTGTGTTAACTGACAATGGTTTTCTGAAGTCTTCCTGAACCCACGTGGTAATATCCTTTACACAATGATGTTGGTTTTTAATGCAGTGCTGCCTGAGGGGTCAAAGGTCACGGGCATTCAGTGTTGGTTTTCAGCCTTGCTGCTTACGTGCAGAGATTTCTCCAGATTCTCTGAATCTTTTGATGATATTATGGACTGTAGACGATCAAATCCATCAGTTCTTTGACACTGGACGTTGAGAAACATTGTTCTTGGAGCACATGTGGCTTAGCGCAAGGGTCTGCAACCTGCAGCTCTTTTGCTGGTTTGCAGTGGCTCTCTGTAGCTTTAAAAAAATATCTGAAATAAAGAATTTTTATTATTCTTCCAGAGATGATTAATGACATTGATACTATATAAAATTATGATTTATCATTATGTTGAACCAAATATGCATCACATCTATGGATTCATTTACCTGCCAACATGCTGGCTTAATATACATGCTTGACATGTAGCAAGAAATTCACAAACAACAACAAATGATGAGTTGAGCACCATAATCAATATTTATGATCAAATTCAAGTAGTCAAAAAGTAACAGTAGTAAAAAAAAATCATTGTTGCAGTAAGCTGACCTCCTGAATTCAGGCTCTTTTACCAAAAAGGTAATCGTCTTTAAAAATAAACTGAATGTAGGACTTTTTCTAACTTATTGATGTGACTTAATAAAGTATAACATTTTAGTTTTAAAACCCTTTGAAAGTAACTTTTTAATTTAAAGTGCCAGAACTTTTCCTTTAAGTTGAGGTTAAAGTTTTCAGCCTGTTATGTCACCTGAAGATCCAGCCTCTAAAAGCATGTCTGTTTACAGCAGCAAGATCCTTTTTTTAGGTCTGTGAAAACACATCGGCTCCTCATAGCTACTGTTAAAACCTGAGAGTCTCGTAATCGTCCAGGAAGGAACCTCTGAATATCAACGTTTGCTCTGTCCTCTTCACCTTTTCCTCAAACTAAGATGTTTGGGGTGTGGTTTACTCCACCAAGTGTGTCAGCTCCTTCCTGCTTTGAAAAAAAAAAAAAAACAGAAGATGAAGGAAATGAGTGGAGAATACTCTGACTTGTTGGAGGAAAAGGGAGAGATTGACATCTCAGGCTCAAAACATTGCATTGTTGGCTTTCAGGCTCTGACAGCATGCATTCAACTACTGTTGAATACTCCAGCTGATATTTGTTTCTGGAG